>LPNX010374986.1:90587-189797 GCA_001517045.1 Pseudotsuga menziesii
GATATACTATACATGCATAAAATAATGCCCCACCCTCATCTACATACTTTTACCTGAAGTTGGTTAAGTCCCTTGGTGGTTTTTTCCCTTGTTGTTTCCGTTAAACATTATAACAAATCGAAATTTTTGCGTCGAAGTCAAAAAGGAGGTAAACCTCCTCAATCATAGCTCAATCTTCCTTATAGCTAAAGGCTAGGCTATGGTATTTTAATTTGAGATGATTACGACAATCAAATAGGAGATCCCTAATCTTACTATTTTGACTTCATAGGCTCCATTTCCCTATCGTTAAGCTCTGTCCACATCCTAAGCCTACAAATTGGAACTTAGACTATATTAATTTTATCATTTTTACTGGTGGGGCCTTGGCCTTGAGCTCCTCACCAGAAGAATGAGAACAACATACATTCTCAAACATAAATTACTTAGGGGTATAAAAGACGGACATTACACTTTATATCTCTTTGTGATAGATTTAATTATATATTTTTGTAACCAATTAAATTCTTAACGGAGAAATTGCTCATACTAGTATGTTCAACTCTCATTTTGTAATCTTCAAGGAGTATCGTAACTTTTCTATGTGACCTCTAAATAGAGTGGAAAATTGAAGCTCTCAGAAATAATAATTCTGAGACTATCATCAACCAAATTTTAATTTTTCAGTGCGTAGGTAGATAGGTTTTCTCATATCATAGATTATCAACCATAGGTTTGAATTTATATTGAGACAGTCTTATGAATCATAATCATGCACTTGGTTTTATATAAATGAAACATGTAGGTATAAACATTTAAATTGTGTGCACTCATGCTTGTGTATGTGTAATGCATCCTTGTTTGTTTATGTGAAACACTGTGGTGCATCATGTTAAGAATAATGCAAAATTATAAAAACATATTTTATAACCTATGGCCATCCAATTTTTTAATTTATAGTTGAAATTCGTTAAAACATCTACCAAATCATCCACTACCAATGGTAGAGGTTTTAGAGAAGGAACACTTAAAACCTCGGTGGAATGGTTTTTTCCTTATAGTGTTATTATCTTAAAAAGCTATATAATAGAGGCTACAAGTTCTGAATTCCTTCCAAACAAGTTGAGGAATCTCTCCACATATTCCATGTACTACAATTACTCTAAACACTGAATTTGAATTCACATAAACACTTTTGTACAAACACACTTGTTAAAAGACACTTTTGGACTTAAAACATGGCAACAATGGAGCTATTGAATTTTTTTAGGGGGAGTTTTAAATTAGAGAATCTAGGACTATGTGGATGATATTCAAGATGTGTCTCAAATACCAACACTGAAATAATAGTTTAACATTTGAAAGCTAATTCAATAGAAATTGGTATTCCCAAGTGGAGAACAACTAACTTCTACAAACCTTTCAACTTTTCAATTAAACATTAAAATAGAAAAATCCACAAACCTCTTTGTGCATGGCCCTTGTTTTTTTTTCAAAAAAATTATAATCAAAGAGTAGAAAAAATATTTTAGACACGTGAATAAAACCTACAACGAACATGATTCCAATGCATGGGTAGGAAATCGTTGAATTGAAGTTAATGGTAATCAACATTTGGAGAGGAAAATTGATGAAAAATTTTAAGGAACCCTAAGGATCAATATTACAACAACACATGTATCCCAAAAGGGATAAAAAATATATGGCTTAACCCCTACACATCAATGGAATAAACCTTTGTAATTGGAAAATATTGCATTATTATTTGTGGATTGATTCATACAAGTGAGTCATGGGGACAAAGTCAATTAGACACACATGCAATTAATAAAGCAAGTAACGTGTGCAGGATGAT
Source organism: Pseudotsuga menziesii (assembly GCA_001517045.1). Classification (NCBI taxonomy): domain Eukaryota; kingdom Viridiplantae; phylum Streptophyta; class Pinopsida; order Pinales; family Pinaceae; genus Pseudotsuga; species Pseudotsuga menziesii. Next base: position 92,422 of record LPNX010374986.1, read on the forward strand.
GTATAGGTGAGTCTTGATTCATGCTAGACTTAATTAATAATATGACACTCTAGTTAGCACCAACATACATTATGTTCAATCATAAAGATTCCTCAAGATCTGATTCAATCTTCTCGCATTTTCTTTAAAGGCTCCATCCAACAAACAGGCACCCCATTTCCTTATCAATGAAATTTGTCAAATGCTCCAAGGGGTTCCATTCCATATTTTTTTTTTCAAAACTTTGGCAAAACAATACTATATGGATTTTTTTCAGTGTAATACAAAACAATAGAAATGTTATCACTAAATGTTTAACAAAGATACAAGAATTTATATGATTTTTGAAATGATGATAGATATTGAAATTTCTCAAAAATAATTTAAATTCTTTATCGGGTGTATTGTTAAGGCACTCCTTACCTAAATTCACCCGTTCAAAAATACATGGGTACTAGCTTGCAAAAAAAAATATTAATAGCATGACTCATACAATAGATCGTGAAGAGTGTAATGTTAAGACAATCCTTGCATAATTTGTTTGTTTGACAATACAATTTGTATTGACATTATGATTTTGATTATATAAATTGGAATTTTGATTACAAAAATAGATTCAAGGTTCTTAATTACTTTTAAACATCTCAATTATACAATTCCAACAACCTAAAACTACAATTCCAACAATTTTAACAAATTTTAGCTAAAAAATCATTAAAACATAAACAAAAATCATATTTTTTTAACTTATAATATATATATATATATATATATATATATAAATTTAATTTATTAAAAAATTTATATCTCAAAATTTATTAATTCTAATTTTTAAACTTGGTGTATATGTTACATATACCCCATTTCGAGTTCATTAGGTTTCATTGAAAAGATTTTGATGCATGGTTTATATCCACTATCATTTTCTTCATAAAATATATATGATTTTTGATAAAATTTTGATGCATATTATATAATTATATTACCTATTAATGTGTTACATATGGGCCTTTCACTCTATATATTTACTTTTAGTAAATTTTTGATATATGTTATAAATATAACATATTATTAATACATTTATGTGTATTAATCATCAAAATTTATTTTATCACCATAGATATAATGATATATAAATATAAAATATTTTTCAGTGGAATTTTGATGCATTTTATATATTATAAATATATTTTAATATTATATACATTTTGTTAATATGTTGTATATACATTAATCACATGATTGTATATTTTTTTAGAAAGAAATGCTTGGAGAAAACCTTTAGGTATTTTTCCTTATTTTCAAGATAGCACTTAGGGTAAACCTTAAACAAGTAAATAGAGACACGCAACCATCACAGCAATATTCTCATTATAAGCTCCACATATCACTTACAGTATCAAAAGGATAATACCCATCCTGCATGTACTTAGGATACACCCAATTGACTCATTACCCCATATATATATAATATTAATAAATGATTTTTTATTGTTAAGCTATATTGATTCAAGGAAAAAATGTTATCCATTTTAAATTACTTAGCATAATAATAATAATAAATGTTACCTATTTATTTTAACCACATAATAAATATCATGTAAGGAGCGTAATGGAATTTATTTATATCTAAACTTGTTTATTGGTAGGATGCTGGACTAATATTATTGCATAAAAACATTATGATACTAAGCAAATTATACGACTAGTTTTCTTAAAAATAATGTCACAGTCAACTTATTAGCTAAGAATTGCTATAAATCTAGATACAAGAAGTGGACATATGAATGTGTCTTCTAAGATTTTAATAAGGTCATCAAGACCTAGAGTGATCTTAAAACCTCATAAAATACCACAATTTCTTTAGTAGACCTTCAAAGTGTGTGCTTAATGAGAGGATCTTAGCATTCAAATTATTCCATATTCTACTCTTATTCAATAGGATGTGTCCAAGAAATGGCTAGACATAACTCCCGTATTGTAAAACAAAGGGGCACTGTGATTAACACTAATTTATAAATATTTCCTCTAATGAGACTTACCAATCTTGTGAGAAATTGGTGAGCAGAAACTTTTCTAAAGTAGGAATCAATATCGTGTGAGTTAAAATTTAAAATTACCATGGTGTAACAAGGCCGGAATCAAAAGAAAACCTTGGTACCGACAATCATCAAAGTGATGAAAACTACAAGGCTAGGAGGCGCCATGGATCTACGGTTATCTTAAAGATCGTTTTCAGTCAAATCAAGATCACCTGCAGTCACTTAGCGAGGTTCATCCAGAGTTCTTTTTTTTATCCAAAAGTAGAGAGTTCTCAAATCTTGCCAAAACAACATGAATATCATTTCTTCTTGACAGTGTAGGAAGTACACAATGTTCGGATCTAGGGTAAACCCAAAGCATCTCGGACATTCACTAAATTTTTTTGCTTGGGATGCATACATCCCTCAGTCCTAAATCAGGTCTGTACCATGCAAACATGCTGGTGCAAAACATAGGCTACAGATCTCATCAAATGTAGACATACGCTGCCTTAAGTACAAGGTACATAATCCAGAAAAAACAAGGTTGTCCTAAAGAGTTCTGAAATTAAAGCAAGGTAAAGCGTTGCAGTGACATTTTAAGCATCGCTCTACTTTAAATGCACATATACTTTCTTTCCCGGAGATATGTTTTAATTTATAGCCACCCAAATCCGTTTCATAGGTTCATATCGATCAAAAGAACATGCCGAAAGAATAATGAGATATAATCGCAGCCGTATGACCCCAACATTTTCACTAACAACCATATCTACCTAACAACAACCTGGGCATAAGAAAATCTACCAGATTTCTAATAAAACAAGTGCATCAGTATTCAAGATGTCTAGTAAAACGCTATCATAAGCAAGGAACACCAGCCTTTCAACCTGAGCCAAACGCTGGCAACTAGGCGAGAGGGGATCTAACCAAATTAAAAATGCAGGGATCTATCTCCCCAAAAGGGTAAAAATGCATACATATTAAAATACAAGGAGATCAATACACAAAGGGTTACCCAACTCTGAGGGCTGATTATGCATCAGATCCAAGACATAGCGATTTACCCGAAGCACACATTCCAGATCTATGAAACGGAAGATAGGCAATGAAAAATACCTAGTCTATCTTTCTGAATCAGTTTTTTTTTCGCACACAATGAGCCAGAAGAATCCACAATGCCCATCATGACCTGGAATTTTCTCCTTCATCACGACTTCTGTTATGCGTATTCCCCAAGATTCTTCCCAAAAGCACAACGACTAAGTCTGTATTCCCAATTGTAGAGGTTAAATCTCACAGAGAAAAGGCGTAGAGAGCCTTCCCAAAGAGCATCCATTAGTATTGTAGAGATCCCTAGATCAGTACAAGGAATAATTCCAAATAGAACCTAGATTTCCTTCCCAACACCCCAATTGATCTTTTTCTCGAAGGCCATAACGAGAGTCCTCCAAAGAAAATCCCATTTCCTTTTCCCCCAAATTTCCCTGAGTGAGAGAGAGTGTCCTTTTTCTAATGCATTCTCCCCTTTTTAACTATCATGGGAAAAAGATTCCGTCCTATATTACAGCCTTAAATAGCATTAAAAGTTAGAGGATATGCCATTTCAACCTCCACTTGGGCTCCATGCCTCAAAACACTCCTCGATGAGGATCTTCCTCCTGCCTGCGATTTTGGTTCCTTTCTTTTTTTTTGGAAAAATACTAAACTAAGTTTAGTTTCTATAAACTGATAGATGCTTCTTTGGAAGCAAAAATAGGCCCCATCCTTTGTTGGCTAGGTATGACCTTCTTATCTTAAACATTTACTAACATCCCTTTAAAGGGAGTGCGTGATTCAATTCCATAACATATTATGTATATAAACCCTTCGTATTAAGGTAAGAAGGTCTTACTATCACCCTTCAATATATATATATATAGTCAATAATTTCATATAATACCCGATACATGTCCCAATGTTTTAATCGATGTATATGATGGCATTTTAAGGTGACTATTACATATAGTCCCTGCATAATAAATTTTGTAAAAATGTTTTCTTATTATAACTTTATGGGAAAATCCTTGCCCCTTTTTGTCGAAGCTAATATTATACCACGACTTATATTTATGTTGGAAATCAATTAATTAGGCTATAGTATTTATTTGGCTAAAATAAGAATCTCTATAGGAGCCCAAAGTTAAGACGATGCTAAGACTACAATATTGAAATCGAGGTTCCCTAACCATTCCCTTTCTCCCTCGGGGTTCATTTTTCCAGCCAAGAAGTTGTGTCCCTCTCTTAAGCCTCCTAAGTCCTCAACTTAGATTGTATTTATTTCATAGTCTTACTGGTGGGGCCTTGGACTTGAGATCCTCACCAGAAGACGAGTACAATATACAACCAAAATTATGAAATACTTAGGGTGCGCAAGAGGGACATTACAGAATACATGTCCTACAATATGGGTACTCTTATCAATCAAATATAATTCCATGTGTTTGTCATGGAAAATATTATTTTCCTCCTCTTCCAATTTTCTTGAAGCTTCTCCAAGGGAAACTTAGTGCCCTAGGAGAACAATTTTTTTATGAGTAAGAAAGGCTTGATATTTGGTGTAGAGAATAAGTTCATGCTTATTATAATTGATTGAAGATATTTATGGAATATATAATAATATACATTGAATAATGTTTTATTTGATAAAAAACAATAAGATGATGATTACAACGAGCCTTGTGGTGATATACTTATACACATTGGCTGGTCATGAGGTGAAAGAGTATGTGCCATTTGAATTTTCATTAAGTTTATTATATTATTATTATTCTACCTATTATTATGTTTATAACATTTCCACCCACTTAAGGGATGTTTTGTCATCAATTCATGGTAAATATGATTCTCTCTAACTAAACACTCTTGCATGGTGGCATCAAGTTTGTTTAGTTTGAGCATTGGTGGGGTACTTTTGTATTGTTTGCATCATATTTGAAGTCTTTTGACATGATTGTTTATTCTAAAACCTTTATTCTTCTTGGTAACACAATTTCCTTTTTTTCATTGTTGTGTGTTTATATGTTCTTCTTAGGCCTTTTTCATTAATTGCAATTTATTTTTCTTCATATTGGAACCTTCAAAAACATATAATTTATAATTTTATTGCTAATTAAAATCACAAATTGTTCTTCAAGGATGTTATAAGTTTCCAACTGCATCAACCATTTTTCACCTAGCACCATATCCATCCCATAGAGTCATAGAGCATAGAATCTTGTTTGTAGATCCATTTCTTGAATTTGAACTGAGACTCTATGACATCCACCTACCCCTTTGACCTTTTGTCCATCAATAATCATAAGTAGGAGGTCCTTGGAAGGGTACACCAAGTGGTTTAGTTTTTTAACAAAATTGATATATATATAGTTATGAGTATTCTTAGAATATATGAGAAATATTACATTTCTATCTTTTATGACTCCTTTGAGCTTCAAGGTTTTAGGTTGTGATTTCATCACCATGGTTTCCAGTGGAAATATAGGATTTCTTTCTTATTTTCTTGGAACATGGATATTATTAACCTTTGATTAATAATAATTGATAACATGATGATTACAATGAATTCATGATCATATAATTATAAACATTCACTCGTCACGAGTTAAAGGAGTATGTTCCCTAACCTTCCATTAAGTTGTTGTTATTATTATTATGTTTTAAGGAGTATGTCCCCTAAAATTTTATCATGTTGTTATTATTATTATCAGTATTATTATAACATTTATCTAGAAGTATTTTGTTTTTTCCAAGGCCCAATTTTACTTTGACATTCTCATATTTTAACTTGTCATATTTTTCCAACTATTTGATATATCCCAAAACCAATGAATGGCATGCCCATACTACACAATGATGTAATAAAGTCATCCAAAATGATATCTATGATATATTTGGAATGATATTACTTTTGAATAACTTATAAATTTATCCATTGGTTATTCAAAGGAAAAATTATCATTGTTGTAGTATAGGAGGATGAAATGTGTTCATGCAAAGTGTATATCTAGATGGCATAGCAAATATCCAAATCTAGTGTTGACAGGTGATTTATGGATTCTATATTGTGTTGACCTATTACGGATGGATCGATGAACATGAGAAGCATGGTGTTGACAAGATCTTTCACTTAGTATATCTACTACTAGATATTCACTCATTATTGGAAGGCTAGTGACAATGAAGAAGAAATATGGTTTAATCTAGTATATTAAGTAAGAAAGTCACGTAAATTAAGGGTTTGAAGAGAGAAGAGAAGAGGGAAAACATGTAACTTATGATCCTTTAAGGATAACTGAAGCTTGAAATGGAAGAGAAAGAGAACAAATTCTAACTCAAGAATCCTGCATGTAAGAGAAAAAACATCTTCCCCACTCTAAAATAGAAAAAACATATGTATCACTTTATAAAATAAGTAGAAACCCTTATAGATATAGTTGATTGGTTTAGTGAGAAAAATAAAACCATTCTGGCAAACAACAATAAACTAATGTGAGAAAATATACATGGGATGTGAGAAGATTCTATTACCATAACTTTTAATGGTGAGATGGTTTAAATATAGTTTCTTTATGTTATTTCTTCCATTTCTTTCTCTAGTCCAAATGTATTCAATGTAATTAATGGTTCTCTTCAATCTCCAAAGTTAAATTTAGCAAGTGGATATAAAGGTGAAAATTGGGAATTATTTTGTATGAGAATAAGAAGATAACAATGTCATAACTTCTCCAATATCCTCCCCAAAGGTGAAATTTAGATCCATTCCATCCAAATCTAAACCTGTGAGAACAATATAAGACTTATAACACTGTGTGAATGATCCTTTTTATAGGATTCTGGTCCTTCCTAGTTTTATACGGAGAATAGGTTCAAATAGTAGAATAGTATCGATATATTTGCCATTTTGGTGCACCAACAATGGTCAAAGTGGAACAAAATGTTTCAAGGTGGATTTGAGCATAAGGTTTTTTGTTTTAGTCTAACTTAGTCCCATTGGGTTACAAGTTTCTATTGTAGTTCATGTTTGAGTTTACCTCCATCTAGATATTTTGGGGAAGAGGGAGGTATCCTTTGAGGTGAGCTACGCTAGTCTACCCCAACAATTTTTTTTAGGGATTCCATCCATGACTATGGAGAAGAATCCCTTTGGTTTCTTTGTGAGGTTTTCCTTGGGAAATAAAACAAATCTAGAGCGCTCCTTAATTAAATTTGACTAAATTAAGAGGGTGCATATGAAAATTATCCATTTTTTAGTTCCATTCATGCATATTTTGAAGGAAAAGTTGTACCCATCAACAAAATCAAGGAAATTGACGATTTTATTGTTAAATTAACCTTGAGTTAATAAACCAATAATTAGGCTAACATTAAGGGTTTATTGATGGGTGTATTTTAATGGTTATTTTATGAATATGCATTTATGTGAAACATTGGAAATCTCTCTCTCTCTCTCTCTCTCTCTCTCTCTCTCTCTCTCTCTCTCTCTCTCATTGGATTTAATGAAGATGCATTTATATGATACATTGTTAAAATAATCACACAAATGAAAGTGATTGAAGAGTAACAAGTCGGCCTTGTAAGAGTAACAAGTCAGTCCAATCAGGTAAAAAATCACTCACTTGATGAGTATAAATAGAGAGGGTTCTCCTCTCATTTGGACACACTTCTCAATTAATCAAATGCAAAAGAGAGAGATAATATTCTCACTAGACATAATAAGTAGATACTATTGTCTTTGAGGTTGATATTATCTTCATTGACATTGTACTTTGTGACATAATCTATACAAAATAAGTTGTTGGATTTTCTCCCTTGTGGTTTCCTAGAGGAAAATAGTTGTGTTATTTTATCTTGTTGTTCTTGTATTTATTTCAATAATCCTAATGCTATGGTTATGATGAAATGATGTTAAATATTGTATAACCATTAAAATTCTAACATGATATAATAACTACCTTGAAAGAAGTCTTTGTGTAGCTAAAATAGATGAAAGTTGGAAACTAGGATTTCCTATTCCACGCACTTTCCTCCATGGATTAGTTGAGAAAGGATGACCATATAACTCTCCCTATAAGGGAACATATCTCTATGGAGGCAGTTTCTAGTAATCTGGGTTTTCAATTTTTTATCTAACACTAGTGTCAAGAAAACTAGGGCATCCAATATTTTGAAATTATGTCCACATATTTGGGAAAAGGAGTACACTTCTCAAGTCATATTGTGGAGGCACATATTTATATCAAATCATATTTTTAAGTCACCAAAGTTGAAAACTTAGGATTTCTCTGTGAAACCCTATGTCCACTAGAAGCAGTTTTCCATAAAGGAAATAAAGCAAGCATCCAGTTGAATCACTCTCATTGGTAAGTTCTATTCTCTCTATTTTCCATTTGAGGATCTCATTTTATCAAGATAACAAATAGTACCAATATTGAGGAAAATCTTAAAGGAGTTGAGAACTTCAAGGCATGGAAGTATATATTTATTCTTATACTAGGAGATCATGATTTGGAAAACTACATCAAAGAAGAAGCTACATATCTATAGGGAGATGAGGACAAAGCTAAGCATAAGAAGAACTTGGTCAAAGTGAAGAGGAATATCATAGACTCTATCAAGGACCATTTGATCCCACATGTATTCACCTTGAAGAATAACAAGGATATGTTTGATTATGTGACCAACTTATTTGAAGGAAAGAATATCAATAAAAATATGACCTTGAGGACTCAACTCAAGGGTGTGAAGATGGTGAAAAAGTTCAAAAAGCATACAATCTTGATTCCCAATGCTATCACAGATCAAGGAACAACTAGAATCTATTGGAGACAATGTTTAAGAATTAGAAGTGGTGATGACTACCTTGAATGGTCTCTCAAGTTCATGGGAATAGTTCATTCAAGGAATTTTTGCTAGGAGAACGCTCACCAAATTCAGTAGGATATGGGAGGAATTCACACAAGAAGAAGCTCAATTGGTAACAAGAGAAGAAAATATTGGCGATGATGACAATCAATCCCCAACAACTCATTCTAATAAGGGAAAGAACAAGAAGAAATAATATTCTCACACGAATATAATATTTCCAAATAAGGGCATCTCACAACTCAGATGTTTCGCTTGCGATGAGAAAGGACACTTTGTCAGAGATTGTACCAATAAGAAAGGAAATATGAAGAGATACCATTCTCACATTACAGAAGATGATGAATCAGTAAAAAAGAAAGCTAAAGAAGAATCCTCCAGTGATAGAGAATACATCTTGATCTGAGCACTCACATGTACAATTACTCATGGTATTGATGTGTGACTTGTAGATAGTGGTGCTTCCAATCACATGACCATGTTCAAGCATCACATCACCCACATGACAGAATAAGACTCACCTTACAAGGTGAAATTTGGAGATGACTATCAATATACCATAAAAGGGGTAGGAGAAGCATCATGCAAGCTAGACTAAGGAAAGTATATCAAGATGAAAGATGTTCTCTATGTACATGAATTGAATAAAAATATCTTTTCCATATCAATCCTTGATACACGAGGATTCCTAGTTTCATTTATTGATGGACAAGTTCTTATGTGGCCTAGAGGTAAGACTTTTATGAGACTTACCAATTGAGATGCTCAAGTAAAGTGCTAGCTTCAATGTCTTTCTGAATTTTGTTGACCTAGGCTTTGATAGAGAAACCCTAATTTTCCAACTTGTAAATATTGGAATTCTTATCCAAGGAAAAGGTGCACCTGCCTAAGTTGAGTTGAGAAAAGGTATTATTATTATAAATCTATGGAAATAACTACCAAAAATATGATGCCCTAGATTTCCTTAACATTAGAGATGAGGTCAAAATTCAAAAAATCTTAGATATGGAATATTACTCCACAAGAAAGCACACCCTCTTTGGGAGATTTGGTTTGACCTCATTTTCAAGATGATATTTGGATGGAAGAGCCTAGAACATGAATCCCTAGTTTCTAACTTTTGTCAAATCATTGCAGAATGAATTCTTTTATGATACCTCTGATACCATGTTAGAATTTGTACTTGAATAGTAGTTATATTAGATATTTAAACAAATATATTATACCACAATAGTAAGAAATAGTATCACTGAAATAAAGAAAAAAATGACATAAAAGAGACACAAAATTTTGTCTTCTAGGAAAGCCTTAAAGGGAAGAAAAGTGAGAAACTTATTCATTATATACTCGTCAATAAGTAAAATGTCAATCTAGTACAAAAAATAGATCAATATATTCCACCAAAATATCCCAAGAATAGATAATATAAGAAACCTCAAGAATAAGATGCCTCAATGAAGCTACTCTTCTCTCAAGCCAACTTGTTCTTCTCTCTCTCTCTCTCTCTCTCTCTCTCTCTCTCTCTCTCTCTCAAAATTGCTTGAGTAAGTGATGTGATCTAAATTAGAAGTGTTCCCCTTGTCACATGAATGACTTTCTCCTTATGAGGTCGAATTCTCAATGGAAACATTAAATATTCATTTTTTACTGTTTCTTTTGGATTCTTCTAAGCTGACTTTATCAGAGGGGTTACATTCATTCCTTAAAGGTTATTTACATTAGAAAATACAATATGAATATATTCCCAAGGATGTACAAAATAAAATAATAATATATTCCGAAGTTACATTCTTCAACCCTTTATCCCATGCATATTCTTGATTGGGAACTTGTAATTTTCAATTGTCAAGAAAGTTGTTTACTAATTGGTAGTGATTTCCCATTCCTCTATGAATATTATCATAAATTTTAACTGATAGACACATTTTGATTTATTGAATATATTTTTAGGTAGCAATGATTATCAACTCTCTGAACAATTTATGTTAAATATTCTTTAATCACTGCAAAAATATAAAACCAAGTCCTTTAGTCAGACAACAATTTGTACTCATCACTGGTTGTGGTTTTATTTGATTTACCTTTTCATGTTTCCTAATATTTTTCTAGATAGAAATGCATTGTTATTGATTCAATCACATATATGAGCCTATCTTGGTAGAAATTTAATTTATTTGCATATTGTGTTCCAAACCTTGGTCATATTGCAATGTACATTTCATACCAATTCCTTTGGAAATATTTAAGATGTTTTAGTATGTGAACTAGGTCATTTCACGCTTCTCAGTTGAAGGTATATTTCTATAATGTTGTAAGATACCCAAATAAGAAGTATTGTATAATAACCCTATACATATTTTCCTTCTATCTAAAATATATATTGAGTGTTGGATTATTTTTATAGATGGCCATGTATGGTTGTCTTTGTCTTGATCTATTGATTTTTTTATACAGTTTGCACTTCTTTTTAAGTAAGTTTCCCATTTTCATGATAGAAATGTGCATTTTATATGAAATTGTTGGCATTGCTTGTCCTTAATAAAATGGTTCTTTTTTCATAGATGTTGAAATAATTGGAATCTCTTATAGATATAGAATAGAAAGCATGTACAGGAAGGCATGTCTTCCCATAAAAATAATAATTCCACGTGTTCAAATTTTGAAAAAATATCTATATAAATCATGATTCTAGTAGATATAGTAACAAACATAACAAAGTTTTAGCTTCTCAATTTTTTCCCACGAAAAATCATTTGTACATGTATGGAATTTATTTAACTTGGATTGAAAAAAATGTCAAGTAAAGTGCACCTTAGATTGAAATCAATAAAATACTCTCCTAAAGCTCAGTTAAAGTATGTTTAACTAATTAGAATGGAATTTAACTAGCCCTAAAGTGGCATGATATAATTCAAGAAAATCACTAGAATATTTATTTGATAGTACAATGGCCTATTTATGGTCCCTGCAAATATCAAAGTGACAAAAAATGCTTAATGTACCAAATATCAGAGTTATTCAATGAAATTCAACCAAATCCATCAATTACACTAGGTGTGATTTTTTTATTTCAAGATCATGAAATGAGGTGGATATAGAGGTATTGAGATATTTATAATTTTCACTCATCTTTTATGACTAGCTGATTAGATGGTTGGTGCTAAGCATTCTAGTTGTTAAATACAGACTAAATCAAGTCTAACATATGGTTGTTGCATGGTTTTCCATAGGACAAAGACTGTAAAGAATGATTTTTGCGATATGGAAGACTTGCAAGAGAATTCTTTATTATTTGCAACTTCTTGAATTATCATCTCTTTCTCACCGGTATCTTAAAATTAGCAACAAAGAGCATAAAATTTACATTTTTGTGTCTCCGTGTAATTAAAACCTTAACATGGGTAGAATTTTATTTTATTTAATAGTTATGCCAAATATTCTAGTAGTTGAGAGCCATAAGATAGATTCTTATAGAATAATATACTATATTCAATTCACACAACGTTTTATGCTACAAAGCACAAATAGGGATGCACCATGAATAAAAGTAAACAAAATAAAAATAAATATACAAAGATTGAAAATTTAAAGGGAAACAAGTTGAAACCTTCAATCAAATTCACTCTCAACTTTAGCAATGAAAATAACAATTTCATTTTCAGCATGTAGTTGGTTAGATTGATTCCCAGTCTTGTATAAGCAAATTCAACCGGGACAATCAATTGTTAATATGACACTTGTAACAAAAATAATGCTTTCCATGAATAAAAAGTTAGTGATTCGATTGGATATTATCCAAGAAATATAGTATGATCAAGGAGACCAATTCCTCATATATATTTGATTGATTTCAAAGTAAATGAACTCAAATAGGATTCCTATCATTCTAACCGATATATTAAATGAAGATTATAAGTGATAGTTTTATTGAAAATAATTAATATAACTAACTGGGCTTCATATAGAACATGAGTGATAATTTTATTGAAAATAATAAATATAACCAATTGAGCTTTGATACACTGCAAGTACTAGAGATGGTTACTCATATTGTAGTCGATAAACAAAGTATATTCCAACACGAACCCATTAACAATTCAAACAAGAATTTTGTCATATTGTTCATAGTTGCATATCAAATCAGAGAATAAAACCCCCCGTAATGAAAATTTATATGAGAAAACAAATAACTGCCCGATATGGCAACATTTATGGGTCCATAAAATCAACATACAAAAAATGTTCAAAGAGAATGTAGGTCCAAGAGATATAATGTTGAAATCTAATCATAATTATATTGTTTCTTGATAGACTTATAAAAAAGGATAATATATTTTTTTTAATGCGCACCAAATAAAAAAATAAGGTAAATTCACTTGCATCTTGAGTTGCATTCCAATGTCCTTGATAAAAGTGTTGTAGGATTTACTTTTCCAGGTGCATAAAATCAACATATGAAAAATAGTAAAATATAATGTAGGTTTGAGAGATATAATGTTGAAACCTAAGCATAATTTCATTTTCTCTTGATAGACCTCTTAAAAATTGACAATATATATTGATTTCAATGTAGGCCCAATGTCCTTGCTAAAAGTGTAGTAAGATTTCCACAAATTGGTCTTGGCATCGATACCATCTAGTCTCAATTGAGTTGCATTCCAATGTCCTTGATAAAAGTGTTGTAGGATTTACTTTTCCAGGTGCATAAAATCAACATATGAAAAATAGTAAAATATAATGTAGGTTTGAGAGATATAATGTCGAAACCTAAGCATAATTTCATTTTCTCTTGATATACCTCTTAAAAATTGACAATATATATTGATTTCAATGTAGGCCAAATGTCCTTGCTAAAAGTGCGGTAAGATTTCCACAAATTGGTCTTGGCATCGATACCATTTAGTCTCCAAAGAGAAAATTTATCATTTTTCTCCTTATTAAAGTACCATCCATCCCCAAGTTCTCTAGCCTACATATTTCTAAGTATATATGGAAACCTTAAATGAGCACACCAAACCCAAATCCTCCTATGCAAAAACCATAGAGTATCTTTAACTCTAAATGAAAACACTAAAACAAAAAAAAATGTAAACATTTAATCCTAAATTCTTCCATCTAATAGAAAACAATAAATATAAAGGATTGCAACCATTTTTTAATCTCAAATTCTAACAGTCGAAGAAAAAGTAAATTATTCATTCAAATGGTTCCTATCGAGGGTTTATAATTGAAAGGATACAGGGCACAACTATTTTCAACATCGGTTCTTGATATAAGGTAACTATTCCAACAAGGTTTCCCATGACTTGAATTGGGATTCAATCCTTTCTCAGTGATGCCATTTGATTAGCAAATATCATAGAGAGATAAACCCTACTATATGGCTTAATAATTCTTCGAGCTCACTACTAAACCACGACATCATCAAGTAGTCTCATAAAATCAAGTATTTTTTACTTCATAGAAATTCCGTTGATGATTATAGCTCAGAAATGACCTTCTACATAGGCTAGGTGTCAAGCATGCCAAATTTGTCCATTTAATCTTATGGAGAACCAAACAGAGAGAACCAGTCACTCGGTAAAACTTCCCCAACACTCGGTAAAACTGCACTAGTGAAGTCAACCCTATAGTGAAAAAGTCAGCCAAAAAAGAGTATAGATAAATGGGACACTCTCCTCAATTGAACATACAACAAAAGTTCACTCAAGAAAGTGAGACAAGTGCAAGAGAGAGAGAGAGAGAGAGACCACTTAAAGATTGAATAACATAATTGATTAAGTAGAAATTTCAACGTATCCATGGTTTTCCTCCTCCTTTCCTTTGATAGTAGAGACACCACTATTTTTTCAAAGTTATTTTAAGGTAGCTTCACTAGCACTACCTTTTTCTACAATCAAATTATTTCAAGAATCTAGAAAAGAACATAATAATGTAATGAATTTATCTTATTCCTCCATTTTAATCCCAACATAGGTTATTAACTTACCAACATATTGTATAAATTTAGATGATCCATCAAGTTGTCATTGTCATCCATCTTGAGGTGATACATCTTCTTTAAAAGAAAGCACTTGTTTACTAGGGACTTTGATTGATACAAACTCCCTAGATTATTCCATAGTTTAAAAAAACTATATTTTCCAAATCCATTCAACAATATTGAATTTGATAGGCAAAGTTGAATTGTACTCCTGGACTTCTTTTGTTGATCTAGTAGGTTGTGTACATAGATACACAAAATTCCACTATTCTTGATCTACAAGAAGATATTCCGTAGATAAAAGTTCTATCCATCTCGATTCTCAAACTACTTTCCAATATTTTTCAACACATGAATCACTGTTGCAAAGCTCCCCTAGACCTAGGTTTATCAAAGACCCAAGATATATCAAACACGTTGTACCCTCAACAACAAAGGCATCCCCTAAAATCCAATAATAAAGATCTGATACCACACACAAGTTTTAAACCTATGAAGTGAAATAATGCATAAAATTATTAAGCAAAATAGATATTACACAATGTAACACAGACAATACAGATAGATATATCATGGAACCTTGAATAAGAAAAAACAAAACTTAGAGCCACACCTCTATCTTTCTCATTGTGTTTCTTGACCATTGACAATATAATATATAAGTATTCTACAACATCCAAAAACCCAATTAGCCACATGGGTGTGGCTCAATGGCGGTTCCGTTGTAATGAAGTTATTTGTCAATTGGAGGTCACGAGATCAATCCCACCCGGGTTTACCTGTGTCCCATGTCTTGCGGCGGGTGTGGGCACCTAGGGTTATAGTGGTAGTGGGAATGGATCCCTGGACCCCGTGTCACGCGAGTACCAGCCCGACCCCCGTTGCCGATTCCCCTAGTCAAAAAAAAAAAAAAAACATCCAAAAACCCAATCCATTAACCCAAATTAGATTAATTCCCTATTACTTTAATCAAAAGTAAATTTTATATTTTCAGGAAAAAAACCCAAAAATAGCCCAAAATGTTTTCCTCACCTTCATCTTGTAACGACATGTAGTGATAGCCTTTTTTCCATTATCAAATTCGCAAAGCAGGGGGGGAGGTTTCTACATGCCCTTCCCCCATTCTGCAACACCCCTTGAGCTATCACCATCTGTAACACCCAATTCAAATCACAAAGCGCCATATTGTTCTAATCATCAAAAAGGGTTTTTTTTTTCTCTAGCCATCAACTATTACATAGTATGATTATGAGTGTGGAGGAGATGTTGATAAACCAAAGAGACATAGGTATAATGTAGAGAACTATAGAAGGCCATTGTGTCTCAAAGATTCATAGTAAGTTTGGAATGTTTTGTAATATGCATAATATAAGAAGACAACATGCATGGTATTTCAATGAATGCTTGTTTGTTGTATAAGTTTATATGTAAATGTTTGCGTTTAATTGTGTGTGTCTTTTCTATTCTGGTCAATTTCAATCATATGTTGTAGTATTTAAATAATTTGAACGGCGATTTAATCTATGTTAAAGTGTTTAAACACAAAACATTATCGCACAATAGAGTATAGGTTCATTATCGTTATTGTAAGTTTAGATCCATTTTTGGAGACAATCATCATAATATTCAAGGTCATTTATAGAACAGTTTACCCCCATTTCCCATAGGACCACCCCACGGGGCCCTCGCCGATAGAACAATATGATATCACGTTCGTTCATATTGGGGGATTAAAAATGGTAAAAAAATAAAAAATTATATTGGGCATATATTTGGGGTCAAAGGTTTTTTTTTATTTTAATAAACAATATGCAATATATCGGGGGTTTATTTATCTAGACTAGGGCAAAAATGCTCGTGAAAAACAAAGGCGGGTGGACTGTAAAACTATCAAACTTGAAGAGGGTTTTGTGCGTCTGTGGTTTCTTCTTTTGACGATTTAGATTTTTTGCAACTTAATTTTTCATTATTGATTGGATTTTCCTTAGAGATCTAATTTACTTTTGATATTTACTATTTTTTTTAGTTCAAAGTATTTTTGTGCATGTCTTCAATTTCTCCATCCTACCAAAATTTCTTTCATGTATTCACAGTTAGGAATAAATTTCAATGAGCACACTTCAACCATCTGCTCTACATTAGATGGACGGCCATCTATGGCAGTTCGGCCGGCACCCTTGGTACCACCAAGTGCAGCAATAGTAAGGAAAAGGGAAACAATACCTGCTCTCTAAAAATAGAGGTGGGCAGACTGTGAAATTGTTAAACATGAAGAGGGTTATGTGCCTATGTGTTTGCTTCTTTTGAGTATTTGGCTTTTCTACAACTTGCTTCTTCATTATTGATTGGATTTTCCTTAGGGATGCAATTTACTTTTGATATTTACTATTTTTTTTTAGTTCAAAGAAATTTTGTTCATGCCTTCAATTTCTCCATCCTCATGACATTTCTTTCATGAAGTTCACAATTAGGAAGAAATTTCAATGAGCACACTTCAACCATCTGCTCTACATCAGCTGGTCAGCTATCTATGGCAGTTCACTCGGCACCCTTGGTACCACCAAGTGCAGCAACAGTAAGGAAAAGGGCAACGATACCTCCCTTGGATACTACTGACGGTATACATTGGGAGAAAAGGTATAATTTTTTTTTATTCTTTTGGTGTTTTATAATATTATTAATCTTCAATGCATATCCTAAGAAGCACAGTAAATTGCTCAAATCATTTTATTGAGGAAATTATTTTTTTGTCAAATGAATTGAACTGCATGCTAGAATAAGAAGCGATATTAATATTTATTTCACTCTTTGATGACTTTTTAAAGTATCTCTTTGTTGTCTTCAACTCTAGCTCAGTTATTAAAGATACTACACTAGAAACATTAGACATCAAATGGTTCTCAAAATGTCTTGTAGTCACTGCACCAGCAACATCAGACCTCAAATTGTCCTGAAAATGGCTTGTAGGCTTCTTTATCTTTAGTATGGACCTCATATTTGTTGATGTATTTGTAAATTTGGAATGTATTCTTCTATGTATCTTATATATTGTAACCCAATGTTTGTTCCGGGATGTTTCTATTATGTATTTGAGTCATGTTGTCATGCCCCGATGTTTCGATTGGGAGGATTAATAAAGTAAACAAGTCTTGTCAAGTCATTGTGAAAGTCCCCACAGTTTTGGGGCACTAGGGTTATTATACACTCATTAAGGTGTAGGCTCTAGTAAGTAATTGTTAAGTTGGGCCGACATGATTGAGTGCACTTCAAGTGAATGGAAGAATATAAATAGAGAGTGAGACTCTCTATTTATGACACACATCATTCACTCACTCAAGTGTGGTGCACTAGTGAAGAAGGAAATACTGGGGCTAGATAGAAGAAGAAGACTACTACTGTTTTGGGATATCTCTTACTGTTTTGGTGCTGATTCTATCTCTAAGGAAGTTGTGGGGTTTTCTCCTTTATGGTTTCCCTGAGGAAAAGTATTTTTGTCTCTTGTCTCTTATGATGTGCTTATGTTTTATTGTTATGCTTGTTATTCTCTTAGTGAAAAGATCCTAAGATAATAATATTAGCTTATTTGATGAAAAACTAATATGGCATCAGAGCTAACCTGAGAAGAAGACACTATGCAGCTGCGGGAACTAGGGATTCCTAGTTTGTGGGTCTTCCTCCACATATTTTTAGCAAAAGTAAGGTGGAACAATTCTCCTCCTTAGGGCGCATCTTTCTATCGAAACAGAATCCAGTTCTGAGGATTTTAAGTTTTGGACCTGTCACCAGGGTTGGAAATTAGGGCTTTCTACAGAAGAGGAATCTTTCAGTGAACCCAGGCCTGAATTGATCTCCTCTCCAAAATCAAAGTTAGGAAAAAATTTCAAAGCATTTGGGTGGACAAAAATTCGAAAAATAAAAACCCTAGTTTGCTCCTGAACGAGCTCTACAGGATTTCAGCTCAAGTTTTAGATCCGACATCTTGAACCTGGTAAGATCTAAAATATTTTTTATTTCCATTTGGGGTTATTATTTAAGATGTCTCATCATACCAAGCTTGATGAAAAGCTTGAGGGAGCTGAAAACTTCCAAGCCTGGAAGTATAGGATCTCCCTGGTCCTGGAAGAGAATGAATTAGACTCCTACATTCAGGAGGAGGTTCCAGTTCCAGAGGGAGATGAGGAAAAAGCCTTACATAAGAAGAAGATGGTTATGGAAAAGAGGATCATTGTTGATTCTATTAAGGATCATCTTATCCCACAGGTGTCCTCTCTCAAGAAACCTAAAGCTATGTTTGATGCCCTAACCAAATTGTTTGAAGGAAAGAACATCAATCGGAAGATGACCTTGAGGAACCAACTAAAGAATGTGAAGATTCAGAATGTAGAAACTATCCAGTCTTACTTCACAAGGGTTTCTCAGATCAAGGAACAATTAGAAGCTGTTGATGAAGAAGTGGAAAATGTAGAGATTGTGATGACTACTTTGAATAGCCTTCCTAGGTCATGGGATGCTTTCATTCAAGGTATATGTGCAAGAAAAAAGCTAGTCAAATTCAGCAAACTATGGGAAGAATGTTCTCAAGAAGAAGCACGGATAGAAGCTCGGGAAGAGAAGATGGGAAGCGAAGACCAAGCCCTCACAACTCACTCCAAGAAAAGCAGAAGAAGACCTCATTACTACAAAGGTAAGGATTCTCATCCTAGAAGAGACATTTCAAAATTAAGATGTTATACATGTGATGAGATAGGACACTTTACAAAAGAATGTCCTAAGAACAAGAGCCACTCTCATAAGAAGAATGGGAACAAAATAAGACATCATGCTCATGTTGCAGAGGATGATGAACCATCCAATAAAAGATCCAGATATGAAAGTGAAGATTCTTCAAGCGAGGATGAATATGTTCTGATATCAGCTCTCACATGTAACATTACTCATGGTAGTGATGATTGGCTTATATACAGTGGGGCTTCCAAACATATGACAGGATTCAAGGAATCTTTTGTAAGACTGTCAAAACATGAATCACCTCACAAGGTGAAACTAGGAGATGACTACCAATATCCAATAAAAGGTAGTGGGGAATCTTCATACAAGCTAGAATCTTGTAAGTCTCTAACAATGAAAGAAGTATTGTTTATTCCCAGACTCAAGAATAACCTTCTATCAATTTCAGCATTAGATGCAAAAGGAATGTGGGTTGCATTCATAGATGGTCAAGTCATCATGTGGTCAAAAGGAAATACTATTGATGATGCGGTAGTGATTGGAGAACAAGAAGGAGGCTTTTACAAATTGAAGGGTCATCTAGAACAAGCCTTGGTCCATGATACAACATAACCAAATGAGCTTTGGCATAGAAGGCTTGCACATGTGCATTACAGAGCACTACCTATTGCAAGCAAAGCTGTTGAAGGACTTCCAGAATTCCAAGCAAAACATGATGGAGTTTGCAAAGGATGTGTGAAAGGGAAGAATACAAATAAGACATTTCCTAACAGCGAAATCAAAGCCAAAGGTATTCTAGAAATCATCCACTCTGATGTATGCGGTCCTATGTCATCAAACTCACTAAGCGGGTATGCATACTATGTTTCTTTTATTGTTGATTTTTCTAGAAAGACATGGATTTACTTTATGAAGAACAAATATGAAGTATTTAGTAAGTTCAAGGAATTCAAAGCTTTGATTGAGAACCATACTAAAAAGAAGATTAAGACCACTTGATGAGATAATGGTGGAGAATTCACTTTGAATGAATTCAAAGAGCTATGCAAAGAATCTAGGATTAAGAGGGAGTTGTCTACTCCTTATAATCCACAACAGAATGGAGTTGTAGAATGAAAGAACAAAACCATCATGGAAGCCGCAAGAACAATGCTTCATGATCAAGATCTACCTATGCATCTTTGGGAGGAAGCTTCCAGAACAGTGGTGTATGTACAGAACTGTACTCCACATAGAGTACTCGAGAACAAGAATCTTGAAGAAGTCTTCTCCGGAAAGAAACCAAAAGTTAGCCATCTCAGAATATTCGGCTGTCCCATGTACATACACATTCCAAAAGAGAAGAGAACAAAACTAGATCCTTCAGGAAAGAAGGGCATATTTGTGGGATACTCTGAAAGCTCGAAGGCTTACAGAATCTACTTTCCAGGATACAAGAAGATTGACATCAGCAAGGATGTGACATTTGATGAAGGTACCGCTTACAGCAAATCCAGAAAGAGACCTACTGAAGAACCTGAAGAAGAAAAAGCAGAGGTACCCAGGATTCATGATACAATCATGGACGAAGAAGCTCAAGAAGAAGATCGAGAGTTCGAGGAACCACAAAGACCTGTAGATCCACCTCTGGAGAAGAATCCTCATAAGAGGAAACCTGCTTGGGTACGTGAACTTATCCAAGGTGCAAAAAGATATGGAGCTCCAGAAGAGAATCACAGAGAAAGAAAGAGGACCAGATCTAATTCTGGGTATGTAGCTTTACTGTGTGATTTTATTGATAAAGAACCTTCCAGTTATGAATAAGCGGCAGAACAGAAAGAATGGAAGGATGCCATGATTGAAGAATATCAATCGATCATGAAGAATGATGTTTGGGATGTTTTCCCAAGACCAGAAGGGAAGTTAGTAGTAACTTCCAAATGGATCTACAAGGTCAAGCATGCTGCAGACGGTAGCATTGAAAAGTATAAGGAAAGATTTGTAGCTCGAGGATTCTCTCAGAAAGAGGGAATAGATTATGAAGAGACCTTTGCACCTGTAGCCAGATACACTTCTATCAGATCAGTACTTTCTCTTGCTGCAGTGATGAAATGGAAGATACACCAAATGGATGTCAAGTCTGCATTCTTGAATGGTGTAGTAGAAGAGGAAGTGTACGTAGAACAACCACTTGGTTTTGAGACACATGACAGAGAGTCTCATTTATGTAGATTGAAGAAATCCCTGTATGGTTTGAAATAGGCACCCAGGACCTGGTACGGCAAGATTGATAGCTTTCTATCCAATTTTGGCTTTACTAAGAGTAAAGCAGATTCCAACCTTTACTACAAGGTTGAAGATGGAAAACCAGTGATGCTCCTACTGTATGTAGATGATCTATTTGTGACAGGTACATATGGGTTGATTGTCGATATGAAGAGAAATATTATTGCTGAGTACGAGATGAAGGACTTGGGGATGATGCATTAATTTCTAGGTATGGAAGTGTGGCAAAGTACAAATGGAATCTTCCTTGGATAAGGGAAGTATGCAGTAGAGATCCTGAAGAGGTTTGGGATGATGGAATGCAAGGCTATGACCACACCTATGGCATCGAAACAAAGCTATTGAGTGATGCTTCATTATATTCGGTTGATGCTACAATGTATCGTCAGATGATTGGGTCATTGATGTACCTGACGAACACGAGACCAGACATTTGCTTTGCTGTGAACACCTTCATCCAGTACTTGATAGATCAGAGAAGTGTTCACTTGACTGCTACAAAGCATATTTTGAGATACCTGAAGGGTACATTTGATTATGGGCTCAAGTACGATTCCAATCAAAAGATTAACCTAGAGGGTTATGTTGATTCAGATTGGGCTGGTGGTGCCATCGACAGGAAGAGTACTTCAAGATGTTGCTTCAGTATAGGATCAGGTGTGATCTTATGGTTTAGCAGGAAGCAATCCTATGTGGCACTGAGTACAGCTGAAGCAGAGTATGTCGCATATTGTTCAGCTAGTTGTGAGGTAGTATGGCTACAGAAGCTACTGTCTGATATATTTGATCTCCAGTTGGATGCTACTTGTATACATTGTGACAACCAGAGTTGTGTGAAGTTGTCAGAGAATCCAGTGTTCCATGAAAATTCGAAGCATATCGAGATCAAGTATCAATATATCAGAGATATGGTGCAGAGAGGAGCAGTGAAGCTCCAGTATATTGCGACGGAGGAAAAGATAGCTGATGTATTGATGAATCCATTGGATAGGCTGAAGTTCGAGTACTTCAGGGAGAGACTTGGTGTTCTCCAGATTGAGGTTCCTTCCAAGAGAAAGTGATGAGACCCATAGCCATTCTGACATGGTGAGAGGATTGGTTCCTTCCATGGTCAGATGTAAGGGCTGAACCATTCTGTCATGATGATAGGGTTGCTCCCTTTCATGTCATATATGAGTGCTGGCCATTCTATCGAGTAGGACAGATGTACGGGAAACTGACATTCTAGGAATGGAGGCACCTGGTCAGTTACCAAGAAGATTTAGTGTAAAAACTGAGTAGCCATTCTGATGTGATAGAGGGATGTGTTCCCACTTGATCAAATGTAAGGGTTGAACCATTATGTTCATGGTTAAAGGATTTAGTTCCTTCCATGTCAGATGTGAGTGTTGGCCATTCCGACGAGCAGGTCAGATGTAAGGGAAACTGCCATTCTCTAGGAGAATGGAGGTGCCTGGTCAGTTACTAGGTAGCTCAGTCGAGGAGGAATGGGGGCCATTCTGATATGACTGTAGGATTGGTTCCTACAAGATCAGATGTAAGTGCTGAGCTAGTCTTTGCATCATGTGTTGATCAGATGTAAGTGATGTGCCAGTATGTGCATCATGTGTTGATCAAACGTAAGTGCAATGCCATTCTTCGCATCCTGTGTTGATCAGATGTAAGTGCTAAGCCAGTCTTTGCATCATGTGTTGATCAGACATAAGTGTTGTGCCAGTCTTCGAATCATGTGTTGATCAAACGTAAGTGTAGTTCCATTCTTCGCATCATGTTTTGATCAGATGTAAGTGCAGTATCTATCTTCACATCATGTGTTGATCAGACGTAAGTGCTGTGCCAGTCTTCGCATCATGTGTTGATCAGACGTAACTGCAGTGCCATTCTTCGCATCATGTGTTGATCAGATGTAAGTGCAGTATCTATCTTTGCATCATGTGTTGATCAGATAGGGATGATTGAGCTAGTCTTCGCATCATGTGTTGATCAGACGTAAGTGTTGGGCCTTTCTGATGAGTAGGTCAGATTTAAGTGTTGGGCGTTCCTTTCTGATGAGTAGTTCAGATGTAAGTGCTGGGAGAAGACCTACATGATGGGTAGGCCTATAAACAACATGAAAAAGGGATGGCTCTGTAGAACTTCCTATGACAAGAAGAATCATGAGATAGCACCAGTGTTGATCCAGATCGAGTGATGATCCAGATCCAGTAATGATGATATAGCAGTGATAATACAGATCGAGTGATGATCCAGATCTAGTCCAGTGATGATGATTTAGATCAAGAGATGATATAGATCCAGTGATGATGTTCCATGATGATCCAGATCGAGAGATGATCCAGATCCGATGACGAAGATGACTTGAAGACAAATATGATCCAGCAGATACAGAGAAGAAGACCAATGCTGAAAATTGTGTCGAAAGAGTACCTTCCTAGTTAAGAGGGAGTGTTGATGTATTTGTAACTTCAAAATGTATTCTTCTATGTATCTTATATATTGTAACCTGATGGTTGTTCCAGGATGTTTCTATTATGTATTTCAGTCATGTTGTCATGCCTCGATGTTCCAATCGGGAGGATTAATAAAGTAAACAAGTCTTGTCAAGTCATTGTGAAAGTCCCCACAGTTTCGAGGCACTAGGGTTATTATACACTCATTAAGGTGTAGGCTCTAGTAAGTAATTGTTAAGTTGGGCCGACATGATTGAGTGCACTTCAAGTGAACGAAAGAATATAAATAGAGAGTGAGACTCTCTATTTATGACACACATCATTCACTCACTCAAGTGTGGCGCACTAGTGAAGAAGGAAATATTGGGGCTAGACAGAAGAAGAAGTCTACTGCTATTTTGGGAGATCTCTTACTATTTTGGTGCTGATTCTATCTCTAAGGAAGTTGCGGGGTTTTCTCCTTTATGGTTTCCCCGACGAAAACTCTTTGTGTCTCTTCTCTCTTGTGATGTGCTTATGTTTTATTGCTGTGCTTGTTATTCTCTCAGTGAAAAGATCCTAAGATCATAATATTAGCTTATTTGATGAAAAAATAACAATATTGTCGAATTTATATGTTGATAATGAACTATTCTTTTTAATCCCAACCTGAGCATATTCCTGTCTTTCTTATCAGACGATATCAGGGATGTAGCGGGATTTTTCTTATTCTCACCTATCCCATGTGTCTTTTTCTAGTTTTATTGCCTATGTACTTCCCTCTTAATATCATGTTTCTTGGAAAAATTCTCATAATGCATTTGATTAGATGTATCTTTTTTCATTTTCAACATTTCCTTGCTTCTTGGATTTTATCATTTTTTGTAAACTATACTTTCTCTGGAAAATCCTTTAAGTTTTCATCATTACATGATCTAGATTTCCCATCATCAATATCTAGCATAAATTCCTCTTCTATGTACCTTCATCATCATACTCCTCACATATCTCTTTCACTGCCTTAGTAAAGTCAGTTTTAACCCTTCCTCGACATTTGGTTGATAACTTATTTTTCAACTTAGAGTTGAATGCCTGAACATCAGTAGGAGGATAGAAACCACTACAAAAGAAGCAATAAAAAATGAAATCAATAAACCAAAACCACAGGCTTGGATTGTTGAGAATCCATTTTTTTAATACTGTCACTATAATACTGTTTCATGTGGATGGTCACACAGCTAATACAAGCTATCAGGCTTAGCCAAAAAATAACAATAAACCTTGATATTAGATTGTTAGATAATAAGAACAACAACCCAACAATTAAATTACTATGCCTTGCCTGCTGAGCAAAAAATGTGCATCTCATTAGAGGAATTTTGGGGTCTAAAATGGACCTCCTAAGGAAAATAATAAAATAATAGTTAAAATAATAAAATAATGGTTAAAATAATAAAATAATATTAATTAATTTTGGAGGAAGAAAGAAAAAAAATACTTTTTGTGTTCGTATTTTCGACATATCTCTCTGTTTTTTTACTCAAATTCTGCATCCAACGAGTATCCACACTGCATACTTTTGACGGACCCCGCTACCCCAAAAACAAGAAACACCTGAAAAAATGTGATGATGACATCATCATCACATTTTTTCAGGTATTTCTTGTTTTTGGGGTAGCGGGGTCCATCAAAAGTATGTAGTGTGGGTACTCGTTGGATGCGGAATCAAATTCCGCATCCAACGAGCTCTCCCGATCGAAATTTGAGTAAAAACACAATGAGATATGTCGCAAATACGAACAAAAAAATAGTTTTTTTTAATGACTAATATGCCAATTCAACCATTATGGTTGACTTATTTTATTGAAATTCTATTGGTTCTTGAATTCCAACTCACAAAAACTTATTTTGGCACGTTTTCTTATAAGGCCCATTTTAGACCCCAAATTTCCTCTAATGTCTCTTCAACAACAGCTTACATGGATTCCCTTACAAAGGACATCACATATATCAAGTCCTTCTTGGGTTTCTGGAGAACGTTCATGTAAGCACTTCGAAATTTTGTGTTGACATTGAACTTCCTTACTCCGAAGTCTACGCAGGCCTATAAACAAATATCAAGCTTTGTCACTTTGGTGTTCATTTTGGAGTCTGGACATGTGAACATCATCGTAATCATCATCATCATCATCATTTGAGGATGTATGGATCCTAAAATAATTTCCTTCTTAGATTCTGAAAAGGCACCATTTCTAAATACTTTCAAAATTCATAGTGAAAAGTGGGAAAAATCAGAGAAAATGATAATGGATGATTTCAGAATTCTAACTGTCAGTTCAATATCTCTTCTAACTCTTAGTTCAAGTGTTGGTCACAGTTATACTTTTCTAATTTTAGTGTCAAGTAAAAGCTAAACAGGTTTACCTTTACAAGCTCTTTAGGCAATCCTGAAGCTCCATGCAAGATGAGCACGGCCCCCTTTTTTTATGCTAGAAAATGTAATTCCTGAACAAAAAAGTAGAAACACAATTGCATTCTATTATTAGCAAGAATTTATAGTTTATGTGTTGTACAAAGTCAATAAACAAGCTAGAATGATAAATTCAATATGAAAATTACAAGTATAATCAATATTGCTAATTTATGGATTCTTAAAATTCAGTGTCAACTACTGCTTCACATAAGATTAAAAAAGTTGTGATTTCTATAATTGTTTAATTTCTGCATGGGCCAGGATTATAGACCAAAATCATGGTGATAAAGACACCTTCCAATTTGAAACTCATTACTTTTGGAGGACAAATCTGTTCAACCCAGAGATGGATTCTTTTCAAGCTGATGCTCATGGAACTTATTCCTGAGAAATTATGAGTTGAAACACTTGAAACACTAATTGGTAATTTCATTATATCAACTTAGAACACTTAATCTGTGGCTTCTTAAAAAATATTGAAAAAACATCATATTTATTAAAATCCCTTGAAGTCTGAGGGAGTTTATAGTGGAAACCTAATGGGATAGCACAAGTAGCTGCAACTGCCACGTGATCATGATTCATTCTCTGAGACTGGTTGACTATTGTAGCATTTCCTAGCAATATGACATACAGCTACGAGCTTTAAGAGACATGGTGGTGTTAAGTGTATCCATATACATATAATAATACTAGACTGGCTCAAAGTGGCAATTAGGAATTTAGGACTAGGGCTTGGAAATAATAGTTTGTGGGTTTTGATTATGAACTCTTTGGTCTTATTATGTAATCTATTCTAAGGAAGTTGGGTTTTTGAATACTCCATGTGTAAAACACTATCATGAAACAATATCCAAATGAGAATTTAAAGATGATATCACAATTTCAATTCATGCAATTTTTTTAATGCTTGAATACATGTTTATGCTCCAACTTTATATTTTAAGTGGTAGTGCTTCTTAACAATGATATTCATATGAGACATACATGTCTTGCCATCATAATAATGGTTATAGAATTGATAATGATCAGCACATGGTTGTGTAAAAAATGGGCCAACATCTCTTACATTGTCTCTTTGAGAATGACAACTGGAAGTAGTTTTAAGCAATGGAAATGGCAGGAACCACATGCCTATTAAACTTAAAGATTTTCATGCCCAAACCATAGGGTTAAATTTCAAGATGTGCTTGATTGAAGACTAAGATTACTTTAAATTCTTCAATGTCAGAAGAAAATATGGAATCATAATAACTTAATTCACATTGAAGCTAGCAACCAAAATACAATGCGGATTTGATTTCTAGATGGCAAAGCTTAGTGCTCATATGAGTCAAAGAAGTAACGAAGAATCCAGTTTGACATGGAAATATAGTGCAAATGATGACAGAGGACATGCTACTTAAGATAATGAAGACTATCTCAGTTATATCAACTAAAGTGTTTTAATTAGTACTAGAGTTTATTAAAATGACAGATACCATTTTTTTTCGTGCACCTTGTAATGTACCTCAAAAAAAAAAACTTTGCTTTAGGCTTCTTTTCATAATCCTACTAATGAAATAATTTATAGGACATAAGTTATGTTTTCCAGTTCTGAGCATTACTCTGCATAATTTGTAATTTCACATCAGATATACGGAGTTAGAGAGTCTTTAATCAGTAAAGGAAAGTACATAGTGTTATGATGTTGCTTCTTACTTAGATTCAGCTAAATTTTTCCTCTTCTTTGACAGATGGATTTTCAGCTAGAAGGATCATCACCATTCTCGGTGACTCATAGACACACAAGATTTCCTATGGGTAGTAAGTGAGAAAAATACTTTCTCCTACAATGTTTTTGGTATGAGATACTTTTATTTGCACACCTGATGCTCCTAGCTGTGCTTGGGTATAATCTCAACTATAAACTATGTCCACTTGAAAGGTCTCTTAGTAGTTGATCTAGGAAATGTTAGCGCTACACTTTCATTGTTACCATTAGTACTCCATATGCAATAGTCTTACTTTGTGAATATTCTATATATCATTTCCAAGGATCACTCTTCATATTTAAACTATGTAATGTTAATATATCATCTTCTAACACGATATCCCTAGTGACCTTTACTATCGCTTAGAAATATTGCCTACAATGTTAATTTAATCATTATAAAGGTCACTTATTAATGTTAGACCATGAATGTAAAAGCCAGCAATATCTAAAATACCATTCTTGGTAACCTTTGTTACTCATCACCTAAAATTTTTGTTTATAATGATACTCTATAATTATTACAAAGGATTGCACGTAGGATATGAAAACTAAAGCAAGAGATCCTACCTTTAAACCTTTGAAGGTTTCCACAATGAGGGGTTCTTCCAAAGTATTAAGGGTGGATCTACAACATGGCACTTACAATAATAACTCCCAGTCCTAGAATCCAGTACAACCACTCATGATGGCCTTTAATCACCCATGCTTCTCCTAGATCACTGGCTTCCTTGAAGGTCACTTGAACTAGCAGGCATAGGTTTTTAACATAGTTTGGCATTTACCACAGCAATTTTCTCAAGGAGAGAACTGAGGTATCGCTCAAGGGATTGGTACCCTTAACCCTTGGTACGAGTACTCCATTAAAAGTAGGGATTTTGTTTGATCGAAAACTAGGCTAGGACCATACGACTGAATTGTAATAAGGAGGTTGTCCTGTCATGGATGATTTCTTGGCCTTTGGCGACTTGAACATACCGCCCTTTGTCGATAGACTTACGTCCACTCCCAACGTTCTGAGCTGTAGACAAGACCAGGGAAGCCAATGCTAGTCTACCCTTAGTCATCCCAAGGCATTCCAGGTTTTGGCTAGATGACATTAGCCTCACGCTACCCCAACTCGCACGAAAATAGAATAAAATCTCTGGTTGTCGTCTAGCCCTATTATTTTAAAGAGAACTCTCTGGCATTAACATCAATGCGGTGGGTTTTGCTGGGCACTAGCTCTTTTGATATTATGGAAGTATTTTTAAAGTTTCTTCAGAAATAAACACACTAGTTACTCCCCACGTTTTAACCTTCCCTTTCTTTTTACAGGATGTGGAGATCTTGACCGGTATCTTTGTTTGCTCCATCTGCAACCTAGCAAGAAGTATTTGTCTTGAACTATGCTCCTTCCTTAACTGTTATGGCTTGGTGACAAGAATGGGGGGGTTTTAATGAGAGGGAGTCATTCTCCCTAGTCCTTCGGCAGCACTTCCAGTAATTCTTTTCTATACTGGAGGGTTTCTTGTCTAAAATCATAGGAAG
Organism: Pseudotsuga menziesii; assembly: GCA_001517045.1. Classification (NCBI taxonomy): domain Eukaryota; kingdom Viridiplantae; phylum Streptophyta; class Pinopsida; order Pinales; family Pinaceae; genus Pseudotsuga; species Pseudotsuga menziesii. The sequence continues at coordinate 122,486 of LPNX010374986.1, forward strand.
CCCCAAAGTGAGGCCAACCTACATTTGGAGATTGTCTCCACCTAATGGCATTTACAATATGCAAAAAGAATATTCCCGAAGGTCATCCTATGCAACCTGAAGCAAAAACATATATGTATATATATAGGCCAATGATTTATTTTACTTGTTATTAAAAGGGTTTTCCCCGGCTACAACATTTTCTGCTGTATAATACGTACTCTACCAATTTATATTTTTCTTAAATAATGGATGTTGGTTGTAAGGTAGCCATATGAGTTTTTGTTTTTTAATACAAATCTTTGTTTTTAAAAGTTCTCGAAACTCCAATCTAATAATTTTACCTATATTATGTATGTAACACTATAATCGACTGAGGGAAAAAGATCTCGTGGAGCAATTCTCGAATTTTCATGGTTTGGGGATTTACAAATGTATTTAATACTTAATTAACTTAACATAGGGGTTCATAGGAAAGTTAGAAAAAAAGGATACTCATGCGTTTTCCTATCCTTCAGCCTTTCTATTGGAAGACAGGCAGCCAGGTGTCAGACCCAAGATCCTTTTGTTTTAAGGGTCCCTTATCAATACTAAACCAAAGCTCATATAGTCGCAAGACATAGAGGAAATCTGGTAGTTGTACCCTAAAAGTAATTTTCTTCCAAAACCTCATTTTTAAGTGTGAGTTTTAATTTAATTAGATCTTGGGAAAACGCTATTAGATGGCCTTACTGCGAGTTCTTTTTGTTAAAGATATTTCAGGGTTGTAAACTGACAATTTTACATAATATGGACAGCCAACAGAGTCCAACAGAGCGAAGCCTCCAAATGGGGTTTACCTTACTAAAAGAAAACTATAACCCAAAAGGAGTACCCCCTTAGGTTCTTCATTGGTAATAAGCAGTGTAGCTTAACGCCTAACACTAGGCTGAACATTGGAGGATAGTGGCACAACACTACAACCAGGTTAGTAAAAATTCTCAAAATCTCCTCAATTAGTCAAAGCCATAATATGAAATAATTCCATCTTAGTGGGTCCAAACAGGAAACTTCTTACTGCACAGAAACCTATAAATTAAAGCATTCATGTACAGAGTTTTCAGTAATGGGTTCTACTACCAACTAGTCTATGACTATGTAAAGGAGAAGACCTAGGGGACTAAATCATATAAAACAAACATCTGCTTTCATCAGAACACTCAGACCATTAGTTTGGTGTGTATGGAGCATTTTATCTATTATCTCTACTACAACATTTACTTAAAGATGCAGTGCCCAGAGTAACAAAGTATATGGTATTCGTATAAGAGGGTACTCAAACAACCCAGTAATCGAGTATTCCATGTTTAATAATGTGTTGCTCAAACAACAACATAATAGATTATCCTGTATAAAATTAGTACCATCCCATGACTTATAGTATAGTTATAAATAACATCATGAGTAATTCTATATCAATAAGTCTTCATAAAACCCGTTTTCTTCAAATAAAGTATCTGCATTACTTAAACAGAAATTTTAACAAAATTCCTACTATTTCATTCTAGTGTGTATGTAACCTCATTTAGATTCATAAATCACATAAAATAGAAAGGAACCCATAAAATTTTGTAGCCCGAAATACTATGGAAACAACCACGTTCCTCCCAACTGTAGACCAGGTCGAGCTTCCCGCTTCCTAAGTCACCCTCGAGCCAAACAATACATGCCAACAAAAGTGATGACTAACCATAACTTCACTTTTTAGGTCTGGTTCACACAGTATTTCCTAACACCAGGTGCTCATGTAGCAAGAGTTTAAGTGCTCAGCATACTAAGCAGCGTCCCGCCTCACCCATATGCTTCCCTTTTATTAAAAATTTTTCCTAGGTATTTTTTTTCCTATTAGCAGCCGATTCCTCACGGAATTCATGGAGCTAATAAAATCCCTGATTTTGAGGGAGTGTCCAGTGTCATCAAGGCACTCCTGACACCTATAATAATTTCCCTGCAGTTAGCCTTGACTTGTCCCTTGCTATTGCATGCATGTTTCCTCATTTAACCTGCCTGTTTCCACTTTCTTCTTTCACTATTTCTTTCCTTTTTTATTATTATTACATAATCCTTCTTAGACTCTTCGGCAGGTTTTTCTATCGGCCAAAATTATTAAAAAATAATAGATAGAAAGTATATAACTAAAAATTAAATTTTTTACTTTGGGGGATATTACATCCACGCCCCCTTATTCGAACATTGTCCTCAGTGTTAGTCTTCCCCCATTGGCTCGAGAAACAAGATAGGGTACCTTATTCGCATTTCTTCCTCTAACTCCCAAGTCACCTCCTCCACGCTAAAGTGCTTCCATTGCACCTTTACCTAAGTGATGACTCGGTTCTGAAGTATTGTTTCTTTCTTGTCCAGAATGTGTGAAGGTTCCACTTGAAAATCTCCTTTGGGTTCCACCTGTACCACATTCCAATCGATAATGTGAGCATAATCATATACATACTTTTTTAATAATGAAACATGAAAAATGTTATGTATCCTTAAATGAACAGGTAGGGCCAGTTTATAATCTACGGGTCTGATTCTCTCTAGGACTTGAAAAGGTCCACATAATATTGGAGTTAGTTTCATGCATATCCCTAGCTTGAGGGAACTCTTCTTAGGTTTGACCCATAGGTACACATGGTTTCCAACACAAAACTCCTTATGTTCTCTCTTTAAGTCTGTGTAGCTCTTCTTTCGATCTTGAGCCACCTTTAAATTTGTCTACACCTCATGAACTGTTCACTCCATCTCTTGTAATAGCTCAAGTCCAATTAGTACATGGTCCATAGGGTTATCCAAACTAATAGGGGTATTGCATTTTTTTCCATACAATATTTCAAACGGACTCATTTTAGCTAAGGCCTGGTAACCATTGTTATAAGCGAACTCCACCATATGTAAATAGTCCTCCCACTTAGTGGGTCTTTTCATAACATACATTCTTAACATGTTTTCGATGGTTTGGTTGGTACATTCGGTCTTCCCATTCATTTCAGGATGGTAGCTGGTGCTAAAATTGATCCGAGTTTCTAAACCTGCAAATAAATATTTCCATAAGTTTGATGTAAATTTCACATCCCTATCCGATATGACAAATTTTGGCACACCATCCAATCGAAATATTTCCTTTAGAAATATTTACTGGAATGAAATGTGCCAACTTGCTTAACTTGTCAGCTACTACCATGATGGAATCATGTTGTTTCTGTGTTCTAGGAAAATCAATGATAAAATCTAAGGATATCATCTTCCATTTCCATTTAGGTACTGGTAAAGGCTGTAATAAACCAGTTGGATGTCCATTCTCTATTTTAACTTGTTGGCACTCTAAGCACTTAGACAGACACTCCACTAAATCAGATTTTAAACCTGGCCAAAAGAACTGCTTTCTCGGAGCAGTTATCATTTTTTGGTAAGTGGGATGACCTGCAAATGGGAGTTTGTGCATCTCATTTAAAATAAACAGCTTCAATTCCAAACTTTTAGGTATGTACAGCCTATCCTTAAACCAAATAAGACCCTTTTGGTTGAATTTAAAAGCTGTCCCCTTTAAGTTTATCTCGTTATTCTCTATTTCACTAAGTAGTTTTGTATAATCAACATCCTGAGTACTTGTTGTCTTTACTTTGTCCAAAGGGTCACTCTTGGGCTGACTCAAAATTACTTCACTAATCCCATGAGTTCTCTGACTCAATGCGTCTGCGACCTTGTTTTCCTTACCCTTTATATGTCTTATTTCGAAATTGAACTCACTGAGGAAGGCCATCCACCTTGCTTGTCGGGCATTTAGACCCGACTGCATAAATAAATTCTTCACACAGGTGTTATCAGTCAGCAGCAGGAATTTCTTCCCCAGCAAGTAGTGACACCACAATTTTAGAGCATGCACCACGGCTGTTAATTCCAAGTCATGAACCACATATTTATGTTCATGATCTTTTAACTTATGGTATTCATAACAAACTACATGTCCTTCTTGGGACAAAAACCCTCCTACTCCTTCTTGGATGGCATCTGTAGAGACCTTGCAGTCTTTAAGTAGGTCTGCTACTTTTAGGACAGGTGCTCTAGTTAGCAACTCCGTAAGTTTGTCAAATATTTCTTGGCACTTTGATGACCAAATGAACTTTATTCCCTTTTTTTGCAAGGAGGTAATGGGGTATGCAATTGTTGAGAACCCTTTAATAAATATCCGATAACAGCCAGTAAGTCCCATGAATGACCAAATGTCGGTCACATCCCTGGGTACTAGCCAGCTGGATATGGATTTGATTTTTTTTGGGTATACAACAATTCCATCATTGGATATAACATGTCCCAAGTACTGAATTTCAGTTTTGAAAAACACACACTTTTCCAACTTGGAATACAGTTGGTGCTCCCTTAAAGTTTGCAGCACTATCCGTAGGTGATGTTGATGTTCTTCTTTTGTTTTAGAATAAATCAAGATATCATCAATGAAGATCAATACAAACTAATCTAGATATTTGTTAAAAATTCCATTCATTAGGCACATAAATGTGGTAGGGGCATTTGTTAAACCGAAGGGGATCACCACGAATTTGTAATATCCATAACGGGTCTTGAAGGCGGTCTTGTTTATGTCCTCCATTTTTATTTGAATTTGGTGGTAGCCAGATCATAATTCCAACTTGGAGAAAACTTTCTCTTCCCCTACTTGATCAAACAGATCGTTAGTTCTGGGTAGGGGATACTTATTCTTAATGGTGACTTTGTTTAACTATTGGTAGTGAATACAAATTCTCAAGGTTCCATCCTTTTTCTTGACAAACAAGACCAATGCACCCCACAGAGACACACTAGGCCTTATATACCCTTTATCTAATAGCTCTTACAACTGAATTTTCAGTTCAGTCAGTTCCAAAATACTCATCCTGTAAGGTATTTTTGACACAGGTACAAACTCAGGTAGAAGCTCAATGGAGAAGTCAATTTCTCGTTGAGGGGGTAAACCTGATATTTCCTCAGAAATACATCAAAGAATTTTTCTAGGATAGGGTGTTGTTTTAAAGGTGTTAGGTTTTCGTTAAGAAGTAGTTCAGCAACCCTAACTGCATAGAGGTTGCATCCCTTTCTGATGGATTTCTTCAGCTACATAGCAGAAATTTCTCTTACCGAGACTGGTTTGAGTATGCATTTTACTGTCTGAAGGACCTAGACTTTCACAATATAGGTAAAATTATTTGATAAATAGTTCAACACTACTTTATTTCTTTCTAGCCAGTCCATTCCTATTATCATGTCATAATATCCTAAGGGTAAAATGTTTAAGTAAATTTTGGTTTTATGGTCCTGTAACTTAACTTCACAGTCAGTAATAAAATCAGTTACCTTCCTTTTTTCCCTGGTGGCCATCTCTACCAACCATGGTTTTGCATGCTTCACCTTGGTGATTTGGTAGAGCTCCATCATCCTTGGGGTAATCTAACTTAAGGTAGCACCTATATCTATCAAGATAGAAAGGGTGTGATTAGAGATAATACCTTCAATCTCCACTATAGCGTATTGGTGGTCTACTTGCCAATATTCCAGGGCTGCATGAATTTTGTGGTAATTCTTGCCAATTTCCCCAACAATATATGCTTCTTGAAGGTTGTGCAACATCTTTCTTGGCCCATTGTATCGGGGAGAATTTCTGTGTAAGTGAGGTTCTCCACACTCCCGGCATTTCAGAGGTTCTTTAGGAGCCACCTCGATGCCTTTTTGCCCCAATTTTGTCGGTTTAGTACCTTTTGAGGGTAGCTGTTCATTTTAGTTGTAAGAATTCCCTTGGGGATTTCTCAGCATATTTCTGAAGGGTGGTGGCTTGAAACCCTTTCTCCACTGGTTGAACTTCTCTTGCTTCCTGTCCTTCCATGTTTTGGAGGGATCACTCCACTGTTTATACTGCTCAAAACATAGTCTGGCTTTCCTCAGTACCTCATCCAAGGACTTTGGATTGTCGAACTCAATTCGATCCTTATATGCCAGAGGCAAACAACTTAGGAACCTTTGTACCTTCACCTTTTCTTCCTTTATGTAGGGCACAAACCGCAACAAATCCAAAAAAATGTTAATGAGGTCTTCCATGGTCATTTGGCCAACCCTTAACTCATAAAATTCTTTGGTATTCCTTTCATAGTAACTCTTAGATAGATACTGTTTCTTAAACAGTCTCTTGAAAATGGTCGATTCTAGATTCTTCTCCTTGAGTCCATGTGAAATTTTGAGATCCTACCACCAAATGCTAGATGTTACTTTTAGATTGTAAAATGCCATTCAAAATTTCATGTTGCTGGAATAGTTGTAAATATGAAAATATTTCTTCATGTCCAGCAACCATGCCTCTGCTTCCTCCCCAGTATTGGATTCCCCGTCAAAGTTAGTGGGTTTGATTTTTCTGAACTCGCCTTCCAGATGATCAACCTTTCTCTTTCCACCCGTCTTGACTTGGTTCTTAAAATTTTGGGTCTCATTAGATGAACTACCCTTTTTCTCTATGCTCTCCTCCCTTTCTGGGCCCTTTTTGGTCTCAATTCGGGGTTCCTTGCCATTATTTCTCTCATGCAGACTTTGCAGCAAAATTTCATTGATTTCCTGCTGCTTTTCCTGAGATTTCTTGAGTTGTCCATTATCTGCTTTATAGCTATGTATTTCAATGATCAGATGCCTCATAGTTTTGAGCACTTGACTTGCTTCAGAATGTTCTATTGCTTGTTGGGTAGTTGGTGGCACTTATTCATGTTTTTCAGGTTGGTCCTCATTTTCATTCAGAGAATCCATGATATTTCCTGTAACAACATAAATTTGCCAATATACACAACACAACAATCCAATAGTTTCTTATAATATTTGTTAGAACAAAGTTTAGCAAAAATGAGACGTTCCCATTAGGCTACAAGGTTGAACCTGTGCTCTGATACCATATGTAATCTACCTCAATTTTTTTTCTCTTTGCTTTAGGCTTCTTTTTGTAATCCTACTAATGAAATAATTTATAAGACATAAGTTATGTTTTCTAGTTCTGAGCATTACTCTGCATAATTTGTAATTTCACATCAAATATAAGGAGATAGAGAGTCTTTAATCAGTAAAGGAAAGTACATAGTGTTATGATGTTGCTTCTTACTTAGCTTCAGCTAAATTTTTCGTCTTCTTTGATAGATGGATTTCCAGCTAGAAGGATCATCACCATTCTCGCTGACTCATAGAAACACAAAAGTTCCTATGAGTAGTAAGTGAGCATAAGACTTTCTCCTACAATGTTTTTGGTATGAGATACTTTTATTTGCACACCTGATGCTCCTAGCTATGCTTGGGTATAATCTCAACTATAAATTATGTCCACTTGAAAGGTCTCTTAGTAGTTGATCTAGGAAATGTTAGCACTACACTTTGATTGTTACCATTAATACTCCATATGCAATAGTCTTACTTTGTGAATATTCTATATATCATTTCCAAGGATCACTCTTCATATTTAAACTATGTAATGTTAATATATCATCTTCTAACACGATATCCCTAGTAACCTTTACTATTGCTGAGAAATATTGTCTACAATGTTCTTTAACAATTATAAAGGTCACTTATTAATGTTAGACCATGAATTTAAAATACAACACTATCTAAAATACCATTCTTGGTAACCTTGGTACTCGTTGCCTAAAATTTTTGTTTATAATGATACTCTGTAATTATTACAAAGGATTGCACCTAGGCTATGAAAACTAAAGCAAGGTATCCTACCTTTAAACCTTTGCCGATTTCCACAACGAGGGGTTCTTCCAAAGTATTAAGGGTGGCTCTGCAATGTGGCACTTACAGTAATAACTATCGGTCCTAGAATGCAGTACAACCACTCATGATGGCCTTTAATCACCCATGCTTCTCCTGGATCGCTGGCTTCCTTGAAGGTCACTTGATTGGGCAGGCACATGTTTTTAAAAAAAATTGGCATTTACTATAGCGGTTTTCTCAAGGAGAGAACTGAGGTATTGCTTAAGGGATTGGTACCCTTAACCCTTGGTACAGGTACTCCATTAAAAGTAAGTATTTTGTTTGATCGAAGACCAAACTGGCACCATACGACTAAATTGTAATAAGGAGGTTGTCCTGTCATGAACGATTTCTTGGCCTTTGGTGACTTTAACATACCACCCTTCATCGATAGACTCATGGCCACTCCCAATGTTATGAGCTGCAAACAAGACCAGGGAAGCCAATGCTGGTCTACCCTCAGTCATCCCAAGGCATTCTAGGGTTTGGCTAGATGACATTAGCCTTACACTGCCCCAACTCACATGTGAACAGAATACAATATCTGGTTGTCGTCCATCCCTATTATTTTAAAGAGAACTCTCTAGCATTAACATCAATGCGGTGAGTTTTGCTGGGCACTACCTCTTTCGATATTATGGAAGTCTTTTTAAAATTTCTTCTAAAATAAATGCACTGGTTACCGCCCACATTTTAACTTTCCCTTTTTTTTAGCAGGACATGGAGATCTTGACCGGTATCTTGGTTCACTCCATCCGCAACCTGGTAAGAAGTATCTGTCTTGCACTATGCCCCTTACTTAATTGTTATGTCCAGGGATGATTTTAATGAACCATATTATTTAAAGGTGTATAAATGTTGGCAAATATTTCCAATTCTTAAAATTCCAACTATAAAATGATTGGCGATATTTTTCAAAAAATACTTTAATTTCCAACGATTTTATATCATTTATATAAAAAATTCGTGATTTTTAGGGTGAAAAAATTTTAACCCATCAAAATTGGGCGAAAAAGGGCTTCAAAAAATACAAAATGGTGAATCTTTTTTGGGAGAAAAACATGGAAAAATAGCCCACTGGGCTAAAATTCGCCCCTAAAATTGTCCCTGGTTATGGCTCGGTGACAAGAATGAGGGGGTTTTAATGAGAGGGAGTCATTCTCGCTGGTCCTTCGGCAGCACTACCGGTAATACTTTTCTATACTGGAGGGTTTCTTGTCTTAAATCATAGGAAGCCTCAAAGCAAGGCCAACCTACATTTGGAAATTGTCTCCACCCAATGGCATTTACATTCTGCGAAAAGAATACCGTCGAAGGTCATCCTATGTGACCTGAAGCAAATACATATATGTAGATATATAGGCCAATGATTTATTTTACTTGTTATTAAAATGGTTTTCCCCAGCTGCAATGTTTTTTGCTGTATAATACGTACTCTACCAATTTAGATTTTTCTTAAATAATGGATGTTGGTTGTAAGGTAGCCCTCCGAGGTTTTTGTGTTTTAATACAAATATTTGTTTTTAAAAGTTATTGAAACTCCAGTCTAAGAATTTACCTGTATTATGTTTGTAACACAATAATCGACTGAGTGCAAAAGATCATGTGGATCAATTATCATATTTTCACGGTTTGGCGATTTCCTCGAGGTATTACTTGACTGAAATTTACAACTTCCTTTAATACTCAATTAACTTAACAAAGGGGTTCATAGGAAAGTTTAAAAAAAATGAAACTCTGTGTTTTCCTATCCTTTAGCCTTTGTATCGGAAGACAGGGAGCTGGCTATCAAACCCGAGATCCTTTTTTTTTAAGGGTCACTTATCAATACTTAACCAAAGCTCATATAGTTGTAAGCCATAGAGGAGATCTGGTAGTTGTACCCTCAAAGTAATTTTCTTCCAAAACCTCATTTTTAAGTGTAAGTTTTAATTTAATCATATCCTGGGAAAAGGCTATTAGATGGCCTTACTGTGAGTTCTTTTTGTTAAAGATCCTTCAGGGTTGTAAACAGACAAGTTTACTTAATACAGACAGCCAAGAGAGTCCAACAAAGCGAAGCCTCCAAATGGGGTTTACCTTACTAAAAGAAAACTATAACCCAAAAGGAGTACCCCCTTAGGTTCTTCATCGGTAATAAGCAGTGTAGATTAACACCGAACACTAGGCTGAACATTGAAGGATAGTATCACAACACTGCAACCAGGTTAGTGAAAATTCTCAAAGGATCCTCAGTTAGCCGAATCCATAATATGAAATAATTCCATATTTGTGGGTCCGAACAGGAAACTTCTTACTGTACAGAAACCCATAAATTAAAGCATTCACGTACAGAATTTTCAGTAATGGGTTCTACGACCAACTAGTCTAGGACTGTGTAAAGCACGGGGTCTTCACTAAATGAAACCGTGCCATACCACGTTCGTTCATGGCATATGAAACAATACCCTTATTTTCAAAAAATATTGGAAAATACCTCCCAAAATCATTTTTTTAACCCCCTCCCAATATGCCTTCCCAATTAAAAAAAAAACCTATTTTCACTGTATATTGCATGTATCGTTTGTTTCATTTACATTTTTTATACCCCTTTATATTTCTACCTAGTATATTGACATGATACTCGACATTCATTCGTTTCCCTCACCATGCAAAATAATTATTCATAAGTGTGTAGGGTTCCTTAACAATGAACTAAGGCTACTCCCTCTATGGTCTTTCTCCTCTTTGTTTAATAAAATGAACTTTATGACCTCCGCCACACAAACATATGCACTTCTCTCCTTAATCTATGGGATATGATACCTTCTCAAGAGACTAGCCACCCCTTTGTTGAAATACCTAGCACATGATACTGATAGAAACAAGGAGAACAAGAGAAGAAAATAATAATCCTCCTCATTTATGATGATGCACTTCGAGTGGACATGCATGGACCATGAAGACTATGAGTAAATGACCCATATTTACCTCTCAGTTTTCAGGTATAATCGACTACATCCTTTGCCATAGGGTTTTCACTATTAGCCTCCATGATAGTATGTTAGTAGAAATTTTGAGTTCCTTAATTTTTTTACAACAAAACCTTACTATTTAGTATTTTATTTGACCATAAGATTAATGGATTGCTTGAAAATTGAAATAGAGCACCATATCTAGCAGCTTAAAACATTTTAAGTATTATCTCTAGGATTTCCAAGGAATTTCGCCGTCTAGTGATCCAAATACTTGGATGTTATATGTAAGCCTTTCGACAAAAGAAAATTCTTTTGAAAGCAAGCTTAAATCATAGAACACAGATAGTTGGAGTTTGAGAATAGTCAAGCGTTACCTCAGCAGCAGTTGCCACATCACATAGCTTTTGCAAAGATATGCTTGTAAAGAGCTTGGTCCCTACTACCACAGGTCTACCAGTTTTGTCAAAAACAATGCACTTAACCTGCATTAACATACATTCCAAATGACAACGTTATACGTAGTATTGGATAAGTTTATACACTGTTTCATGTTAAAGTTAAACTTCTGTAGGGTTTTGTTAACTCTTAAAATCTCTCATATTTCCGAATTCAAGGTCACAATATGTAACATGAAGTAGTATTTTCCACATTTGGATGTCTTAGTAGGTTAGTTATGATGTCAGAGATATCATGTAATGACATTTACATGGAGGCCATTCTTCTTAAAGTAAGTGGATGTATGCTAACACTGTCACATGCCCCAATTTTGAAAAATAATATTATCTTATTTAATTTTATTCCAATACATTATGTTAAATTTTATGCTAAGTTGTAAATGATGACTCACCAGAGTCAAGGATATTGAATGTAATTCTGAATATTTTAATTATAAATAATAAAAGTGGAGACAACAGCTTGGGAGAGCTGTTAAAAATAATGTTACTGGTCAAGTTGGTGGAGGAGACTAGGTGGAGAGCAAATAGACAAGTGGCAGCATCCTCAAACACTTCCAATGTTGCAGGTGGAAACTTCCCTACATTTGGGGTCATGATCCCCCAAGAAAGTGGGATCAGAGCAGGTGGCTCAATTAATGACAACTAACCCAAAAAATACCTAGGCAATCTTAATAAAAAATCCCATTGAAGAGAGCTGGGGTTGCTCATTCCAGAAGGAGAATCATTCAGGTGAATGTACTTCAAAGGATTTCATTGGGAAGGGAATTTGTGGAAGGTGTTTGAGGGGTAAAACTATAGAAAGTGATCTAGTACAACTATTCAGCTGAAGGTTCTTGCTGCTGAGTGCAGAGTTAGTATTGATTCATTGGACTAGTATTTTGTTGCTTGCTCCACCAATTCTCAGCCAAGGAGACCAAGAACAGGCTCGGGGGTCCTGATAAGACGTTGTTTGAGCACTCTCTAGGAGTTGGTAGGGAGGAACAGCCTCCCAACATTGTTGTCATCCAGCTTTAAACAGGTTCTACAGTCTTTTATTTGTTTTGTTAAAAGTTTATATCTGAGAATGAATGAATAATCAATGATTTACATGTTTTGTAGTGAACTGTTAGAGTTTGTAATCTTTCAGTTATTTGAATGTTGAATCTGTAATTGGATGAGATAATCCTACCTGTGTTTTTCCCTGTCTGGAACAAACCAGACAGTACTTTAGCAGAGGTAGTGTGTTTAAAATAGATGAATACATGATAGAAATCTGAATTGAATAGAGTTATTTTGTATTTCAGAACAATGGAGTAATTTATTTCTGTATATAGATGTTTTCAGGAAAGAATATTAATTTTTCTAATTAAGTTTATTGTTTAAAACCAAATTTTTGTACTAAGAATGTTAGCAAAGAAGTATTCATAATACTTTACAGAAGCAGGTTTATTTATTTAAGCAAGTTGTTACAGTAAATAGGTTATTGTTCTTATTCAAAACTATATTTTGTAAAATGATACTATTAACCTGTAACATAGGAAAAAGAATTAACTTAGATAAAACACTCATTTATTTTTGTGAAGAAAGAACCAAGTTGTTTTACATAGTTTATTTTTGTTCATATTGCTTAACTACATCTACAAATGTTTACATTTCAAGTAGGGTAATACTGGTATAGTTATTTTTATAAATAAATTAACTACATCAATTCTAATATTGTAACAAGGAAACAATAACAAAACATATCTATGTACTTATTTAAATAAAATAGACTGAATGCAATGGTAAATAATATTTAAATATATTTATAAATGAACTAATTCATTTAAATAAACTAAACAAAGATTAATTATAAAAGAAAGTACAGGGTTGAAACCCTCATAGTTATAAACAATATAATTTATAGTATTAACACTGTAATTCATAGTAATAACATTGTAATTAATAATCAGATAAGCAATAATCCAAGGATTTGGATTATTTAGTATTATGAACCTTCAAACTATAAAATATTATTACAGTCTGTAAGGACATAGAAACATAACATTGGAATTATAATAACTATATACCTGTAACAAACAATTAACTTAACATTTATTATTGAACTAAACGTACAAAATAATTTAAAGAAATTATTTTATACACAGGTCACTAACAGGATTAACCCTTGCTCGAATATCAGAGCTTATAAACAAATTATTATAATAGAAAGAAATAACATAATAGGATATAATAATATAATTTAATGCAAGATAAATTTAATAAGTAAAGATTTCTTTACACGGTTGAATAAGGGTAAGAAACCTAGTATAAAAAAATACAGTAAGAGTATCAAAATAACTAAGTCTGAGCTCAAGAGAGTTAAATGTTTATGCTTAAAGTTTAAATAGAGAATGGCTTGATAGGCCACAAGATCTTTGTACATAACTGTACACAAAAACAAGTAAAATGAAATTTACAAGTCACGGCATAAGCCGGAGAACCCTGCTAACAACAAGGGTTAGCAAAAACTAAACAAGTAAATCGAGGAATAGTAACCCATGAAGGGTCACTTGCACGTCATGATTTCCAACTGAAAAATTGTTCCATAAGGAACTGAACACGCATGGATTGCCATGGGTTGACCAGGGCTTACCCGTAACCAGAGAGCCAGCCTTACTTGTTTGTACCAGCAGCAAAGAGAGATGTAAGCCGTTACCTGCAAGGATAAGAACTCATGACATTAAAATTTTGCTTCATATTATAATTGAGTTAAGAGTAAGTTTAAGAACTATTTAAAAAGAAATTTTCATACATGGAAGCGAAGGTAATGTAGCCACCGAGAAACAGTACCACTGCCACCAGTGAGACAAAGAGCCAACCCTTCATTTCTCCTGTGACATAGATGGTTCAAACTCATGCACAAACCACTGTTAGTAGCAACCAGAAGAAGGTGGAGCAATGGCCAAGCAAGAATAGGACGGTGAAGCTCGAACTATCACGACAATGAGAAGCATGAGAACCACACTCTTGAAACCCTATGATGAAAACAAAGCTGTAACAGAAGCAAGTAACCCCTTTAAACTATCCCTGCAGGCAGGCTGTGGAGGAACGAACAAAAATTCGCACATAAGCCAGGCCGTAAGCTTAAAGTCACGACCCTCAACAAACTCTTACCAGGGTAAACTCACAGCGCAATCAAGAGTTTGAGGATGAAGTAGTTGGATTGAACATTGTAACCAAGACGCGGAGCTCGTTATTTTCAGTCCAAATGTTCACAGTTGGACTGAACATTTTAAATAGTTGTAGAGGGGCCGAAAGGTTTAAAATCCACGGAGGAGAATGACAAAGAGTAGGGTTCATAAAATCTTATACTTCCAAGACTTGGCTGAGAAGAAAACGCGTGGTCATCTAAATATTCAACCATGCAGTGGGTTGACTATATAGTTCCTGCATGCCAATGATTCACATCGATTTAAAATATAATTCACTGAACTTTCATATAGTATTATAATCATTGAAAGGTTCCACGTTATCATAGAGGTAAACCTACGGTTGTATGGGAATAAACCATGAACCTTAGATCATTTCCAAGGTTAACATATAGCCATCATTTAGTTCAGAACGATGGTGAATTCAAAGTATTTTATATACAAAACCTTACACATAAACCAATCGATGGAGTGGACTAACGTCTCATCCCTTTTCCACAACAAGTTATAATGTAAAATTATAATTGATATGTTTTTTCATGTTAAGCCTTTCGTTGACTAGGAAATCGATGCAACCCTGTAACCTATATTCTTGCTCAAAATATTTTATGCATGGAAGTTTTAGTTCTTCACTAACAGTTTATGCATTTATTCATAGCATCAATATTATATTTATAAATGTTGATGATCCTTGTTCTATCATAACTAAGTTTATGAACAAAATATTATGATACTTTGGGAGATACTAATTAAAAGGATATTTCATCACCTAGATAAATTATGATGTTTAATAAAGTATTCCTAATAGACTGTAGTGCTCTGCCTAACCAGTAGAGCACTCGGTCCATTTCTCTGTGATGTTCTCTATCAAGACATTTTAAATCATATTACAGGTTTATATCTATGTTTGTACTATCAGTTTTATAAACATATGAATGTACAATCTTGAACTATAAACATATTAACGTAGAAATAGGAGCTGTACAGGTTTGATAAACTTCATGAATTTTTTTGTAAATTAGACAATAATACCATGCAGAAATTTAATATCTAATTATCTGGAATTGAAATACCTGGGAATAGTGGTCGTTGTAGATCCAAGAGTTTGTTGTAGACCTTGTAGGCTCCTTCCTCTTCGAGCTTTCCATCAAACCATCCAATCCTTGATTAACAAAATGATGTGCCACCCTGCCGACCAGCTCTCATCATGTGCTGGCCCTAGGAAACCCATGGGTTTCCTATCCCCTGAGCCCATAGACCAATAATACTGAGAGCAACTTCTATATTCTTCCTCCTTTCCACCCATTTCTGAGTCATTTTACAGAGATTCTCCTCCTTCAGTTATCGCCCTCGTCAAGTTTTTCTTCATTTTTCCTCCTAATGCAGAGTCTAATTTTTCCCAAAAATAAATCCAACCTCTCCACCGCCTTCCTTATTCCACCACCTTCCTTCTTCCACCACCTCTTTCATAAATTAATCTATTTTATTCTATCTTGGGCAGTGCAGTTCAGATTTGTTTGACATGTGTTATGTATTAATGAATTTTTCTTGAATTGTATGTGTTACAAAAACCTAACCAAATGTCATAGAATTTTACCTATGTGGTTTGTTTAAGTTATATACTGAATGGTAAAAGTAATGGTAATCATATTTTTGTTAATTATTATTTATTAATAACTAAATAATAAATACTTAATAATTAACATTAATAATATGAAATAATAAAATAGAAGTAAATTAATAATTAATATTATTAACCAATAATTAATCCATTGTAGTCTCATGATTAATTGATCGAAATGATAGCATTGTTTATGTTTAATTTAATAAAAGTACTTAATAATAAACATTAATAAATGTTAATATGGGGCATTACATACACCCACCCTTCAGGAAACTTCGTCCTGAAGTTATGGTCAAAATAGTGATACAAGGTATATTTATAGGTTTAAAGCAATTCACAATTATTTAGTTAACCTATCCAACTATTTAAATATTTCATACTAGCGTGCATGTGTGAGGTGTGCATGCATGGCCAGTACATGCACAGGCTGCACATGTACTATAGCAAAAACCCCTAAATTCTAACTCATACAATTAATATTTCACGCAACATGACCCATATACAGATATAATATGATTTCTTGTGACATTCGGAGTTATTTAAGAATTATGTTTTTATTTAGTCAGTTAAGATTGGTACCTACCATCGCTAATCTGGTATCATAAATGTCCAACATTCAACCATAATAACTAAGATTTCCACCCATCCTAACCTACGTCTGCATCCTCCCAATCCTTCCTCTGCTAGTATAGAAGTGGATGTCGGCTTCACCAACCTGACCACATAAGAACCTGAGAGTGATAGCGTCGGCTGAACAGCGGACCTAGCCTCTCCTAGCAGGCATCCGACTGTCGTGATCACAACATGGGGAGCGTGTCTCAACACGGCCCTCCCATGACCTCGGGTATCATAAAAACATAGGGTGGAACACATCCATCCCTCTCAACATCTTGGGTCTATATACCCTTATCAAAACATACTTTGCTGCTATCAAGATTATTGGTCTATGTCATCGTATCATCAATTTTGGTAATCAAGGCTCTTCTGCAGAAATATGTACTATACCACACTTCATACAAAGTATCCATTTATTACATAGCCCGTGTGTCCTGCAGATTAGTACTTTGAAAACATACATTCATAATAATATCTCCATTTAATCATCAGTTGGTGCATATTATCAACAACATTTCCTTTCATTGTATAACTCATTAAATTGATCACATCATGGGTCAATATCCATGTACACATCATATATATTACATTTATCAATGATGACAATTAAACATACATGGTCTTTATGAACAAAGGAGTATCATGATAACTATAACATAGCGACCTCATAAACATAATCATAACATCACAATCAATGTATCAATAGTAACATCTTAGACATAGTAGCAAAATCTATCATAAATATGGTTTACTCAGTCAAACCGGGTCCAACGTTTACTAAGAAAATAAAATGCAACATGTTGATATGTCTAGTCAGATATGGGCATTACATATACTCACCCTTCAGGAAACTTCGTCCCGAATTTATTGTTATGCATGATTATAAGAATATATTATTATGCATGATTATAAGAATATATTATTATGCATAATATAGGTGTCTTACTACTAGAATTCATTAGTTATGGTAGTCCCACTTGGACCTTTACTTGATCAACCTGTCAATGTCATTTTACTATTTTAATTCTTTTATCACCTAATATATGCTCTTAAACTTTATCTGAAAAACATATCCTAGTAACTACTTATGACCTCCTCGAGGATCCCCATTTGTAACATGCATTAAGGTTCATCCTGCCTTACTAGACAATTATCTACAACAAAAAAAAGTTCTATAGTCTTGTTTCTATTGTGATTCATAAGGAGACTTTAGTTCCCTTTTGTTGTTGTTGTTGTTGACTCGTTTATGAATTTCTAGCTTTATTGAATCTCTCTCCAATTTACATTACTTATGTTCTCATTAAAATTGTTAATTAGGATCCATCTTGACATTGGTACTTCTATAATAACTTGAATAACACTATGTTTTATTAATCAAATTCCATTCACCAATCAATTCTCTTTAAAGAGCACTCTTACCCTATGAATGGCACATTATACAAAGAGTACCTACAATTGCTACTTATTTCTTTCAAATTTTAATAATTGGACACACTTTCTATACTATGTAATTTAATTGATGGTTTCTTGGCTTGTCGTATCATTTTTCTATGATAATATCTAAATGTCATTTATACATTCATCTCTTTCTATACTAATTCCTATTAATAGTCCTAAAACAATTTTCCCTTTTGTACCATTCATTTATTGCTAACGCTCTTCAATCTACTTTAGTTATTACATATTTTTACCCATTGATATCATCATTACTTTCACACCTCTTCATCACTTACTAATTATACAACTAACCATTCTATTGCACCACTCCCTTTAATGCTCATCAAAATGTATCTTTAACACCTTTAATGTTTTCATTAATCCATGTATATCAAGTTTACAATATAAATCATCTTTATAATAATGCAATCGCTTAGGCATCCCTAGGAATGTTGACATACTATCTCTAGATAGGTACTTCATACAACCATGTGATCACCACTCCTAACTTAGGGTGTCCTTACAAGATGAATGGAACTTTTACATAACATAATCTTTCGTATACACACCAGGACACACATAACTAGTCATGAGACATGCCTATAATTAACTAACGTCCTCGCTAGACAACATTGTATTTTCCTATAATTCAGAATTAGTTATGCATATTCTTTCTATAACTCATAATTAACTAACGTCCTCATTAGAGTACATTGTATTTTCTCATAATTTATTGTGAACGAAATGATATAATGGTGGGTTGCCTTAGGAATTAATTAAAAAAAAGATGGGATAAGGTGAGAGTTTTACTTATTCTTTACCTAGAATGAATTTGGTTAACATTTTTAACTTTGGAATTTTTAGATATTTATTATTCTCTTTTGAAGACAAATTTATTTAATATTTTATTTATTTATTTATTTATTTTTACTTTTTTATTTTTTAAATATTTTTATAGTAAATAATAATTATATATATATATATATCTTTATTTATGAAAATAAGGAATGGTAAAACCATGATAAGAACTAGTTATTGTAGCTTAAACTAAAGTTTTCATATAAAAGATTTAAGCAAATTTTATGAAAATTTATATCTTGATCAACATAAATAAATAAATAATAAGTTCATTGATTATTAAGAGTGCAACTCAGCTACCACTAAGCTTTTATACTAAGCTACTCGGATTGGATATGATTATAGAAACTTAGTTAGTTTTTGTATAATAGTGAAATGGCTTAGCATTCAAGCCAAGTGTCCTAGCCCTTCCCATGACAGCATCCCCGTAAATATATAATCTAAAAATATATATATAAAGTTTCTAAAATGTCAAAATTGAATAATATAAAATAATTTTGAGTGGTCTGGATGAAATTACAAATTATTCCAAAGCCTATTCCTTTCAGAATTATTGCTTGGAGGCCAGGCATTTTCATGTTATTAATCGGAAAAAGGGAAGGTAGTTCAGCGGCACCAAAACCATTTTGAATAAAAATATTTTAGTTTCATTTTAGAGTCAATGGGTGTGCTAGCACGATGACAGCTAACACGTTTATAAGGCACAAGTTATATCTATATTATGGGTGTTTACCTTAACATTTAATTAAGTAATAATTTTTTTTTTCTTCAGATCTTATATACCTACCTAATATATACCTTCCTAACATAAGTATGACATTCTTTTCCTTTCCATGCTCTGATTCATCATCATCTTTCTTTTTCTTTCGAACAATCCCTTCTCGTTCTCCGTCTTAGCTGTTTTATTTTTTTTAATTTACTATTCAAGTTATTCCCTTGAAAATATATTACATTATTCTCTTGTTAAAACAAAGCTCATTTTCCCATGAGATCCTGGTTTTCAAGAAAAGTAATACTTCCATCGTTTCGATTGATACTTGTCTTCATTTCTAAGTTTGCTATAAAGGAGCACACACTTTGTTCTTGGCAATTATAAACCTACAGTAGGTTATAGCAACGCGAGTGCTCATAGAGAGAGGTAATTTATAAATTTTGTTCTTTTCAAAATAAAATAAACAATCTTATTACAAAACTTTTTAGAATATAATTAAAATTTTAAATATATTGTAAAGTACAACTTTTTAAAGATCAAAACTGTAACACTTCATCTCAGAATTCCTAGAAATACTTTATTGTATTTTATATTAAATAACAGGTAAAGTAATTATTATCTTTATTTTCCAATATATTAATTATAGTATAAAATGTGCAAGCAAATTGTTTGAGATTTAAACAAAATCAAAAGTATATAATTTTATTTTGTTTATTTTTTTTTTGAAAAAAAAAAATAAAAGCACTTTTTTTTGGTAATTAATATGATCATGGTGACCAATTACTACATTGTAGTAAACACAAAAGTTTGTAATTCATTTAACTTTACTACAGTGTAGTAAACTCAATGAGCGTGGATTGAATAAATAGTAAACTCAACAGTTTGTATTTTAGAGCGTGTTGAAATTCCTAGGAATAACTTTATTGTATTCTATATTAAATCTCACAATACTGAAAGAACAAATAAATTGAAGTTTCTTTTTCCAATTTCTTCTGGGCCGGATTGACAAACCCTCTTAATATAGCAGCAGACTTTTCTGTCAGCACCGAAAATAAATTAAATCTCCGATTCTACGAGTAAAATTTAACATGAAATCATAGAGAACTGAAAAATGAATAAATCTCGGAATCTAAGTAAATATATAGTTAAAAGTGGACAAATCACACTGTGCTGAGAAATTAATTTATCTCGGAAATATTTAGCTTTTTGCAACAGAAACAATTGAAAATAAGTTCTAATCAGAATAAAAGAATTATCTGTAGAACATGCCTTCCCTGCACATTATATCGTGTCATACGACAGGATTCTCTTCAATTTTATTTGCAGTTTATTTACCAATGGGCAATTTGTGCTTGAAGGAATCTACAGTTCAATTCATGTCCTAGCTAGGGCTTTAAAAGTTGGGGTTTAGGGTTGCTGCACACATTAGGGTATAGGGTTTTGGGTTGCAGCATACATTACTGTAGCCATGTTTAAATCAACAAGTTATAGTATTGCTATCAAAACAAAATTCGTTTCTTCACATCAACGCATACTTTTTTTTTGAGCATTTAAAGAAGAGAAAGGGGTCGGTGAAAGAAGGATTAATTGTAGCATTATTACGAAATATAATGAAACACAACAAAAGTCCTACATACATTGAGTTCGTCTCTACGTCTTAATTAATTGACCTAGTTGCTTTCGATTTGAACTCAAAACCCTTGCAAAAGAAAGCTTTAATCACAATAAACTTTTAATGGAAGCATCTTACCTGATTTTTTTTTTCCAAACGCAAAAGTTCTTCCTATGAATATATAACGAATATACTACTGCGCAACTGGCAGAATACACATGTATAGAAGGCTACAGGTAGGCATGTAAAAACCAGAAGTTTGTAGGAACCAATCCTATCAAATAAAGTGGGACTAGCAGGCGGGAAACTATCTGTTGTAAATTGCTGCCAGTGAGCTAGGTTCTCCATTTTCAGCTCAGAGAATAGATAGCTAGATGACAGATACAATCCAATCCACTTTGGTCGCTCCTCCAGTCTTATTTCTTCTATTTAGCAGGTAGATGGAGAGAGAACATAGTGCCAAGACAATCACTAATTGCTATGGGTTCTGTTTGCATCGGTGAGGTGGTCACGGATACACGATTCTTAGATAATGCATGTGTGGCGCACAGGGAACAAAGGAAAACCAATCCGGTAGACCTCCATCAATCAGTACTTTCCATTAGATGTAACATCAAATTGTAAGTAGGTAGACACCGATCCAAGCCTTCGCAGATGAGGCCATCTGTAATAGTAGATTGATTTAAAATTATTAATCTGTCGAAAGAAATGTTGTTTTTCTTTTCAATAAATAAGTATTATATTAAATTTTTTAGAGTTCGCTGCTTTCAGACACATGCTAACTTCGATGTTTTAAGTTTTCTGAAAAGGACCTGAACACTACGCCACCTGTATGCCTTTACGTACCTCCTCCCACATACTGGTATCTGTGTTGACGCAGACCTCTTCTCTCATTTTTTTTTTCAGGGATGTGCATCAGATGATTTGTAAATTGGCTGCCGAAGGTCAAAAGCCGAAGGTCATTGGCATAAATGTTCCACCCAGTGCAGACAGGTTAGGTATCATTGGTTTAATTTCGTTCACTAAATTCAAGATCGCTATAGAGGTTTACGTGTACAGATTCTTGCTAACATTCTCTTAAAGGGGAATTCTAGGAATTAAAGGACGAGGGGAATTTAACCTGAAGGGAGTGCAAAAAAAACAATTTGATGACACATTTTGTTTACCACTTTGGACTATATATACCATTTGTTCTTGCTTCACAAGTTGTTCTCTCGCCCTGGTTTCATGTATCTCATCTAGGTTTACGGCATTATAGGACCACAGTCACCAATTCCCATGATTACGAGGGGGGGGGGGGTTATGATCTCCATTCCTTTATGTTTCAAGCTCCCGTTTGGACTCCTTCTTCGATAAGTAAAGTTAATCCAAATTGGTCATTCAATTGCCCTTGCTTGCTGTGGGAAGACGCACTAGCTAATAATATGATGATTCACCCTTATATAGGAATTAAGCTTGAATATACCGACTTGGGTACCATGGAAGAAACGATGGTTGAAAACCTGGTCATGACGCACTTCTCGCACTGGATTGAATTATTTTCGAGCTCATCATTTATATTATGGAAAATAATTGACAATTGCACTGATGTTTTTGGTTAAAGAAAATAGCGACAATGAGGAAACTTCTTTGTTTTAGTTTTATTCAGAATAAAATGCAAACAATGATGGAATAGCCCTTCACGGAAATCATCAAATGACACTCAGGACGATTATCCATGCTAGGAATTTTATTGGAGTATAAATTAAAGCTATTGCAGACATTGTGATGCTTATTGTATTCCATTTCCCATTTATAAATAAATCCCATGGCGCTAAGTCAGATTATTAGGGTAATTTTCTCTTTTCTTTTCCATTTAAATGTTTTTGCAATCGGCTTTTGCCGCAACAGTAATTCCCCCTCCAGTTTTGTTTGGCTGTTCCTTGCCCTTAACACCTCGCAGGAAACACATAAACCATTGAACTCGAACCAGCACAATTGAGACTTTCCGAAGCCCCACTGAATTAATTAGCAATTTTAGACAGAATATTGGGCACTCGAGACTGTCAGCTTGCATGGTTGCAAATATCAACGGCAAGGCATGAGGAAGAGAGATCTGGGCATCCTAATTTTGGTAGCCTTGACCATTTTTTTTTCTGCAGGTAACAGAATACCGCCATTTTTATCATCTAATTTTCACAAATTAATTTTTGAAGTAAAATTAGTGTTTTTGCCCGAGCAATAGAAGACCTAGAGGAGCTTAGATAATGCAATCCAGCTATTTTAATGTTATCTGAGAGCGATTTAGCTATTTGAGATTTGGTATTAGTTTTTGTATTTTTAGTTTACATGTTCTCACTCTGCTCAATCTTGGAAGTGGGGACACCTTTCTTCCAATTGACAAATTATTGTTAGGGGTTAGTGGTTTTATTTTGCTTATTTTCCTGTATAGAATATGCCACGCATTACTGTTTTATATTAGCACACTACAGGCTTTTATCTATGCATTGTTGCATCGGTGCAAGTGGATACTCTACTTATGATTAGTATGACCTTTACCCACAGGCACAATGTTTCCTAAAAAATTAACTTATCAGAGTAAACACACAAAAGAAAATATTGCATACTTAAGGAAGGAATTTGGGAAAAACCAGTTTGTTTAATTTGACCTCGGGGTGCTTTGCAGTGGTTGTCAAGTTAGAGTAAAATGAAATAAAATGAAATATGCTCGATAATTAAAGCATATAAAAATGAAATTTTCTTGAAATAGATTCCTTGGTACTTCAGGAGATTACCAAATACTCTAGCCAATGGTTGCGACTTTAATCTTTATAGATTTCTTTAGCTGAATAGTCCAGCGAACGTATATATATACTGTCATATGAAATTATCTTGTTTTAAGTCCATTTCATGGGCTCTTTTTTTTTTTTCTTCTCCTGTTTTTATATAATTATTTCATTATTACACATTGTTTAGCACTCTATGAACATGTGGCCATTGATGCGTAGTGAAAAAATGGTTGTACAAGCCAAAAATTTAATTTATTATTTTATGTTTTCCTTTATTATATAATTTTTCATGTGCAGGAAGACACTTGTGCTCTCTTGACTGGGTTAATGCCTTTAGGATTTGGAATTTTTAACATTATAGGATTCTATGTGAAACAGGAGAAGTTGATGATTTTGCAAGGAGATAATAGAGTGGGAGATTCAGAAAGAAATGGTCCTAGAAGGATACAGTCACAGTTTTTGCAACCAAGAGGTAATGACTATCGAGCAATGACTATCCTCACGTTCTATCAAAATAAGCAATTCAAGTTCTAGCCAAAGAGACGAGCAAAGGGAGAGTGAGATTATCAATTTAACTGGTAAAGGTCATGCAGTAGTGCTTATGTAAAATTTTTGTTTTGATTATTTTTTTCTCCTAGAGGGCCCATTTATGTTCCAGTTTTAGAACCTAGGGCTCTGATACCATTCTGTAGTGCTCTGCCTAACTGGTAGAGCACTCGGTCCATTTCTCTGTGATGTTCTCTATCAAGACATTTTAAATCATATTACATGTTTATATCTATGTATGTACTATTAGTTTTATAAACATATGAATGTACAATCTTGAACTATAAACATATTAACGTAGAAATAGGAGCTGTACAGGTTTGATAAACTTCATGATTTTTTTTGTAAATTAGACAATAATACCATGCAGAAATTTAATATCTAATTATCTGGAATTGAAATACCTCGGAACAGTAGTCGTAGTAGATCCAAGAGTTTGCTGTAGACCTTGTAGGATCCTTCCTCTTCGAGCTTTCCATCCAACCATCCAAGCCTTGATTAAAAAAATGATGTGCCACCCTACCGACCAACTCTCATCATGTGCTGGCCCTAGGAAAACCATGGGTTTCCTAGCCCCTGAGCCCACAGACCAATAATACCGAGAGAAACTTCTATATTATTCCTCCTTTCCACCCATTTCTGAGTCATTTTACATATATTGTCTTCCTTGATTTATCCCCCTCCTCAAGTTTTTCTTCATTTTTCCTCCTGATGCAGAGTCTAATTTTCCCGAAAAATAAATCAAACCTCTCCACCGCCTTCCTTATTCCACCACCTTCCTTCTTCCACCGCCTCTTTCATAAATTAATTTATTTTATTCTATCTTGGGTAGTGCAGTTCATATTTGTTTGACACGTGTTATGTATTAATGAATTTTTCTTGAATTGTACGTGTTACAAAAACCTAACCAAATGTCATATAATTTTACCTATGTGGTTTGTTTAAGTTATATACTGAACGGTAAAAGTAATGGTAATCATAGTTTTGTTAATTATTGTTTATTAATAACTAAATAATAAATACTTAATAATTAACATTAATAATATGAAATAATAAAATAGAAGTAAATTAATAATTAATATTATTAACCAATAATTAATCCATTGTAGTCTCATGATTAATTGATCGAAATGATAGCATTGTTTATGTTTAATTTAATAAAATTACTTAATAATAAACATTAATAAACGTTAATATGGGGCATTACATAGACTTTGCATAGCTAATCTTGTTGCCACCAACGTTTATGTTGTGACTTGATAATTTTATACAATATAGTTTTAAATAGGATCACGAACATTATAAATCTTATTTGTTTATAGCCAGAATTACTCATAAACATGGATGTATTATAAACAAGATAGTTTATGTGTGTATTGGTGAGTATCATAGAAAAATATAGTTTTTCAGTGGGTGGCAAATATTAGGATGTTGTCTATGAATCCTTTACATAGCTCAAATCAACGAAGTGTACTAGTTTTTGGTTATTTACTCAACCATGACATGTACTATTAGTTTCACCATGTTTTTATTAGTAACATAATTCTTAGAACTATCTAGTACTTGCATGAGGTAATAAATAAATATCTCTTGAATACTTTGACCTAAGTTAACTGTTGTGGTTAGTAGCTTAATTCAAGAGAAGTATTATAAAAAAATAGGAAAGTGAAGTGGAAAAATCCCACTAGACTCTAAGTCCTTAGGACTTTATATTTCACTGTAATGTTTAGAACCTTATAGGCAGTAATCTTCATTACAGAAGATGAATAACAAGCAGTTGGTTATACTATTATTATAAGTTGATAATGTATATTACTATTAGAATAATCATTATAGCATTACAGGTTATGTACTCTAAGTGAAAATAACTTACAACAAAGATCACAAATTGGGAACCAGGGATAGCAATTACAGTTGCTATTTACATTTAAGAAAGAAACTCTTCTACATGTATATCATTGACAAATATAATTGAATGAAACAAAACTACTTGTTTTACATCATAGAAATAGATTGATATGTAACAGCTTATTTACCAATCTTTTTATTTTGCAAATAGAAATATAGCTAGATGCTTTATGGAATTAAAGGCGTTACTCGATCATTCATACCTGTAAAACCTGTAAGAACAAGTAAGCTTTATGTTTTAGCTTAAACGCTAAGTAAGCCCTGGAATCCAAAGATAGTTCCACCTACTTGTTGAAAATTAAAACTCATCAACAAACTGAAAGATGAATTATTGCACAAGTTCAACCTAACCTTGTATAAAAAAGTAAAATGCTAAGTTACTCAATTAAGATTATGTATTAACTAATCTGGTAACTAATTCTTTTATAGATAATTGTTAGCTGTTTAGCAAACCACATTCTCAGCATTTTATGTATTTTCAAAATTTTAAACTTTTATGAGAATTTCGGGGTTTTGACAGACACAAAACTGTAGGTAGCCCCTATTGTGAATAGCTTCCTCCAAAATATGTAGTGGCCACAAAATTGGCAGTTTTGGAGAACACTAAGCTTCAAATTTTAAGGGAAAGGGGAAAAATAGAATGAACAAGTTCCTCAAGATTTCTCCACAAAAATTGGAGCCATCAAAAAAGAGTTTAAGAATGTAGCTAAAGTAGGGTGTCTTCATTCCACTTTGTATTTGAAGTGAAAAAGTTTCTTCTGGTATTCTTCCATATTTCCTTACATGTTTAACATTAGAGCCCAAACTTTACAAAGTACATAGAAGTAGAATAAACAAGAAAGGTTTACAATTATTCCATATATCTCTGCTCCTAAAAGCCTAAGGGGTTAGCTCAACCAATTGTCACCAAAATTGTTGGCCATTTGGCTACTTCTGTTCTTGCAAGGGCCTGGTATGAATCCCCTTGGGTTAGGAACACTAGTCTACAGCAATGGATTTACTAGGGATAGTATCCAAGAATGTGGGGAAGCATCCATTGGGATTCCCCATGAGGGTTTTCCCTTGAAAAAAAAATCTATGCTCTTGAATGTCAATAAGAAGTACCCCTTTCTAAGATATCACTTTTGAAGGACAAGAACATCCTTGAGAATTACTAATGCACCATTTGGAAGATAAATGTTGAATGCAAGATCAGCAACAATACGTTTCTTCCAAAACAATGGATGTTAATCAATCAGTCAAACAAAAGAATTTCACATATTGTTTCCTTCTAGTGCCAAGTAAGATTTTGCTACATTATTGTACACCAACAGATTTATTAAGGATACCATCCAAGAATGTTGGGAAGCATTGAAGGGTTTTCCTTGGAAAAAAATATCTATGAACATCAATAAGAAGTGCCCCCTTTCTAAGGTAGCACTTTTCAAGGACAAGAACATCCTTGAAAATTACTAATGTACCATTTGGAAGGTACATGTTGACTACAAGATCAATAACAATACTTTTATTCCAAAAATAATGGATGTTAATCAATCAATCAAACAAAATCATATCACATATTGTTTCCCCTATTGCCACGTAAAATTTTGCTACACCATTTCTATTCAAGGGCAAAATATTCACAACCTTTTATGATAAGAAAAATGGCCTTTGAAGGAGAACAAAAGGTGGAATTTGATCCTTTGTGATGGAAAACTGCCTTAATGATCCAAATGAACAAGTAATATAATGTTCTCTAATAAGCCGAAATCAAATATTTTATGAGCACTTTCTAAAGCATTACCACCCTTGATTAACACACCCTGGGAAACACCTTTCCCTATGGAAACCATTACTATAGTTGGGGTTGCAAGTCCCAAAGCACAGGGACAAGTAATCACAATAACTAATATTCCAAACTACAGTTCCAACTCAAATCCATCCATTGATGTTGGGATCCATGTTTCAGGAAAGATCCGAACTTCCCCAGAAATGAACCAACCAAGCCATGTTATACTAGCAGCTGCAACAACCTAAACGCCATTGTTATCATCAAAAATATAATTTTCTGTTATCAAACATTAAATTTTATTGGCATAATTTAAATTGCTTGTCATGATAATATACTTACCAAGGGAACAAAGAACCTGGAAAGTCAGTCATCAAGTTTCTGTACAGGCGCTCTGGCCATCTGGGCGGCCTCTACAAGCTTTACGATTTGAGAAAATGCAGTTTCTAAACATACATGCATGAATTTAACAAGAAAAACCCATTCTCATTCATGGTTCCACCTATGACCTTATCCTCGGACCTCTTTGAAATAGGCCTGGCCTCACCTGTGATCATGCTCTCATTAACATGGCTCTGACCTTTTATTACAATCCCATCTGTTGGAACCTTAGTACCTGGAACAAACCTAATGATATCATTATGCTAGATAATTTGACTGCTTATCTCCATCTCTGATGTCACATTTCCATCATCATCTAAAGTTAGCAGCATTGGAGTATCAAGTGCAAGCTCCAAAAAACGTGACAGGTTCATTAAAATTTAAGGTGACGATAAATAGTATTGCAGCAATGAAATTGAATGGTGTGTCATATCTACAAAGTTGCATTTAGAAAAATCAAACAAGCTTAGACAAGTGTAAGTATTATATTAGTTGTGTGACCATCCACATGAAATAGTATTACAGTGACATTCTTAAAGAAATCGATTCTGAATAATCCAAGCCTAAACCTTAATTAACTTCTTTATTCAATAGAGTATGGAGATCACATATCTCGTACATTGCGGAAAATCCTAAAGAAAAGCCTACCCTGTCACCTGAAACCTTCCAGTTTTTCTTCGAGTCACCCTAAATACTAATGATTACCTAGAAGGATGATTTCTATCACCCAGTACTACCATGCCTGAGCTCCTTGGTAATCTAGTTTGTGTAATATATGTCAAACAAAGTGTTTAGATAACAATGCCTAAAATGAAGAATATAACATTTGCAGGACATAAGGACTTTCTTGAAGAACTTAAATAATTTTTTTAAGAGGACCCCCCCACCACACAAAAACACACACACACACTGTGAGCCATGCTGTTAATTTGAAAATGAAATTCAACTGAACATATTATTATCTAGACTCGCATCATCTTCTTCATCCACCGTCACGTCATGCACATGCCATATATGACGATCAAGTAAACTTAATAGTCTTACAATAGTGTCCACTGGGGCCAGATGTAAAGTATCCCTTGAATGTGTAAACATGATTTCATTTGCAAGAAGTTTTATTTCAGAAAGAGGAAGCCATGCACCCTCCTCTCCACCTTCATCTTCTCCAGGAATTTCTGCTCTCTCAAGATAATCATCCAACATTTCACAGAAGCCTGCAACAGTACCATCTGCAAATATAACATTGCAACCCATGATCCAAATGCTAACAAGTGGGTAAGAAAACAAGCAAATTTTCATAAAACCATGTTTCATTATAGAAAACCTTGATGATCGTGAACTTCCGACTTTCCCCTATCTACCACTTCTCCAATTGTGTCTTTTCTTATCATTCTAGACTTTCTTGCAGACATGGGTGTTTCCATGTTCTCAAATTCATAATCACTTTAAAAAATTTAGAAGAAAAACATTGTAGTGCCCCACATTTTGACTCCGACATATTTATCACTCAGTGTATTTACTTATTATATGTGGACTCATCTATACTTCATAAACTATATTTTGGCATGTTATATGTGATTATTTACTAATGTTATGATGTTATTAGGATTATTCTTTGATTATGATATTATGATGTTATCATGATTATATAATTTATGCTTTGATTATGATGTTATGATGATTATCATTTATATAAAATTATTGTGCTTATGCGATTATCATGCAGCAGTTGTCATCAGATTTATTTATTTCATAACAAAAACATATAGCTTATTGTAATCCTTGGTATGATGTGATATGTATGATGTGGTACATGGGCACCCATCCATGATACGATTGATTTTATGATTTTATGTGATGAAAGGAACCAATGTTGATAATATGGACCAGCTATTGATTTAATATTATTATGAATACATGTTTGGATAGTGCTAACCTGCAGGGTACATGGGCTATGTGATAGCCAAGTGTGTGATGCAAATTATGACTCAATACATATCTTGAAGAAGTGCCTTAATTGCCAAGTGATGGTACAATGACACGTATCTATAAATTCAATAGCAACGTAGTATGGTTTGATGAGTATGTACCCAGTATGTTGAAAGGGATGGATGCATTTCCCACCCTATGTCACTTTGATACTCGAGGTCGTGGGAGGGCAGTGCTGAGACATGGTCCCCAAGTTGTTGTGATGACGATGGTCGGATGCCTGCTAGGAGAGGCTAGGTCTGCTAGTTAGCTGATGCTACCACTCTCAGGTTCTATGTGGGAAGGTCAGTACAATTGGCATCCACTTTGTACTAGCAGAGGAAGGATAGGGAGGATGCGGATGTAGGTTAGGATGGTTGACATATTAGTTATTATTGTTGTGTGTTGGACATTTATGATACCGGATTAGTGATGGTAGGTACCAATCTCAATTGACTAATTAATAAGAACATAACTATTAAATAACTTTGAATGTCAAAAGAAATAATATTATATCTGTATATTTGTCTTGTTGCGTGAAATATTATTTGTATCAGCTAGAATTTAGGTGTTTTGGTTATAGTACATGTGCATCCTATGCATGTACTAGCCATGCATGCACACCTCACACATGCATGCTAGTATGAAATATGAATTGAAAAACATTAAATAGTTGAATGGGTTAACTAAGTAATTGTGATTTATTTAAACCTATAAATGTACCTGATTTATTAAAAATAAATGTGCTGGGGAACTTAACACTAAACATAAACAGGTCAATGTTATCATTTCAATCAAGCAATAATAATACTGCAATTTATTATTTATTTATTAATAATAATTATTATTATTGTATTCTCATTATCTACTATTATTATTAGTTATTAGCGTTTATTATTAAGTACTTTTACTAAGTTAAACATATACTAATTATTTGACCATTTTACCATTAGCATAAAACATTAAACAAACAATATTGAGTAATGTATGACAGTTGCATATGTTATGAATTTACATGAACAATTAAATAGGATAAGCACCTATTAAATTCGCACCATCTCATCTGAGGTGAAAAATTGTACAACTCAAGAAAATAAATTAAATGCGTACAACAAATGTCTTAAAACATGAACTAGTTGACTTCCCAAGAAAAGAACTAAATAATAAATTAATTTAAATATGAAGAAGGTGGTGGAAGAAGGAAGGAGGTGGAAGAAAGGAGGGGAAGGGGGTATAAGGAGGGGAATCGAATGGTTGTAGTGGGGATTTTTCTCTGAAGTATTTTGGT
The DNA here is from genome assembly GCA_001517045.1 of Pseudotsuga menziesii. NCBI lineage: Eukaryota > Viridiplantae > Streptophyta > Pinopsida > Pinales > Pinaceae > Pseudotsuga > Pseudotsuga menziesii. The sequence goes on from LPNX010374986.1 coordinate 154,341, forward strand.
CGAATTTCTGCTGAGTGTTTTGGGCAAATTTTTGCAGAGCATTTTGGGGAATAGAATTTTTACAGCTGAAGAGAGTAAGAAGGTGATGAAATAGAGAGGGAAGAAAACTAGAGGAGGGGGTTAACTCCAAGGGGGGAAATTACACTCATCAAACAGCCAAGTTGCTATCGGGTATATCAGCACATGGGCTCGGGGGCTAGGAAACCCGTTGGTTTCCTAGGGCCAGCAGGATCAACACTGGTCGGCAAGGTGCATCATCCAGATTAGCATCAAGGCTCAGACGAGGCTGAGACAAGGGAAAGGAAAGGCTACAGGAGCAGGATTCAGGAGCAAGATTAAGTCCAAGTATTCTTCAGTGTAACCCTCTCTTTATTGCACAAATAAATGAAAATCTGGAATCAAAGTAAATATCATTTTACTATTTAAGTATAGGACTTAGTGCTCTGCCCGGCAAGCAGAGCACTATAGAATGGTATCAGAGCCATGGTTCCAAATCTAGAACCAGAGGGCTCGCAATTGATATATTGAAAAAAAATATACGTAAATAATAAAATTAATTTTAAGAGTTGTACAAATGATGTGGGCATGCTGTCATTGTTTGGGATTATTTAGTACAGTGAAATCCTTAAATAAAAGAAAGAAAGAAAGACTCGTTCAGTATTGGTGTTTTCTACAAATATTGGGTTTTAAAAAATATATATATATATAGCGCTGAATCTTCTTATCCGAAGCTAAAATAGACTATACTCAACCTCGTTATGTCTATCATAAGAATAAGAAATCTACCATATACATTATGTTATCAGGATTCAACTGTTAAATACATTATTCAAATCAAAAGGAAATACACCAAATATATTTCACGATAAATATGTTGGTGAAACACCAGGAAGGTTCACAACTCGTGTAGCAATAACTATTACAAGAAACACAAAGAATCCCCATAATCATTACGTATTCCTACAAATAGACTTGGAATAATTCCAGAGGTTCAATTATATATTCAGGAACGAAATTTATAAAACCACAGTAGAAAATCCAGGATAAAAACTCAAAAAATTGGCTACAAATATATATTTCTAAGCATTTAAAGTGTACACCAGGTCTATACCTATAGATTCAAATGAAAAATACCATAAATATGGTTTATAAGCTTCAACACTTCACACCAACACTGTACCTTAATCAAGCCGAGAAGAGCGATGGCATTGCCAAGGATAGGAGCAGTCCAAACCATTCTGATTAATTACTTCTAGGATTATTTACTCCTAGTGGCCTGCACATTCTTCTTCATGCTGCACTGCCTTCCCGAACAACGTCCGACCTTCCAGCTCAATAAAACAATAATTCCATTAGGAAGCACTCACTCAAATAAATAAATAAATAAATAACCTAAACATAGAGCACTACAGAAAAAATTGTACAATTGTAGAGCATGCTTGGCTTCCCCTGCGCAAGCCATCATCATCATGCTTGGAATTAGAGAATTATGTACTCTACTGAGATCATCGGCCTCCTCTGCAAGAGTAGGAGGAAGCGGTGCTATAGTAGGCAGACGGGGATTCGCAGACAATGCTCCAGCTACTGCTACTGATGCTTCCCATCAAGACTTCATAGCGGCCTCGAAAAAGGTGGCGTCCAACTCAGAGCCTCCCAAGACCCCATTGACATTCATGAAGCCGTGCCCTATGGCCCTTCAGATCCTTCGGCACCTTGGTAACATTATCCAACCTGAGCCAAGGTTTTAATAATGCCGTCCAAAAACATTTCAATTTCAATGTGCACAAACACGACAATTTTGGACATAACATTTTCCATTGAAACTCGACATTTCATGATAAATTTCTCCTTGGTTAGGAATTTTAAGAGGGAGCTAACAAATATCGGGCAATTTGTTTAGCAAGTTGTGAGATTTAACAAACAATGCGAAATTTATTGAACACACTATGACATTTTGACATCGATCAGTAGATTATCCCAGCATTTTAAGAAACTATTTAAGAAAGAAGAATGAGTGAAATGATCTAAAGATTTAACATCAGATGTGAGCATTATCCATAAATTTACACATTCTCTTCCTATTTATAGCTCCTGTCTATTCTAAATATAAATCCGGGACACTAATTATTTCATAATTGATTTTAAATTATTTAAAATAAAGTTATTGTGAAACAATCAAGCATACCAGCAACATCGGAGCTCAATTCCTTTGCCTGCTAAAGACCATCAGCAGATTTTAGTACTCTGCTAAAGCTGTTAAATCTTTGGACCTTTAACTGAACATAACTTTTAACGGAGGCTTCAATCGCCAGGACGTATCTCTTCCTGTAAGAACAGAAGAGGAAAAGAGATTTGCCAAGGGCGTTGTGCTTGCCATTTGTTGAACATTTCCCGACTGAAGCGGATGTGTTTGAGGTCGTTTCTGCCTTATGGAAAGGAGAGGAAAGTGATTAGAACCATAGCCATGCACCAATAATCCCTTCCAATAGCAGTCTGAACACCCCCCACTCTCTTTGGTTGGAGGACCTGCTAGCATATATACTGGATAGGTCTGAACACGCTACCTATCCGCGACACCCTTGGCCTGTTGGGTGGAGAAGGACCTCGTGTGTGGGTGAGAATGAAAGGGTTATTGAAGGGGCGTGGGGGGAATCCACACCATGCACCTGCTGCCTTGGCTGCATGTTGGTGGACAGGTGGGGCGCATGCAGCCTCAAGTCATCTCGTATGTTATCTTAAACTTGGATTTATGGTTATACTCCTTTGGAATTGATTTTATATTCCACTTGTCCTTTAACTTCCACGAATTATTATAAAATTTATTTTTCCCCAATACTTTGAATAACCTTGCTTTAAACAATCTTAAATTATGGAGAATCGCATGTCGTCTAAAAATGGCCGCCTTGGATGTAATGGCAGTAAATAAATTCTCTGGCCGATAATAACTGCGATTGATCTTTCCTTCACACAATGACCAACACAGCCATGGCAATGAGTAATATCTAATTCTAGTAATATCTGTGATTTCTCTTTCATTCACTGTGTCTGATTGAGAGATCGACGATTGAGGGAGGGCGCTCAACAGTCCAGGATTTCCAATGAAGATCCGTAAGGCATCTCTCTCTAAGTTTTAGCTAAAGAGACGAATGGACGGGGAGAGGAAAGATGTCGTGTGGAGGACAAAAAAATTTCTAAGGGAGAAACCCAGCTAAGGTATTATCGCAGCTGTGGAGATTTGCTGCTGAAAGGGGAATCACATCTATGGAGAATATCTGCTAATTGGGATTGCTGTGCGTAAAGCATTACCAGGTTCATTGATTTAATTCTTTATTATGTCTTTCAAATTTTGGTAAAGGTCTGTATTTTGATTATTTCATTGCCTGGATTTTATCCTTGTAAGATATGGAAAATTTATATTGTAGCATGTGTTTGAATGCATTAATGCTTGTGTTTTTAAATAAATTGTTTCCTGGGTGTTAGTGAAGGATTGATGCCCGCAATTTTGATTCTTATTGTAGATCTGAGCAAGATTTTGTTGCCTGAATATTTTTTTGTATTTTGATGTGAGCACAAATTTTTTTAACCAGCAATTTCCAGGTTGTTAGAAAAAAAAAATATTTCCTCTCTTAAGTAAAAAGTTCCCATTGGAGGTTGTTCGATGGTTGAGGGATCATGTCTTCAATGCTCTACATGTTGGTTCTACCTCAGTCATTTTGTGCGTATCCCTTCCAGCCACTTATATCACACCTCTCTCGTACTCACAAGGAGACCTGCATCCTATGCTTCGTCTCTTATTCCATTCCTCCTTACCCTTTTCCTATGGCATCGACTTCCTTCAATCTGGATGTTTTTACATGAAACTCGATCCCCAAAATTTAAGTGTAAAATATTATTGTTTGTTTTTATTTATATTTAGAGTAAGAGTTGTGTGTTCCAATAGAAATCAATCTAAGAACAATTTATCTCACCATTTGGTTGTATTTGATTTCAAGGGAAGTGTTGATAATTTTTTTCTATTGGAAATAAACCCAAGCAAAGATTTTCCTCTGTTATGTTGTTCACCTTATTTACCTTATTTGCATGTCGTCTAAAATATTCCCTTTCGAGAAATCAATGCCAGCCATGGCATATCATTTTCACTACATCCCTGAGCTATACAATCCATATCAATATAGTTGATGCTTGATCTTATTTCACTTCTATGGGCTTTGTCCTTAATGTATGTCTTATTTTACTTTAAAAAATGAATAAGATGGATAGCATAAATAGCGATCCCTTGTAAGGAATGGATCCTGTAGACAACTTTATGTGACCTTCGAGAGCTCTCATGGTCGTTGGATATTTGGTTTGATATAAAGTAATGTTTAAATAGATTTAAGGCTTGTAATAACTTTATTATTAAATCATATAGAACCCTGAAAGAAATATGATAATTTTCAAATACATATATGTTCATTATGAACTATGAATATTTTAATGGAGACAGTACTTTATATAAATAAAGATATTGGAAAATATTACTATAGAATGTATATAGATTAAAGAGAAAATTCATTTATAGTTAAGGTGGGAAAACTTTACTATTGAAAATTCTTTACCAAAATGTATGTATATCTAGATTGTGGGAAATGTTTCGTAATATAGTAATTTATAATATTGCTTAAGTTGTGGAATATTTAAGAGATTTATTATATCTACGTTGTGGGAAATGTTTAGTAATGTTCAGTAATTATTATTTTAGTAATTATTAATATAGTAATTTATAATATTGCTTAAGTCTTCGAATATGTAAGAGATTTATTATATCTACATTGTGGGAAAAGTTTAGTAATATAGATATTTATTTTATTATAAAAGGAATTTGTTCCATAGGTTAGTAAGTGACATGTTTTATCCATGTAATAAACATCATAATAAACATCAAAAAATGTGAAGTGAGGCATTAATATCATAGTAATACTTGGATGAAAGTGGAAGAGTATGAAGCTAGATTCATGGAACTAGTAAAGTATGTCCCATACTTGGACTCGGATGATCGACAGGTGGAGCGATTTGTGTATGGACTCAACTACAAGATCAGGGCTGCAGTACAGATGTGGAAGCCATCTTCAGTTGCCATGGCAGTTGAGTATGCTCGCTATGCTGAGGATATGTCAGATGCAAAGGGAGGAAGCAAGTTGATAGGATCCAATCAGTATGTTACAGGGAAGGCCCCATGCCATACTTCAAAGAAGGAAAATCTAGACCTCCTCCTTATGGTAATAGGTTCACCCTGAGAGGTAACACTTCAGTTAACTTAGTATCGCAGGCTTTGTCAACAAACCATGGGAACCGAGGATGAGCACAGGGAAATTCCTATAGAGGATCGAGAGGTTTTAGAGGATCTTGGGAAAGGAACACATCCCAGAGGAATCCTCCCAGCAACATGCAAGCACCACCTAATGTCTCTTGTTGGGGATGTGGAGGTCCTCATTTTCGACGGGATTGTCCTAAAGGGTAGACCAGTAGCAGGAAGAAGGAACGAAAAGCATCCATGAGCAATTTTGATAACACTCATCAGATTCATGCAGCTATTCACAACCACCAGGCAGAACATCAGTCCACCATAGTAGAATCCACTGGTAAAGTAAACAATGTCAAACTTAAAATTTTATTTGATCATGGTGCAACGGATAGTTTTATTTCACCATATCCATTAGATAAATGTGGGTTGGCAGCCTGCGAGCACGATGATTTTGAATCGATCGAGATGGATTCAGGGGTTAAACAAGCAGTAGGTATTAAGGTAAGGGGGTGTCAAGTTGACTTAGGAGTGTGCAACACTAAGATGGATGCTTATGTCACCAATTTGGGTACCTATGACCTCATTGTCAGCATGGATTGGTTAGAGGGCCATAGAGATTTCATGGATTGCTATGCGAAGAAAGTATTGTGCCTTGATGATGAGGGTTGAGCTATTCAAATCCAAGGTCGAAAGAGGAAAATATCCCTCCATTTCATCTCCGTAGTGAAAGCTAAAAGGCGTTTAAGACAAGGATGTCATTTGTTTGTAGTTGAGACAGTGAGCGATAGTAAAGGACCTTCCTTGAATTCTTACCCAGTATTATCTAAGTTCGAGGATGTCTTTCCAGAAGAACTTCCACAACTACCTCCAGAACGAGAGCTTGATTTCACGATTGAACTGAAACCCAGTGTGGATCCAATCTCAAAGACTCCTTATAGAATGAAAACCCTTAAGCTTCGAGAGTTATAGATCCAGTTAAAAGAGTTGCTAGACTTGGGACTAATTAGACCTAGAATCTCACCATGGGGAGCACCAGTGATATTTTTTAAGAAGAAGGATGGATCTTTGCGACTGTGCATACATTATAAGGATTTGAACAAAGACACAGTGAAGAACAGGTATCCTATACCAAGAATTGATGACCTATTTGATCAGATGAAAGGTGCATCCATCTTCTCTAAGATTGATTTGTGGTCAGGGTATCACCAACTTAGGATTAAAGAAAATGAAATTCCTAAGACTTCTTTTCGAAGTCGATTTGGGAATTATGAGTTCGTAGTAGTACCATTTGGTTTGACCAATGCTCTAGCAGTATTCATGAGCCTCATGAATAGTGTCTTTTGGAATTACTTGGACCACTTTGTTTAGGTGTTCTTAGATGACATCCTTATATATTCTAAGAATGAGAAGGAGCACAAGGAGCACTTGCGGTTAGTATTAACTTGCTTAAGGGAACATAAACTATTGGGTAAATTGTCAAAGTGTTCTTTATTCCAAAAGGAGATTCACTACTTAGGGCATATCATCTCAGGAGAAGGGATATCAGTGGACCCAGAGAAGGTGAATTCCATCGAGGATTGGCCAATCCCAAAGAATGCGGATGAGGTGCATAGCTTCATGGGATTAGTAGGGTATTACCGAAGATTTGTGGAAGGATTATCCAAGATTGCAAAACCCATCACCACCTTACAGTGAAAGGGAATATGATATGAGTGGACCAATGAATGTGATGCCACTTTCACTAAATTAAAGAGATTGCTGACTAGTGCACCAATATTACAGGTACCAGACATGGATAAAGACTTCATGGTATGTACCTATGCATCGAAGCAAGGGTTAGGAGCAGTTCTAATGCAGGAAGTTGGGGTAAGAGCTTACGCATCTCGTAAGTTGAAGCCTCATGAGGAGCAATATGCCACACATGATCTAGAATTGATAGCAGTAATGTTGGCATTAAAATTATGGAGACACTACCTAGTTGGTAGAAGCTTCACAGTTAAAGCATATCATCAGATTTTGTAGTATATTTTTACACAAAGGGATCTAAATGCTAGGCAATGACGATGGAGTTAGTTCATGAGTGAGTATGACTTTGGTATCTCATATATCAAAGGAAAGGAGAATGTGGTGGCAGACGCTCTAAGCCGAAGGCCGAGGAATTTCTCCTTAATTCCCTTGAGAGTGGATTTGAAGGAGAAAGTACTTGAACAACTCTTGGGATATGGTTAGTATATAAAGGTAACCTCAGATATTCAGAGTGGGAAGAAGTGAGAGTTGAAGTATTATGGGTACCATATTGAGGAATATGGGTTGTTGCGGTACCAAGGGAGGATGTATATCCGTAAAGAAGGTGGTCTCAGGGAAGCAATCCTTAGAGAATCCCATAGGGCACATTATTGTGCACACCTGGGAGAGAAGAAGATGTATGCAGACATGAAGAAGCTCTTCTTCTGGGCTGGTATGAAGAGTGATGTAGTTGATCTTGTTTCGAAATTCCTAGAATGTCAGCAAGTCAAGGAAGATCATCGACACCCAACCGGTCTCTTACAGCCTCATGATATTCCTGAGACTAAATGGGAAGTCATTTCCATGGACTTCGTTGTGGGATTTCCCCTCACATCCTCGAGACATAATGCTATACTCATGGTGGTCGACAAGCTGACCAAAAGTGCCCACTTCATTCCAGTGAGAGACACTTATGATGTGACGGATGTAGCAAGGGTATTCATAAATGAAATTGTACGCCTTCATGGAGTTCCAAAGAAGATAATTTCTGACTGAGACCCTAAGTTTACCTCCAGATTTTGGACAAGCATGCAGTCAGCATTAGGGACCCAGCTAAACTTGAGCTCAGCTTATCATCCTGAGATAGATAGGCAGATAGAGAGGGTGAATTAGGTGATGGAGGACATGCTTAGGATGTATGTTATGGATCAGCAGACATAGTGGGAGAAATATCTTCCTCTAGTAGATTTTGATTATAACAACAGTCATCATGGCTCCATTGGTATGCCTCCATACTAGGCATTGTATGGGAGACCTTGCAGGACTCCACTCAGTTGGGACAGGTTGGAGGATCATGTTTTATTCGGGCCTGAGTTGCTTCAGGATATGGAAGAGCAAGTGGTACATATCAAGAAGCGGCTTAAAGAAGCACAGGATAGACAAAAGAGTTATGCTGATGCACAAAGAACTAATAGAAGTTATGAGGTAGGGGATCGTGTATTTATACGCATTCGATCGAATAAAAGTACCATTCGGTTTGGAAAGGGGACCAAGTTGTCACCTCACTTTATAGGGCCATTCGATATTCTTGAAAAAATTGGACCGGTAGCTTATCGTCTTGCACTGCCACCCCACTTGTATAGGACTCATAATGTATTTCATGTTTCAGTGTTGTGACATTACATAGTCGATGAGTCTCACAAGATTCATTGGAAGGACTTGCGGGTCTAGGATGAGGGAACCTTCACGGCTGAACCATTACGTATACTGGATCATAGAGTTCGACAGCTCCGTAGTCGACACATGAACCAAGTCAAGGTCCAGTGGGACAAGTATATCCCAGGATCTGCTACCTGGGAGGACACAGAGACTATGCGTCGAGATTTTCCCTCACTATTTTGACCATAACTTCAAGATGAAGTTTCCTGAAGGGTGGGTGTATGTAGTGCCCCACATTTTGACTCTGACATATTTATCACTCAGTGTATTTACTTATTATATGTGGACTCATCTATACTTCATAAACTATATTTTGGCATGTTATATGTGATTATTTACTAATGTTATGATGTTATTAGGATTATTCTTTGATTATGATATTATGATGTTATCATGATTATATAATTTATGCTTTGATTATGATGTTATGATGATTATCATTTATATAAAATTATTGTGCTTATGCGATTATCATGCAGCAGTCGTCATTAGATTTATTTATTTCATAACAAAAACATATAGCTGATTGTAATCCTTGGTATGATGTGATATGTATGATGTGGTACATGGGAAACCATCCATGATACGATTGATTTTATGATTTTATGTGATGAAAGGAACCAATGTTGATAATATGGACCAGCTATTGATTTAATATTTTTATGAATACATGTTTGCATAGTGCTAACCTGCAGGGTATAGGGGCTATGTGATGCAAAGTATTACTCAATACATATCTTGAATAAGAGCCTTAATTTCCAAGTGATGGTATGATGACACGTACCGATAAATTCGATAGCAACGCGGTATGGTTTGATGAGTATGTACCCAGTATGTTGAGAGGGATGGATGCATTTGCCACCCTATGTCACTTTGATACCCGAGGTCGTTGGAGGGCAGTGCTGAGACACGCTCCCCAACTTGTTGTGATGACGATGGTCGGATGACTGCTAGGAGTGGCTAGGTTTGCTAGTTAGTCGACGCTACCGCTCTCAGGTTCTGTGTGGGAAGGTCAGTACATCTGGCATCCACTTTGTACTAGCAGAGGAAGGATAGGGAGGATGCGGACATAGGTTAGGATGGTTGACATATTAGTTATTATTGTTGTGTGTTGGACATTTATGATACCGGATTAGTTATGGTAGGCACCAATCTTAATTGACTAATTAATAAGAACATAACTGTTAAATAACTCTGAATGTCAAAAGAAATCATATTATATCTGTATATTTGTCTTGTTGCATGAAATATTATTTGTATCAGCTAGAATTTAGGCGTTTGGGTTATAGTACATGCGCATCTTGTGCATGTACTAGCCATGAATGCACACCTCACACATGCACGCTAGTATGAAATATTAATTGAAAAACATTAAATAGTTGAATGGGTTAACTAAGTAATTGTGATTTATTTAAACCTGTAAATGTACCTGATTCATTAAAAATAAATGTGTTGGGGAACTTAACACTAAACATAAACGGGTCAATGTTATCATTTCAATCAAGCAATAATAATACCGCAATTTATTATTTATTGATTAATAATAATTATTATTATTGTATTGTCATTATCTACTATTATTATTAGTTATTAGCGTTTATTATTAAGTACTTTTATTAAGTTAAACATATACTAATTATTTTACCATTTTACCATTAGCACTAAACATTAAACAAACAATATTGAGTAATGTATGATAGTTGGGTATGTTATGAATTTACACGAACAATTAAATAGGATAAGCACCTATTAAATTCCCACCATCTCATCCGAGGTGAAAAAATTGTACAACTCAATAAAATAAATTAAATGCGTACAAAAAATGTCTTAAAACATGAACTAGTTGACTGCCCAAGAAAAGAACTAAATAATAAATTAATTTAAATATGAAGAAGGCCATGGAAGAAGGAAGGCAGTGGAAGAAGGAAGGGGGTGGAAGAAGGGAGGGGAAGGGGGTATAAGGAGGGGAATCGAATGGTTGTAGGGGGTATTTTTATATGGAGTATTTTGGTTGAATTTCTACTAATTATTTGGGGCAAATTCTTGCAGATCATTTTGGGGAATAGAATTTTTACAGCTGAAGAGAGTAAGAAGGTGATGAAATAGAGAGGGAATAAAACTGGAGGAGGGGGTTAACTCCATGGGGAAAAATTAAACTCATCAAACAACGAAGTTGTTATCGGGTTTATCAGCACGTGGGCTCGGGGGCTAGGAAACCCGTCGGTTTCCTAGGGCCAACAGGATCAACGCCGGTCGGTAGGGTGGATCATCCGGATTGTCATCAAGGCTCGGACGAGGCTAAGACAAGGGAAAGGCAAGGCTACAGGAGCAGGATTAAGTCCAGGTATTCTTTAGTGTAACCCTCTCTTTATTGCGCAAATAAATGAAAATCTGAAATCAAAGTAAATATCATTTTATTGTTTGAGTATAGGACTTAGTGCTCTTCCCAGCAAGCAGAGTACTACAAACATCCTATTCATTACAAATTTTCTTGCCACAAAGAACTGTATAGCTAATTACTACAGGAATTATCACCTTCATTCCTTATCACTATATTTCACTATCTGTATTACTCTGTTAATTTAATTATATTTTATGCCATCTTACAAGTATTTGCAGGTGTTCATGTATGCCTCAAACAAAAAAATATTTACCTACTATGATGAAGTCTATAATATCCTTGACCTTGGCTAAGACTGATCATAAAATAAACATTAGGAAACAAGACTGAAATAATTTCAAAATGAAGCCACTGTAATGAACCGTGAAATTTTACCATAGCAAGAAGGGAAGTCAAATGATATCAGCAAATGAATGTTCAAATAACTATTTGAGAACAACAACAAAAAATCAAACCTTTCACTTGAGAGAAATTATCATATCAACTATCATATCTGCATAAGGACGGTTGCTATGGATTTCAAATGTTTTGAAGGGTCAATTTTGTTTTTCCCATTTAATTCAACAAAATTAAATGGGAAAAATAAAAAACTCCATGTTAGGACAAATATCCCGAAGCTATTTTGTAACATACAATGCAAAGGGTATGAATGTAAAACATAAGGAAATAGAGAGAGGAACATGCATTAGTATCCCTCCATCACGTAGTGTGTGTATTTCGGCTTCAACTTTTGATTGGTTAAGCCTTAGTTTATACCTTCCTGGTCCTCTCCTTACCATTTCAATCTACAAATAAAGATGAAATTCCATATACAAATAGAGCTTATGTTATTCCACTTTGAAATAATATCTGTTATTCCACTTTCAGATAATAAAATAATTAGCAAAACAAATAGAATTGACTGTCAACCTTTAAAGGAATGCATACCATATATTTAATCCCTTCAATGTTGAGAGACACTACAGAGTTTACCAAAGAGATATTCTGCATTTCAAAAACATACATTAATACAAATTTAAAAGATTAAAAGGGTCACAATGTCACATAAGACACCTCTCTGACAAATTTCCCTCCATAAAGGTACAAGCTACACTGTAAATGTAATAATTTCCTTCCATAAAGGTACAAGCTTTACACAGCCTACCTTGGGAGGGATTTTTCCTTTCTCGAGATACCCAATATATTCAGAAATTATCACGGCACTCATCGCTGATGCTTTCTGATATAAAATGAGCATGTTAGAGCTCAATATCGGGTAAATGATAAACAAAGGCAATAACAGGACATACTAGTCCCTCAAGCTTTTAAAAAACTTGAACTGATTTAAAGGCTTATATAGAGTGCTCCTCTAACCACTGAAAGATACCAAGGTGGCCTCTCTGCTCTAACATGCATTGCAATCCGACTGTCAAGCCAACCTGTATGAATATTGTTTTCTCTATATTCCACATCCTGTAAAAAATGAACACCCATCTTTCACACAATTCTATAATAAATAATACTATCATATAACAGTGTAAAAATTTCCCCACATGATTTACTTGGAACCATACCTAATCAAGTTTCATAGCACGATGTATTGTTAATGTTACATATCTAAAATTATTAACATACATGGAGAAGGTAAACTGTGTAGTCAACATTAGTATGAATCTCTCTTCGAATATGAATTTCCTTCAATCCAAGTACCATATTAGCTATGGCCAAAGCTCGAGATTCTCCAAAAGCAAACACATGACCTGAAACTCATAAATATTTGTTATGAACAGTACATACCTTTAACAGAAGCAATTATTAAGCCACTAAAAAATAAATGTGTACATACCAAAATGAGAATTCGAAAACTCATGTATTCATCCTCCTGACTGCAATGAACAAGAAAAGCAAATGGGTTTATTTTAGTCAAAATCATGTTACAAATTTCAACACTTTTAGGATTTAGGTATGGCATGGTAATTTTAGTCTTTTGGGGAAACTTTGACAACTACATTATCTGAAATCCATGATTCACGACTGTGCAAATGGAAACCAGAGGATGTGATGCAATAGCTAGTTAAAGGAATCACAGGGCACATGAAGAATTGTTTTTCCCACTTTTCACTGTATGTGATTGAAGTTGGAATCTTGCCACCAAGGCAACCACAGACTAATAACCTTGCTATAAAGAAGGGAATGGAGTAGATGAGTTTATACAGATCCTACAAATTTATAGAGAGATTTTGCATCATGAAGTCATTGCAATGACTCACTACTTCCTGTCCCATATGGAATTCCATGAGGCAAGAGCATGCTCCATGTATTTGGAGGTGATATGCAAGAGAAAATATGAAATAGAAATTCAAGTTATATTATGTACAAAGAGAGGTCAATACCTTAACAGAGAAATATGCCCATACATTTGTCTTGCTTTTAAAGTTTAGTTCCTGCAAATATTTCACAAATACAAGACAAATTTCAAGCACAAAATAACTATCCACAAAAGGTATCTATGTTTTAATTTCTAAAAAAAATTCCAATTTATTTCCACCCTAATATCTCTCTATAAGTGTCCCTAATAGCATTGTTTCAGAACTGCACTTTGCCACTAGTAGGCTCAAAACCATCATCAGGATCTTCACTTGTCACACGGACTACTACACAGTGTCCTTTTGGTTTGACAGATTCTGCCAAGTCAAAATAAAATGGAGTAGCTATCACCGTTGTCTTCCACCAAGCATCATAGCCCATTCCTCCTTCCTTTCCATAAAATCGTCTTATTTCTAAGGCATACGAACACCAAGAACATTAGTGCATAGTAGGTTTCCATCAGTGTGGTCATAATAGAATATCAACAAAGATAATTCAACCTGCAGCCTTACTAAGTGCATACCGGGAATCTGCAAAGAGGAATGCACATGCCTATAACAACTTGGGCTGTAGGTAAGTTCATTTAAGCTATCCACTCTGTAACAAGATGCTCAACCTATGAAGGCATGTCAACTTAATAAAGCAACCATTCTATTCACCCCAAGACAACTAGAAATTCAAATCCAACATTATTAGTTCCATGCTCATAATGCTTACTGAAGCAAATTCTATATTCCTGTAACGAGGATTCAGTTCTAAAAAATAATACTCGCCAGAGTCCATTCTATAAAGATACACAACAGTTGCAACCCCAATATATTTTACACACTTTGCAAGTCTCTGTGCACCTTGCTCTAATTGCTTCACATTTTTAGGTGGAGCAACTGTAATTGGACCCTCTTCTATAATCTGTAAATAAAAAAGAACCAACATCCTTAACAAAAATTGCATACCCAGTGCTTAGTAGTAATGCTGAAATAATGTGCATTTAGTGAAAATGGTAACAATATGCCTTATTGTATATGTATATATGTCAGTACAATAGAGATTCCACTATGTCCTGAGAGTAACACAGTATTCAACACCGTGCTTAAGATGTCTAACTTGACAGGACATAAAAAATACATTAACATCATATTCCATCTAATCTATTTCACTGAAAAACAGAATTCATATAAGACAAATGGAGAGAAATCCCAACCTTTTGGTGCCTTCTTTAAACACTGCAGTCATGACTATGCAAAGCTGCCACATTTCCCTGCTAGTCACAAACTAGCTACACTTCTAGATGTCGACTCTGTAGAGGCAGAGTTATGTATGTTACTGATGTGTTATAGAAGCATTAACTGCTCATGATAAACAAAAAAGTAGGCCCAGATTAAACTTTTCCACCTCTTGTCTCATACAGGATTAGACATAACAATAGAGAAAAACCTATGCTTCACTCACTACAAAATATCATAAATAAATAACCATTTCCACTTCAATAATGAATACCATTATAAGTGGTGTGTACGCAACAACTGAAATTCCATCCAAGTTCCATTATCAACCATTCATTATTTATTGAATTATTTTAGTACCTAAGATGCAACCTTCATGATAAATATCAGTGAACTTGGAACCTCTCCCTATACTTGCTTAAATAGGGATCTGACTTCTTCATCATTATGAACCTACATAGAGAACATTGATTTTCCAAGACCTAATCATATGCATTATCCAATTAAATCTAGCTAACATATATAAGATATTTATAAAGTAAGATGCTCTGCAATTACACTTTCTAGATTTTTTCCATAAGGCTATTAGAAAAAGGCTAGGCCATAGCATGGCTGAACACATGAGGAAATCAAATATTCATAGCCCAAATGATGCAATTGTTATAAGTTAATTCCCATTTTATATTCCGGTTGACAACATTGACATATCAACAAAGCCACATGAACATCACCACATCAGTAGATGACTTTGTGCTTAAGATAAACTTTAGGAAATTAGTTCAATAGATCTAAAGCATCCATATAGTTTGCAAGAACTACAATGAGTTAGAACATGATTCTATACATGCAATGTTCAAACTAGTTAATGTACTGCATATAAAATTATATAGCTCTCTGGTATGAATGCAATCTTAGAGAAATCCCAACACAACCTAAGAGGCAAGGACCTAGAATAGATATAAGAGAGGGACCAATCTGAAACATTGATCCTTATAAAATACATATGAGACAGCTAGTTTGAATTCAAAATACTTCAATTGTAGGGTACAAAGAATGACACAAGACATCCTTTAGAGTTAAAGGGATGAATGAGTGAGAGTTTTTAACAGACATTCAAAGCTTTGCCAATAAGGACCACGATTCCTTTTAAGGAATGTTGAATTGGTAATTATGCTATGCAGGTATACAGACGTGCCTTTCAACTCTCTTAAGAAAATGTGCATGCCGCTTTGTATATGGCAGCCCAAGCAACTAAGCAACTAACTACATGAGGGATTAACCCATCATGTCTGTAATGGGCATACAATGTGATACTTGTGATATAAAAATACATGGGTAAATTGATGAACATTTTGATACAATTGATTGCTAGTAGAACACGCCACATGGTAGATAGATGCCACAAAACATCTTATGAACTTCTAATTTTCTAGAGCTAAAGATTATATCCATCTTGGCTGAAGATCAAAGATGTTATCGATATTTTTATTGACAAGTATGGTAATTTTTCTTATTATATAACAGGCTAAGAATATTGAAAATAGATTTCAGCATCTGGCATATAGGACAACCATTCTTCAAAGTGGGAGAAGAGATTTCGAATCCTATATTCCTAGAACGCCCAACACATATCTTATAAATTATCACTGGCCTTGTGAATCCTAACCATAGCAGTGCCAGATAAGCATTGTCACATAAGGCTCTGAAGTAAAACTCTTGACCACATGTGTGGGTAGATCTGGGTTGATGAAGCTTCCTAGAGGATTAGTTCAAAGTCCAGATAGTGTTGTCCTATTTCTGTACTTTCTCATCATCATTACAGTCTATGCTTGGGTTACTTGTCATTTGGGATACCTATTTCAGGGTTGTGGGAACAAAAAATTTCCCCAGATTTTAGAATATAGTTTCCATGTATAAAACTATAGGAAGCACTTTGAGATCCATATTTGTATTTCCTTTTTCATAGTTAAATTATATTTCCTTTCTTTACTTGATATATTTAATTTTTTGTTCCAAGAATGAACTACTTGTTCAAGCAGAATTAGTAGAGTTTTACAACAAGTATCAATGGATCTATTCTGAGAGGTGATGAAGTAAACCTGCCATACAAATCTCATAATAGTTGTGAAATTGTAAAGCCTGGATTAATTAGAACATTTATATTAGAAACCAACCTTGAAAACTCCTAGCAATACCAAAAAAACATAGCCAAGGCTTCAGCCATCTTCAGCAACAAAGTAACACCTGGTGAATGATCACATACCTTTGAAATTCCTTTGCCACCACCTCCCCAATATGATTTTATCATAGCAGGATAGCCAACTGTCTGGAAACTAATTATGGCTTCCTCACTTGTATAGACACATGCCGCTTTGTACATTTCTTCATGCATAGAATCTGAACAGCTTTCAGGTGAAATCTTTATCTGCATGTTTGTAGAGAATTTTAACCACAATAATACAAGACTGAGTACTTATATCGAATCTTGCCCGAAACCATTTTGTTGTTTTTCTTTAACAGTTAAGTTCCTAGGATCCAGATGAAAAATAAAAAAGTCAGCGTAGATATAATGTACGCTCATTGCCACTTACATTAGAGCCACTCCATGGAAGGGTTGGCACACCTGCTACTTGTGCAATTAGTGAGGATCCAATTTTATCCCCTAATGCTTCCATGGGTGCAGTAATGAGTCCAATAAATACTATACCCCGAGCAATTAATGCATCAAGATGTTCAGGATTTTCTGATGCATGACCCCAACCTAGCCAAACTGCTAAAACACCGGTAATTTCTGCTATATGTATAAACAAAAAAGGTTATAGTCAAGCAAGATCTTTGTAAATGTGCAATACTGATTGGATTCAAAATAGAATGAATCTCAAGGCAGAGAATGAATTGATGGATCACTAAAAATAGGGGGGAGGGATTAGTCCAGTATAGCATTTTCTTTGAATCCATAATCCTTAATACATCTACTAAAGGACAGCTTTGATATCAATGTAGAATCAAAATAGAGTATGGAAAACAGGAAATTAAGGAACAAGGAAATAATCCATGCTTTACATAAAAAAGAAAAGCCAAATTTTCCATGATTTTAAGGTACATATGTTCCAAATACATAGTGTGAAAACTAAAATCTCATTTAATGTATCACTGTACAATGAACCTCTGTAATGAGTTGAACATTTGCATAGTTGTTATTATTGATACCTCCTGGAACTTCTACAAACTGATCAACAATTCGTATGTGCTTAGCATTGATCCTCATATCTTCAGGTGTGGCCATAACCTCCAGTAAAATATCTTTTTCAGTCCCAAATGTTTCATAAGCCCATGCTTTAACACTCCACATAAATTTGACAGTTGCCATGCCATTGTTGGCAAATAAAATACTGTGGATTGGTTTGTTTCCACCAAGTGCAAATTAGAACTCATTGATTTGAGACAAAAGTGTTGAATTTCTCACTACAATCTTCCCATTTGGAATCCCATTGATGCGGATGCCTTCCCCCATTTTATCTTTGTTATTTACTAAGATACTTGCAAGAGTGAAGGATGGTAATAGCTAAGTCATACTGTGATTGACTAAAGGAACATTAAAGAACACCATGTTGTGGCCAACTCATAATATACAAATTGATTAAAACCTATGGGAGATCAACTAATGTGTCAAGCTCAAAGAAACATAAATTTTATCCATAGATTCCCAAACAAAAAGGTCCAGAAATGAAAGAAATAAAACAAAGAGAAATACATAAAATAATCATTTCATTTAAACCCTTCTTAAAAAAATAGTGGATTGCAGTAACAGATGGGTGTTAGCAAGAGGAAGCTTCTCCATGAACCTATAAATTTTCTTACTTCCCAATATGATGATAGTCAACCCTGAAAAAAGCATATAAATAATATTCAGAGGTGTCAAGGACAAATATGAAAGATAATTTTATAGTTGAAGACATGGAGGAGATCCATCAGAAAAGAATAATCTAGAGAAAATCATGGATCTCTTGATCAAGATAAGTTGTTGGATCTGCTTCAAGATCATGATATTCTTAGCCCATTTGTAGACGATAATTATGCTGAGGAAAGTGAGGAGGATGAGAAGGGCATCATCAAGTTCACACAAAGTGCAACCATTTGTCTTGGGATGTATCAACTTGACCTGTTTTTCCTGTGAAATAATAACATCAGTGGTAAATGTATTATTTAAACATATAATTGCTACAATTATTATGGATAACCCTTGGACACTGTAGCCTCAAGGGTTAGCTCAAGTGATCATGAGCCATATATGAGATCTCTCCCCCTATAGTTGGGGAGGTCAAAGGTTCGACTCTTTTAATCCCCTTAGGGCTAGGCTCTCTATAATCATGGCTGATGGTTTACAATGTTACACTATTTACCATCCATGAATCATGGGAAAGTACTTGGAGGATTTTCTGTGAGGTTGTTACTTGGAAAAAAACTTTTGATCACTGCATGGGATACATATTGATGGTCTTCCCAGCTAACTATGATGTATGTTCTATCGATCTCACTTGTCATTCAATATTTACAATGGATCTATTTTAGGCCATAAGGACCTCATTATAGACAATATAATATGGCAGCTAATGGTTTCTGAATCTCCTTATGAACATGGCAGGTCAATTCCCATTCCTACATCCATCCAAACCTGTCATAACTCATAACTTTGGTCATGGTGAACATAAGAATCTTCACGATGGTTCCACATAGGAAATAATAATCTTTTGTTAAAGAGATGATCACACAAAGATTATTCTTTTGTATAAAATAGGAAGTCCTAATTAAGAAAACATGATGAATGAATAAAAATATGTCAATACAAAAACTTGATTATTTGGTAAGTTCTTGCCATGTTTGTAGTAGTATAATTTTTCATTTGTTTAGAGGGATTTCAAACCTTATAAAAACAATTCCTTCCCAAGTTGTAAAATTTTACATCCATAAAGTACATCTTCCGTTATACAGTTGGTAAGAAGACAACTATCAGTATAGAATCAACAATTTTTTATTTTGATTTTGACCTAGTGAGTGTCAAGGATCAAACAAAGCTTCATTCTAAATATGCCTCCATGCTCTTCCCATAGACTAGCAATTCTGAGAAAGCCATGCATGGTTAAGGTGATCTGAGGCATGCTTCAGATAAACCTCTCTATTTTAATCATGCCCATACTTCTCAACATAGAGAATGCATGTTAAAAGTTGATTATTTCATCTTAGCATGCCCTATGGAGGGAGAGGGCAGGCCCTAACCATTCTCAACACGGATCGACTAAGTCAAAAGCTAGTCCAAAATCAAGGTGAGAATCAGCATAAGTACACTTGAAACTAAAATTGGTTCCCAGTTCCTAAAAGAATATCCTATGAATGCAAAGGAAAAACCTTTACCACTAATGTTTGGAAGAACTGCAGCTTGTAATGACAAAGTTCATGCTAGCCTTAACATGATAGATTTAAATGAACATTGTTGAAGATCAAACTTCTTATCTTATATGAGAATGAATAACTATATAGTTTTTTTATAGAAATGCATTTCTCCTAAGTAATTTCTTTCAAGTTTTCTTTCATAAACATTTACATAAATTTTCCTATGTTTAGAGGAAATATGAGGGAGAACATGTCAAATATGAACTTTGACTTTTCACCTTCACCCAAGAATTCTTTCAAGGAATTAAATAGAAAAACTAATAGGCATCGAAAAATTTCTCCTCTCTGCTAAAAGCACTTAGATCAATAACAAGAAAATAGTGACTTTGTAAGATTAAACATCTGATAAACCTATTTCCTAGGAGCCATGCAGAAAAAATGAATCCCCATAATGAAAAGAAAGGAAAAGTTGCAAAGTGAATGAGCAGACATTCCACGGGGGTCAATTGTAGACTTGATCAAACTTTGACTGCAAAGAGGGGGGTGGACCTCAGTGACCAAATCCATCATGATGGTAATAGAGCCTTCAGGCATAACAAGATACCCTTACCTTGTACAACCGTGCACCAACATCCTACTATTCACAATTATGCAATGAAAACTAATCTTCATTTTGCAAAGCTCTTCTAAACAAAGACTCGCATTAATGGGTAAATTCTTCTTTGGCATCACAACCTCTGTTGCAAATTTAGCAAAAAGGGTATGTGAGAATAGAAACTGTCATCACTGGTCCACAATTGTCACTCAATTACAATTTTAGAATGAACCCACTTCACCTTGCAGCATTGACATCCACATACATTTTCATTACAAATAAGAGGATCCAATTCGTTTATATGATAGAAATCCCAGTTTAGACAACCATTGAGTCATGTGACTACGTATTTGGTTTAGTACAATGGAGTCATAGCTAAGGAGACTGTTGAATATCGATTGGTGAATTACATTGCGACAGGGTATCAAAGAGCTGCCATACATGTTAGCGGCCAATTGAATCATGAGACTTGATAGTCACAATCATCGTTGAGGGCTAACAAGAGCCCAAATCTCTAACAAGTGGTGGTTCTCTTTCAATACCAAAGCTCAGTTGAGTAATCACTCAGCTATGTGGAACATATCCCCCAATAAATAAAAGAATTAAAAGGCATTTTTCATTAGATATTAAACACAGTATACCTTACCTCCAAGAATGCTATGCAGTGGCTCTCCAACATGCCTCCTCTAACACTTCTATGCACCAGAGAAACCCACCACAAACCCACAACTAGAAAATGGTGAAAAAACGCCCTTGTTATCCAAAAAACACGATGGTGAAAACCCAAGGGTTTTAACCACGATAATGTGGTGAGTTTAGAAGAGGATAGGCCGATTTCAAAAAATGGTTCAAATTAGTTATTCCATCATTATGGTTCAACTTAGTTATGTAGGATTTAAGGGGAGGAATGGATTCCCATTATTAACCCGAAAACATTCCAACACTGTGATGTAAAACAAATTCAGACATGAAGAATGAAAAATTTCATGTCTCGTTATTATTCTCCCGAAAATATTTCAACATTGTGACGTAAAACAGATTCATACATGAACAATGAAAAAATTCAATGCATATCCCATTATTCGCCCGAAAATATTCTAAAATATTCTAACACACTTACAATCCGGTATTTGTATAAACACGTACATCTACAGACCACCATTTTGTGTTAAAAAGAAGAGAATCCAACAAACTCCAAGTAGGATAAGTTAATAGGAGGAGGTACCTACCTAAAGCGATCGAGTGCCATTTCTTGGAAATTGGTATTGTTAAAATGTCGCCTTAGGATTTGAATGCCTGACTTGTTTCCGAGGAAATGATCTGAATTCTAAAAGAAAAAAGATCCAAATTAGAGAGGAAATCATTTGAAAGAAGAGAGGTCAAAATTAGGGAGCCAAACAACTTTATCATTTAAATCTACGTTTAAAGATGATGATTTTCTACCTCTTCCTGTATCACTTTCCTCTTATGATCATTGCTCTTTCATGAATCCTTCCCCCTGTGAAAATGGATCAACATTCACAACTAAAAAATTAGATTCATCTGGAATGGAATAAAGAAACAAATTAGGGAAATTATAGATCCCCCGTCTTTCTCCTTAATTGAAATTCAATTTAAAGTTGACAAGAGACTCACTGTCAATGGACCATTGAGGCCGTGAAGATCATCATCACATATTCTAGCCTCTACATTTCTACATCGAAAGACTTCTTGGAGGAGAGGTATGTCTGTATGGTTATGGTTGTCTCTCTCACACTCATTATTTAATGACAAATGCAAACTGAATGTCCCAAACAAAAACATAGAAAAAAAAAGTGAAGACTAAAATATAAGAGATAAAAATTAGAGAGTAAAACATCTGAAAGATCAAAGATCAAAATTAGACACACCAACACTACTACGCACCAGAAAAAATGCCCTCATTTTCCAGAAAACACGATGGTAAAAACCCAAGGACCAACACTGCTACGCACCAAAAAAAATGCCCTTGTTTTCCAAAACACACGATTGAGAAAACCCAAGGACCAATACTGCTACGATTTGAAACAATGACATCATTATCCAGAGAACAAAATGGAGAAAACCCAGAAAAATGATGGAGAAAACCATAGGAAAACCCTATGCAGCATACGCAGGGTGCACTTAGGCTTATGGTGGAGAATTGGTGAACGACGTGGGCAGGATTATGGAATAAAATATCCCCCAACATATTGGATATTTATATAGTTAAAAAAAACATTTTTTACCCGTAATATACCACCAATATATTGGCTTGTAATTTTTGGATTTTTAATTGCCCTAATATGAATGGACGTGATATCATATTGGTCCCTAGGTGAAGACCCCATGGTGTAAAGGAGAAGACCTAGGGGAATAAATAATATAAAACAAACATCTAATTTCATTAGAACACTCAGACCATTAGTTTCGTGTGTATGGCACATTTTATCTATTATCTCTGCTACAACATTTACTTAAAGATGCAGTGCCGAGAGTAACAAAGTATATGGTATTCATATAAGAGGGTACTCAAACAACCCAATAATCGAGTATTCCATGTTTAATAATGTATTGATTAAACAACAACATAATATATTATCCTATATAAAATTAGTACCGTCCCATGACTTCCAGTATAGTTATAAATAACATCATGAGTAATTCTATATCAATAAGTCTTCATAAAAATCGATGTCTTCAGATAAAGTATCTGCATTAATTAAATGGAAATTTTAACAAAATTCCTACTATTTCACTCCAGTGTGTATGTAACCTCATTCAAATTCATAAATCTCATAAAATAAAAATGAACCTGTAAAATTTTGTAGCCCAAAATACTGTGTAAATAGCCACGTTCCTCCCAACCGTAGACTAGGTTCAGCTTCCCGCTTCCCAAGTCACCCCCAATCCAAACAATACATGCCAACAGAAGGGACGGCTAAACACATCTTCACTTTTCAGGTCTGGTTCACACAGTCTTTCCTAACACCAGGTGCTCATGCAGCAAGAGTTTAAGTGCTCAGCATACTAAGCATCATCCCGCCTCATCCATATGCTTCCCTTTTATTAAAGTTTTTGCCAAGGTCTTTTTTTTCCTATTAGTAGATGATTCCTCATGGAATTAATGTAGATAATAAAATCCTTGATTTCCAGGGAGTGTCTAGTGTCATCAAGGAACTCCTAACACCTATAACAGTTTCCCTGAAGTTCACCCTGACTTGTCCCTTGCTATTGCATGCATGTTTCCTCATTTAACCTGGATGTTTCCACTTTCTTGTTTCACTATTTCTTTCCTTTTTTTAATTATTACATAATCCTTCTTGGACTCTTTGGTAGGTTTTTCTATTAGCCAAAATTATTAAACAATAATAGATAGCAAGTATATAACTAAAAATTAAATTTTGTACTTTGGGGGATATTACACACCTGACATGCCAATGAGATTAAAGATACTTCATCTCATTAAGGGTTTGAAATCCTATGATTAATTATTAACAAAACCAACCATACTAAAAGAAACAATAACCAACACTCAAGTGTAGAGGAGAACCAGAAAGGGGCTAGAAAGAAAAACCAAAGAGTGAACAAAAGTAGTCAATGTGATTAAGAATTACAGTGTATAATACTATAATATATCAAAGGAATGTATGATGATTGTGACACCACCATATGTACCTTATTTTGGCTCCAGATATTAGAATACCACTTCATTCATTACAATATATAAATAACAGAGAATATTGATCCAGAGCTTAGAATATAACTTCATTCATTATAATATATAAATCACAGATAATGCTGACGTGTTTAGTGATTATGAAAGGAATTCAAGGCACACGAGCTACAACTGAATCATGATCTGTCATGCAAATTTGAAATGCATGAAAATACATTTAGAAATTATCAGGTGCTTCAAGAAAAATACAAGAACAACTTTAGATGTTTTAAAGAACAAAAAATATTCCAATAATATAAATTCACAGGACATGGATGCAAAAGCATATAATGCCAAGCAAAATAATAGCAGAAGAAAAGATTTTATTGGATGCTATAATTTGTTGAGTTGAACTATGCAGAGATCTTAGGTTAAAAACAAAACAAAGGCCATAAGCAGTTTAACTCCTATAGCAGGCCCTGCCTCAAACACTTTCTTAATTTTATAGGCTATGGAGATGAATTGGTACACAAGTTGGCAATCAACATGATGATTGTGAATATTATGTACCAAGTTTCTTCAAAGTTTGAATTCATATCAGTTTGATTACTGATGAAAGTACTTACAAGACTCAGTCTATGACCAGCACATAAGAAAATAACTACATAGGATCCAAGAAGTTGACTCTTATAAAATGGAGGAAAATGTTCTAGAGGTGGAATAGAACAATGTAAAGGGATCAAAATAGACAAGTAGTAGACACTAGTCCCCTTATTATAACAATTATTGTTTCTTATTCTTCAGTAGTATTTGGAAATAAAATCTGAGATATACATTACCTTAAGAAGATCCAGCTTAACTTTTTGGCCAGTTTGAGGATACTTTCCATGGACATTCCGAATGCATACTACAAGAGCATCAACTCCTGTTTTACTTAAGAAGTCCCTGGCCTAAAATGAATAAAGTTAATCACTAGATGGGAAGAATTTCCATTTTCAGAAGTATAGTTCAAAGCTATATGCTTTACAAGATTCCTATTGCAATTTAAGATATCTTTCAATGATATAATTGTGAGTGAATGAAATATCCAACCTGAGCTAAATCTGTAAGCTTTGCTTCATACTCTTCAAATGTTATATTATCTTTTGTACCTGATAATTGCCCTAGTTCAGCTTCCACTATCATACCCTTCACATGGGCCATGGTTGTTATATATTTTGTTTATGAAACATTCTCACTGAAATAAAGATGTGAACCATCAACCATTACTAAGTCAACACCCTGGTAAACAAAAAAACATGGTATCAGATCACAGTAAGTACATATTGCTCAAATATTTGACATTTATTCTATACAATTATGAGTCTCTATGCTTTCTGATCGCTATAGATTTTATTAAATATCCTTAGATTCTAGAACAAGCAAAATTTTCCATTCCAATCATGGCACATACTATGCATGAGGATAATATAAAAAAGTAGACACTGTAATGGAATCTCCATTAAATTAGGTAACTATAAAAGCATGCAAATCTATTGGTTTGTCTAATTTGTATTTAAAGATGATTTCTTGGTGAATATATTAATAACTATTCAAAAGAAAATTATGATTCAATAATAAGTTATGTACCATTTCCAAAGTTTTGAATCAATTCCTGCTTGTTAGTTTCCTGATCAATGTGCACAGTCATTGGAACCTGTCCAAGTTAATTGAGTGTTAGAGTTGTCTGAATGTTAGAGGCCTAAAAGACACAGATGAGGCTTTCTTGTAGAGATATACCATATTTGGCTTCTTATTATGAAATCAGAATGAAAAAGGAATTATTTTACTTTGATGTACTTAAAGGGAAAAAAATCTGATCGTAGATACTATCATAGAAATTAGATCATTTATTTCTCAAGAAGCTCTAAGTGGAAGGACCGGATGGCAACTGTAGTTGTACAGCACCTCCACAGCTACGAGATAACCCTTTCATAAGCTATTTACTAGTTGATGGTAGTCTATATGAGTTAGATGGTTTGAAAGGAAGGCCCATTAGTCTTGGACAATATAATGGAGTTTGACATAGTTTCGAATGGTTAAAGAAAACATGGGCATGTTGTCTAGTCTAATCCTCATACAACAATCAAAATGATTCCTAGGCACATTCCTTGATGACCTTGGCATATGTTGATAATCAAAAAAACCTAATTAATTGATCTAGGATATTTCTGGTCAGTTCAGGTATTTGTTAGCCTCAAACAACAATAGAAAAAATATGTCCAAGCCTTTAAAAAACCATAAATCAACCAAACACCAAGTTTGAGTGTGTTTTGGGTACAATTTTGACAAGATGGTAAAGTGGATAAAACTCAAACCTAGGCACTTCTGAGAATGAGTATCAAAAGTAAGAAATTGATATTTGAGAAATAAATCCATGTTGTTAGGCACATACTAGGCCCTAAAAGAAATTGTTAGCCCTATTTGACCCCCTAATCAACAATGATCTAATTTTGGGCTAAATTTGAGGACAAACCTTTGCATCAAAAGGCAATTTTTGGTAATCTAAGTTCTTCTATAAACTATATGAGTAGCAAGAACCATTTCTTCTTGAATTTAGAAAACCCGTCAACCTCAAATCAAGCATATTCATTCACCATTCCCCTCAGCAAAATAAACAGGTTTATATATGTATGGTGCACAACAGATGGCTGATAGCTCTTCATAAGATTTTTATCATATTATGCCTTTTATGATTGATACATGAGTTTCTATTAGGCTTAGAGGTAACTTTTTTTAGGATTTTTGAAGGCTTAGACCCATCTTGTAGTTATATTTTATTATTTTTTAAGAATGCAAGCACACTAGTTTAGGGAGGATTAATGTGTAGTTGAATGTTGATATCACCTTTTATGTTTGTGTAAATTTTTCTCTCCATATATGTAGAATGTTGATGTTATATTTTATGTTTGTGTAATATTGTCTGTCTCTTTAGATATGCAAGAGGCTACAAGACACAACTATGACTACTCAAACTAAATTGTTACTAGCTCAACCAGGATCAATTATTTATTATTATTATACTCAAGAGGAAATGCTTCAATTTAAGAAACCTAAGAAGAAGAAAAAGTTGCGGAAGAAGGATAAGTTGGACGTTGATGCACTTGAACCAGAAGCGATTACTCCTGGATTGGGTGTTGGGGACCTTGGTTCTATGGATGATACAGAAAGAAAGGTTTCTAGGGAAAATGTAGAAAACGAAGAAGCTAAACTCAGGAAAAGTGCATATCAAAATGGATATAAGAAAGTAGTAGAGGCTTCCAGAGGGATTCGAGATGAGAAGTCATCAGATGCAATGCATGTAGATGAAGATGTAGATGTTGTATTTCATGGGGAGGATGAAGATATTCACAAGTCATTAGAGAAGACTAGGAAAGAGACACTGAGAAAGGAAGCATAAAGTAGTAGTGGGTCTGGCCCTCAGGCAGTAGCTCAGTTAGCAATAGCTGCAAATCAGGAAAAAGGAAATGGTCAAAGCCAATAATCAAGTGATGTGTAGGAAAATAAAGTTGTATTTATAGAGATGGATGAATCTGTTTGGATTTTGCAGCTTGATGAAGGTGTGTGGATAATGAAAGGATTTCAGAAATAATGATAGTGGATCCTTAAATTTAATTTTGTAAGGAGTTATATTGTAGTCATTATAGTTATAATAGGTCTTTGTTTTTTATATGATATTGCTTTATACTATCTCATTGTTTTATAACTCTAATTTTGTTATTGTTGAACCAAACCCTCATAAACCTGTAATTGAAGATGTCTTTAAAGAGGATGATGAGGGTATAGGTCCTATCAAACAAGATGATGTTGCAGAAGCCATAGGTGGGGGGACAGAGGCGAAAGAAATGGATATAGATCCCAGTGATCTAAAAGTAGAAGAAGAGGAGGAAGTGGCAACAGATGATATAATTAACGAAGCTTCTGTTGGAAAGGGTTTGGTGAGGTCCTTGCGACTGTTGAAGGAAAGGGGAGCATTGAAAGAGTGTATGGAATGGGGTGGAAGAAATATGGATAAGAAAAAGACCAAACTTGTTGGAGTACGAGATACCGACGGGCCAAAAGAGATACAATTAGATTGTTTAGATGAGTTTGGACATATTATAAGATTCTTTTCTTAATATTTCAATTGTTTAATGCTTTAGGCATGCTGGTCTCCCATTTTAATTCATTAATGTTTGTTCAAAGAAATCAGAAATCTATTTGCTGTCATTATATATTTTCAGATGACACCTAAGGAAGCTTTTCAGAAAATGTCACATAAGTTCCATGGAAAAGGCCCTCAAAAAATGAAACAAGAAAAATGTATGAAACTGTATCAGGAGGAATTGAAGATTAAGAAAATGAATACCAGGGACACCCCTTTGATGTCCATGGAAAAATGTGTGACACTTAGGCCAAGCTCCATACTCCTTATATTGTTCTTAGTGGTCAAATTAAACCAGGGTATGCTTATATTCTATGTAGTTCAAGCATGTATACTTTAATTTGATCATTATCTCACTAATATATGATTATAATAATTGACTACTTTGACCATGCCTTTAACTATTGTAGGAAATCAAGTGACCCACTAAGTGGTTTTCTTACTGTCGAGAAAGAGGTTCCAAGAAGCTTGACTCCAATGCTTGGTGATAGGAAGGGTGGTAGCTTTGAACTCAATATAATTTTCTCTTTCTATGTTTAGATGAAATTTATTTATCACAATTATCTAGTACATTATATGTTGTCTCAGTCTCTTGTAGTTTTGCAAATATTTTGATACAATTGTTGTTATCTTTGTAGGTTTAGCATTTCCTATCAATTAAGCGTAAATCTAAAGTTGGGACCATGGGTCCCCCAAAAAATTGAAGACATGATATCATTAGACTTGGCACTTTCCTGCATGAAGATTACAATTTTTTGTGGTCCATGAATACTATTGATTTTAAAGGTGTATGCAATCCTCTTCTTCTATGATATGATCCATAATGGTTTTTATCTTTGCTACAAATAGCAAGCTTAAAATTCAAGAATTATATCATTCTTTGTGCTGAGGAGGACCAGATTTTCTCAATCAAGTGATAACCTATGAGTTTATGAGTTGTGACAGATTGAGCAGGTGGGAAGTAAGATGTAAAAATGTTGATGTTGCATGCAAGTATTTTTTATAGAGAACATAAAAGTATTGTGATTTGCTAAAATTCTCAATGGCATATGCACCAATATTATACGTCCACTTTAGCTTGATATTATAGAGAGGTATCTGTTGAAAGTTTTAGTTGTGAGGACATTGTTATGGTGTAGACCATTTCTTCCCTTTCAGGAATTTGTTGGATATTCTACGGCTAAAGAGAAGGAATAACAATATCCATATTCTACTTGACTGATGTTACCATAATTTTAGAAAAGGTTTGAAACTTTTTACTCCATATTGATGATTCACATTTTTAGGATGTTATTTGGAATTACATCTATATAATAAGTTTTTAACACGGGTTACGCTGCTAGTTTCATTTTTTATCTTTCTCAACATCAGGTAGTTGCGGTTTGGTGGTGATATGCACTATTGAAACTATTCCACAGCCCTGTCGGGTTCTATAAAAATTCTCCTAGCTCTTTTTCCAAGGTAGACAAAAGCATTACCTAAATCTGAATGGTGACATTTTTCAAAGAACATACTACTCAAATATGATTGTATTTTTCTTATACAATGTTTCTTGGTATTAGTTTCAGCTAGATTGGTATTTGATGTGGTGATTGAATGATATTCATAATGGAAATAAGAGTTAGAAATTTCTCATATCGTTCTCTATATAGCCCCTATGTTTCCTTACTGCAGTTTTTGAAAACATTAGAATCTAGTGGTTGAAACTTGACCAAACCAAATTCTAGTACAGAAAATATTGTCCATTTTTCACATTTTCTCAACTATCTTATAAACCAATGATATATTGTTTCGGGATATGACAAGCAAAGTGTTTATTCTATTGATGTTGTTGTCATATGAATTACATTATCATGCTATGGAGAAATTGAAAAACAGCCTGAGGATATCTGTGTTTTTGCTTGCATGATACATCTGTTTTCCACAGATTGTTGCATAGGGCACGAATTATATGAAGAAATGGGTGAACACTGAATAACACCAACACAAATCTGTAAATAATCAAGATGGCATTTTAATGGTGTGCTAATGAATTATGAGATATGTACCTATTACACAAAGTACTCCGAAGGGTAGTATACAAGTCAATTGAGCCTGATATTAGCATGGATGTTTTGTACATATCATATTATTGAAATTTAAGGGTTAGTGATGTTTTAACACAAGTAATAAACATAAGTGCATGAACATATAAATTCAGATTCAGAATAGTGTTGCTAATAAAACTTTAAACTGTAATAAAGAAAGAACATAATTTTCATCTCTTTCAACTTAACGCTCTGCTGGTCACTGTGTTGAATTTGGTCATTGAGATGTTTCACCAAATGTCATGTACATAAATAATAAATATAGTATTAAAAAATTATAACCATTATTGGATCCTCCTTTTACAAACATATTTCTGAGTTTGATCTTGTCACCGAAGGGACAATTCAAATAGGGTAAACCATACACGTACCTTGAGAGAGAGGGTTAATGAAGACATAAACAGGTCT
Organism: Pseudotsuga menziesii; assembly: GCA_001517045.1. NCBI lineage: Eukaryota > Viridiplantae > Streptophyta > Pinopsida > Pinales > Pinaceae > Pseudotsuga > Pseudotsuga menziesii. The sequence continues at coordinate 185,358 of LPNX010374986.1, forward strand.
CAGACTCTTAGTCAATAGAAAGAAAGGTTTCAATCAAGAGAACAAGCTTAAGTAATTCAGTCATACCCATAACAGTCATGCTAAGGACACACAGTCACTTAGCACAAGATACACTTAGTCATACTGAGCACAATCATTCTCTCTGACATTCATGTTGAGAAACCCACAATCCACATTTGAAGGGTAACCTCACGGTCACTCAAGGAAAGGAACCCAACACATAGAGGTAAAAGATACCAAGCAGAGAGCAGAGAGCACGATGGAGAGAAAATGCTAAGGAGAATTCGGTAGGAAGAGATGCATGGGTGGAGGAGCAGCTGGAAGGCAGAGACGTGTGGGTAGAGGAGAGAAAGCGGCAGGCGGAGACACGCGTGGAGGTCAATCTCATGAAGTAAATCATAACACCATCTCTTCATTATACCAGTATATGTTGCAAATCATAATGATATGTGGTTGAGTAATTACATAGTGGGAGAAGTAATGTGCATCCACAATATACATCGAAAGAAGCAAGGTGCATTGTAGAATGCATGTGGGTTCATAAGAGGGGTATCATGTCAATATACTAGGTAGATATATAAAGGTTTATAAAAAATGTAAATGAAAAAATGGATACATATAATATATAGTGAAAATAGGGGTTTTTTTTAATTTGGGAAGGAATATTGGGAGGGGGTTAAAAAAATGACTTTGGGAGGTATTTTCTAATATTTATTCAAATTAGGGGTATTGTTTCATATTCCATGAACGAACGTGCTATGGCATGGTTTCACTAAGTGGAGCCCCCGCGGACCACCCATAACCAATGGGGCCACACACATACATGGAAGGAATAAGAATTTGAGTTAATTTGCTTGGATGAACACATTTTGAGAGATGATGTAGAGTTGAAACAATCTAATACGAAAATCCCCACATTCTTAGAAGACGTGGAGGAGGTTGAGACCACAAGATAGATTCTTAGGGTATTTATGTGAAGGAACATTCAAATACACCATTATATAATGATAAGGTCTAGAAAATGCTTGCCACATATCTTTACAAATGCATTTGCATGCACGTGTTGGTGGGTAGGTAGTGTAAAGACCATTGATTTCAACATCTCACCTTCATTTTGGATAGTCATTAATCATTGGTTAATTATGGCATTTGTGATGTGGTGTTCCACATGTATTTCCTTACAAATTATCGATTTCGATGTTCATTTTTCCTATAGAAAAACTATTTTTTGGTAATATGGGATACAAATTGTGAATTATTGATTTTCATCTTCATTTTCATGTTTCCCATACTTATTATGATTATTTAAAAGAATTCTTGTCCTCCTTTTCTTCTTTATTTGCTTCCACATTAACCCCCAACATTACTCTCATTCTCCTCAATTGCAAGACAATGATTATTAACATTATTAATATTTCAATTGAAGTGACCCAAAAGAATTCCCACCTCAACTTCCAAGATAGAAATCACATTGGAAACAATTGCTATAATGTTGTGCTAATGCTCATAAATGTTCAAAATTGTGTAGTTCATAGGTTTGCCAAAATATTAATAATTTATTGTAACTAGGCAATCACTATTGTGAATAACCTAGTAGTCTTCTAGAGTTTGAGCAATAAAGAACTAGACCAAACTTCGTTGATTAACAAGAAATTTTATAGTTAGTAAGAAATAGGATATATGATAACAGACTTTTTCATATCTAAACTTCATGTTCATTGAAAAAAAGGGCTCCAAACCAATATAAGTATATTTGACCGAATCATCTATACACTAGTTGGTCCCCATCCAACTAATTCTTGACCACCAACAATGTGAATGAACTTATATTACTATCTTAGATATAAAAGGAATTCAATGATCTTACTTTATGACGAATAGATATTTTGGGTATTAAATTGTTTTCATAGGTTGATCTATTTTTTGCAAAATATTGCTATGATGAGTTCATGCTCATAGGGATGTGATGTGGATGTATTTAAAGATAAATTCATGCACATGGGCATTTGACATGGCATTAATTGCAAAGTTTAGCTAGAGTGATGAGATTCACACATAGATAATGCCAATAAATAGTCCATAATGGCTAATGACAATAAAAACCACATTTACAAATACCAATAACAAACCATATTTGCAAATATGGGTAATAGAAATGTAGCTAGTATTAATAGAAATGATAAATAATAATTACACACATGACAAAATATGTGGACAAAACTAAACATAAATGAACAAAATTACAACGTTAACCATTTATTTATCTTTAACTTATCTAATAGAAACAATGCAACACATTTTCCCCAATCATGGTTTTTATAAACATAGTAATTACTTTTATATCTTCCTATTTTGAATAATAAACAACAGTATTATATTTATAAATTGGCTAAATTGACTAAACACAATTTAGCACACTATAATTTAAAAAATATATATATTTAAATTTCAATAAATTATAACAAAATATATAATATAGATTTCAATAAATAAATTATAAAAAGTTCACAATGTTTGCCTTGGAAAAAGCCTCCCCTCTACACCTTGAAAAAGCATAATTTGACACATGTATTTTGACAAATATTTAATATATATTTTTGATAAATTTGTTTACATTTTTTCTTGCGGTTGCTTTATTTTTTTCTTTTTCTTTATTTTTTTTCTTTTTTATTTGATAAATTTGTTTCCATTTTTTATTTGATATAAAAAGCACAATTATAAAAAGTTCACAATGTTTGCAAATATTCTACAGCCCGAAAAAGCCTCTCCCTCTGCCCCTTGAAAAAAACACAATTTGCACATATATTTTGACAAATATATAATATCTATTTTTGATAAATTTGTTTCCATTTTTCCTTGGTAACCGTTGCTTTATTTTATTTTCAAATTTGTTTCCATTTTTTCTTGGGTAGCCGTTGCTTTATTTTTATTTTTTTATTTGATCAATTTGTTTCTATTTTTTATTTACTATATACTGCGGATTGAATTGGGAGTGGAGAGAACCCTGTTGTTTCTTTTTAAGCCTTTTACACTTCGGATTGAATTGGGACTCGAGAGAACCAGCGATGGCAGGCGGAGCGATGGCAGCCGGGCAATCCAATCTTATTTTAAAACGACCAGGCCGTCCATTCGATGGCAGGGTGATCTCTATATCTTTGGCATCTGCAACTTCTCCATTGTATTGTTGTGTTTTTATGGCATCTGCAACTTCTCCGGTTCTGCAATTTTCTCTCCTCTTTCCATGGCCATGGAAATTTTGATGGTTCGTCTTTTCATTTTCACGGACTTCTTTCGTTTCGTTTCGTGCATTGCATCTTTGACTGCTCTGATTTGATTTCTCTGCTCTGCTCTGCTCTACTCTGCCATATGAGAGGAGAGGAATGTAAATGCTGTTTTCAATTCAATTCAAGATTTCCTTCAACATCTACGGTAAGAAAACATCAGTTAATAATTAGAATAGATTTTTTTTTCTAAAGATATTGATGGTCTAAATTCTTCACTCGCTCGATTTGCCCTTATTTCTGAGAGTTGAAATAATTATGGTAAAATTTACGAATATTCAATGTTCTGTTCATCTTTTCAGAAGATTGCCCAACTTGTTCTGTTTGCAGATTCATGTGAGATCTCCATAGTCCTTTGACATATTTCTCCCTTCAGTACAGTCGGAGTTGAAGTTAACAGGCAGCTGCTCAAATCTGCCAGTGGAACAAGCTACTGAGCAATGAAATGTCGAAATATGGAAGCTGTCTGTTGCTTATGAGATTGGATTATGGTCGATGGCGACAATAATATGAAATTTGGCAATATCCCCTCTGAGCTTTTGTAACCCTAAACCTTTATACCATTTCCCAAACCCATGTCATTCACTCGTACAAATATTGTATTTGAAATCTCCTTCTACATCTGTATAACGTCCCATTAACCCTCCATCTCATCGAAGTTCCTCACGTTTTCCCTTAACCCTGAAACGTCGCTTTCTTTTTTCTTTTTTAAGATATTGATGGTATAAATTCTTGAAAAGATGCATCTCCTCACTTGCTCGATTTTCCCCTATTTCTGACAGTTGAAATAATTATGGTAAAATTTACGAATATTCAATGTTCTGTTCATCATTTCAGAAGATTGCCCAACTTGTTCTGTTTGTTTGTAGATTCATGTGAGATCTCCAGATTCCTTTGACATATTTCTCTCTTCAGTACAGGCAGCGGGTCAAATCTACTAAATCTTCCAGTCGAACATGCTACTGGGCAGTGGAATGTCAAAATATGGAAGCTGCCTGTTGCTTATGAGATCAGATTATGGTCGATGGCGTCAATAATATGAAATTTGGCGCTATCTCCTATGAGCTTTTGTAACCCTAAACCTTTCTACCATTTCAGAATTTGACGTCTTTTCTTAATAGACTGTCAAGCAATATATGAATCCTGCTACGTGCATTTA
>LPNX010375031.1:0-87245 GCA_001517045.1 Pseudotsuga menziesii
AATCCTCAAAATGAAGGATACATGTCTCTTAATTTCATTTAAACGCTCTCTTCACAAAAGAGGCATACATATATTAAAATAAAACTAACATTTTATATGTATGAAAATAAAAATAAAAAAAAGTATACATATATTAAAATAAAACTCAACACTTTTTAAATATGAAAAAGGGATAAGTACCATTCCAGATAAAGAAAAGAAGGTATACAAATCCTTTCAATTGTGAGGTAGACTTAAATGACTCCAGCGTTGACATTTCACACGAATTATCATGCATATAAATCACAGATGTAAACGGCTACAAGAGAATCTTCTTTTCAGGTATTTAAAAGCATTATCTATTCATTAACTAAAAAAAATATGTATTAAAAACTTTATTGCTCTACGATTTAGTGGAAAAATTAACTATCACGACTTTACAAAAAATAAACCTCTGGTTTTTCACCTACCAGTCACCAAAGGTAAAGATCTGAAGGATTGGACCGTTAAGTGAAAATCGCAAAAATTCTGGTTATCACAACGAAAAAATTCTAATTGTAGAGAAAGAAACTTAACGTCGAGTTATAGATCAAAGGCGCAGACATGGTAAGTTGTATTCTTTGCAGCACAGGAAGACAACAGTTCTGAGTCTTTAAGACGACGGTACTTACAGAACATAATGAAAATAGAAAATAAAATAAAATAAATCCATGAAGGAAAATTGGGATCGGATCTGGTTACAAACAAGATCTATAATTTTTCCAACCACAAAGCAGATATAATCCGGATCGATATTATTCAATGCTAAAACACAAACAAATAAACCATCTTAGATCTAAACGCATGCAGTCAATGGAAATTATTTTACAAAATTTTAATCAAACAGATAAAAACAAATCCTAACACAGACCACTGGGTTTGAAAGGAGGCGTGGTCAGATCTGTTTTTCTTTTTGTTAAGCCAACACAGATCTGATCTCTAGGATTGAAAGCGAATCTGGTTTACAAAATCGCTTATTAGGTAGATAAATAAATAAATAAAACATGCAGACCACCAAACGTAGACAGAGAGTAAAATTGCGCAGGTAGACATGGTTGTGGAGATCCGAGAGCCAACTTGAAAAACATATCTGGTTTTCACAGTTCAGATCTTGGAAGTCGTTTGCAGAGGTCACGATCCATATATTTTCTCATAAATCAAACCCAAAAAAGAAAAAGAAAAATGAAATCGCAGGTTATGCAAAACGCAGATCTTTATAAAAACGAAGTTCATGGAGTGAAGGCAATAGTCCAATACTCCAGATTGGTTTATAAAAGAAGAATTTCAACCCCAGGTATGGAGATCATGAAGGTGTATGAAACCCCCAAAATCGCATTCAAAAACAAGAATCAGATCTTCATTAAAACAAAAATTCCAAAAAGGAAAAATAATCAGATCTTCTTGCCATCAAGAATTGGATCTGTATTACGCCCAAATCGCTGAAAGGGGATTTAGTTTGATATCCCAACCAAAACGCTAGCAGAATTCCAGATCTATACTGAAATCTCTGACAATGTATTTGCAAGGATAAAAAGAGATCAACAAACACAGATCTAAGATTGCAGAGGTAAATTTCAACGCATACCAGAGTCAATGTGTTTAAAAAAAAAATCAACAAACGCAGATCTGTACGCTGTAAGCAAAACCATGCAATAACGCAGAGGTAAATGACAATGCATACCAGAGTCAACATATTTGTAAATCACAATCAAACTAGTGTATGACGCATTTAAACAGGTATGCAGAGATACAGATGTGAATCGCAGCCACACAGAGTTAAAACGCAGTCAAACAAGTGTAAATGACAGACAATGAATCATGTGCAAAGTTTGTCTAGTTCAGTAATTCTTTATCGTGACAAACAAAAGACTCATAAACAAATCTCATAGATTCGGAACACCTGTGAAGAGCCCTTGAGGTCTAGTGTTCGAACGTGGGCTCTGATACCATATGTAACATCCCCATAAACAATACATAAAAAATTTCTAATTAATCAAAGAAACAGAAACAAGGTGTTTGTTTTGACTCTCAAGATATTTTATTGATCATGCAAATAACCATAAGTCAAGCCGAAATATATGAGAAACTAAATCAGATCTACTTACTTGAATCCAGGGGAAACACACTTGGAGAATCAACTCCTCCCAACCATAGGAGGCAGCAACTCAATAGTTTGCTCCGCTCCACCCCCGAGCTGGATCACCAACCATGCACCAGAACAACAAGTAACTTCCTCGCGGAAATCAATCCTCAGAGTCCGTAACAAGCTACAACAAGAAAGCTTCCACGCGGCACTCTCTCTCAGAGTCCGTAACAAGCTAAGTGATGGACTTATGAAACGGGAGAAACACTCAACACATGCATTCACAGCAAAGTTTCTCCATGCACAACACGGCGTCCCGTGCTATTCCAGTGCACTCGTATATATAGCTTTTGCCCAGGTCTTATGCCATCCCAATCAAATCTCCAATCAGATCTCTAAATCCCTATGATTTAGGATCTTGTCTGGTTGTTGAGTTTTGGATTGGATTTGATTGGTATCAATCAGTCTAGCTTGCTTACACATGTTCTTTGGTGCCATGGTTGGTGTCCCCTCATGTAGTTTAGTTCTCCAAGTGTCATTTTCTTTATTAATAAATAAATAAAATGTTTGTTTGTGCAAATGTTATTTCAGTCTTTGAGTTTTATAACTCATTACATAATAAAAATAATAATTTTTCAAAACATGAAAAATAAAAGTAAAGTCATGGGGGTATTACATCGTGAGTCTCACCGCTCGAAATATGTGAAAAATACCGGCAGTATGAGTTTATGTAGTCTGGAAGTTGTGATAATACATCATGTGAGGTCCCAGCCACAAAGTGGTCAGGATCTTTTGGAGTCCCATACAATCTCTCAGGTAAAGTATCCCCCTCGAGGGATGGAGAAGGGGAACCTTTTGGACCCTCAGACGCATGACTCATGGTGAGATCTGTGTGTGAATCAAAGTGAATATCGGTGCACCCGGACTATCTGGCTCTCTCTCCCAAAGCAAGAGGAGACGTAGAGGATGGAATACCTGCTGAATGATGAGAATGGTGGGGTGCTGCACCTAGATCCACTATGACTCAACAAAAATAAAAAGACTCAAACTAATTACGTCCCCTAAAGCAATCTAGTGTACATAGAGTACACTCCTAAGAAAAATCTACAGCCAAAATACAAGCAAACCAAGGGGAGGATATGTGAGCTCCCGAATGTAGTAGGTATGTCTTGCTTAGGAGAGGCTTGAGACTCCCATACACTATAAGTAGAGTTGTGTAACAAATTATAGTGGCCCTTAGCTTTAACACATAAAGCGAGTATGTTTTCCAACCCCTACCTAGCCAGGACACTCACAAAATAGCCTCTGCAAGTACCCCCTGTGATACCTAGCTAAGGAAACTAAGGTCATCCCAATATAACCAATGCTCAGGTAGATAGTCGCAGGCGGGATCGACCGTATGGGCAGGGTAGCATATCCCGAAGATCAAAATCAACAAACGGTACCTCAAAATCTCCCAGATACTAATAAAATCCTGGAAATTTCTCCAACGCTCACAAAAGGTGTCCAAGGGATATCCCAACCACAATCGTGTACGCTTCCTCGCGCTTAAATCCTGTGTAAGAGGAGCCTCATGAGAAACACAAATTATACCAAGGATTTCACTCTCTCACTTAGACAGACACCTACTTGTTGTGTTTAGTAGTCTTGGAGAAGTAACTCATAATGAAGTATTCCAAGACTCTAAATATTAATCTTGTTGATGTATCCTAACAAAGAAAAATGTGTAGTTCATTTTAATTTAAGCATTGATTTTAATGACTGTGATTACTCAAAGGGAAATGACCATGAAACTAATGGTATTATGACTCAGCATTGAAATAAATGTGCACACCTAACAAACAATGCCAAATACAATCTTGTCTAAATGAAAAAATGGGGTATGCCACTACATGAGATGCATGTTTTTATGTCAAATGAGAATGCAATAATTCCTAAATGAAAACCTGACTATAACTTCAATAAGAAAACCTAATGCAAGTACCATGCAAGTGAAAAGATGCAACAATGCATAAATATGAAAAAAATCAAATATTTTTGTATTTTTTGAAATAAATAAAGCAATCATAACACTATACAACTCTCAGACCCTGCAACCACTCATAGACAGTAGCCAAGCAAGGAACCAAGATAAAAGAGACCTAATGCACTAATCCCAAAACAAAAAGGGGAAAAGATGACAAGAACAACATCTAATGAAAATAAATAAAAAAGGGTCTCTAGTCAAAAACACAGGCAGTATACAGACAACAACAACATCCAAGAAGACTTGGCAACATTCAAAACTCGCCCAGCAACTTCCAATCATCCAAATAAACCTCAACACAAAGGCATGCATGACTGTTCGCAGAAAACTTGCGTACATACGCGAGAATTCAGAAGAAAACCACGTGTATACGCAATTGCGAAGAGAAAAATCACATACAAGAAGGAAAAGAGGGTAAAATGATAGGCCAAGAACAAAATTACTTCAACCAGACACTAAAGGGTAAACCTGCTTCTATACTCGACACAAAAACTCAGAGAAAGGAGAGCAATTCAAGCAAATTGTGCACCCAACCCCAAATAAAAAACAAGGAACTTCCCCAGTGAAGTCGCCAATTTTGTTGCGGAGAGAAACTTCCTATGGCTTGGGGGTACCACAACAGATTGAATGACACCAGAAATCAATCATTTCCAATATGCAAGAGAAATAAATACATCTAACACTAAGGGATATGAATCGTACCTTATTCCATATGGTTGATGTAGATCCATGTTGAGCTTTTCCAATCATGCTTGTATTCCCAATTCGCTCTCAACAACAGCAAACAAGACAAGCATGCTATATATTCAAGTGTTAGTCCTACTCTATCATATATAGCATGCTAGAGAAACCGATTCCTCCACCTAGGAATCCACCACTTCAATCCCCCATCTCTCAATGGAAATCTCACAAAGCAATGGCAAGCTTGGGAAGAGCAGCACCATGTGCTCCAAATGGACAAAGCGATGCAGACACAAGTATAACAAGTGAGGCAACAATGGACTACAGTTTCCTTGCTCTCAATTTTCTCTTTCTTCAATGTAGCCAAGAGGCTCAATATATAGCACTCCAAAGAGGAAATGGATGTTCGATTCTGAGCGTTCTCAAGGAATATGGAAGGCCAAGAGACAAGATATTCGGGACTCTATGAGGAAAACTCCAATTTATTTTTCTTCATGCACATTTTCCAATGTATGTAGGTTTTGGCTCAAAAGATGTGCATGCACGTGAATATGGCTTTAAAAGTCACGTATATGCATAAACAGGTGTTTTTTAGGGATAATATTGGAACATCAAAGCATAATATGGGAGAAGGGGGTCCATAGAGTCTGCAATGGGACAAGGAAGGCCATAAATATGTGATCAACCAGGTGTGGTAAAATCAACTATAACATAGGGTTCTTAGATTGTCTGCATGTCCAACCTTGTCAGTGATTTCTCCTTCTATTTGTGAACTTCAGCAACCGAAATTTCTTGACATTTCACGATGCAGGTCTTTGAGGGACCTTCCCATGGAATCTTAGCAAATATCAAACTTAAAGGTACAGGAAATGAGGGAGTATTATGGATTGAAGAAGTTGCCAAAATATTTAGCTAAACTAAAATCATGAAGACGTGTAATATGTGATGAGAATTTCGGACCACAATAGCTATCTATCAAATCCTCTGCTATGCCTGATCTTACAGTTCAAAGTGTGCCAAGGTCTACTCTAGACATAGAACTACAAAAACAATAGTTATGTTTGGTTGAATTTTTCAGATTTGTCACATGAAATATACTAAATAGATTTAACAATACAATCAATCATATAATACGAGCACTTTGAATCCCCTTCAAATTCACTTGAAGGGGGATTTTCTTAGACTCTCCTTAGGATTTTTGCACAAGAACTTCACTTGTTGACCAATATCCTATCACGTTAGTTCATATTGTGGGTTTTAAAATTATCAAAAATTGAACCAATATATTGCAGGTATTGGGGGGATGAGNTGTTTATAGGATTGAGGTATAAAAAGGAGTGGGGAGGAGGTTTTAAGTATTGGGAGGGGGTTTCAACAAAAATAGTTTGGGTCAATATCTATGGAAATTAGGGGTATTCTTTAATATCCCATGATCACACGTGCTATGTGAGAGGTTCACTAAGTGAAGTCCCCGTGGATTTTTTATGAAGATAAAAAATGTATTTGATTGGAGGGATAAGAATTGCTAATATGGAATATTGGAATGCAAAGTTGTCCATTTCTCATATTTTTATGGATGAATGATTTGTTCCTATAATACATCCAAGGGAAAACATAGACATGGTTAGCCATGTTGTGTTTAGCTGCTAGTGAGTTATTTATTAAAATTTTAGCTTTGACATTATACCTTCTAGTATATTACATGTTATTGATATCATGGTTTACATTCATCTTCTTAGGATCACAAATTCATTACTTATGGTTACTAATAAGATACATTCTAATTTCTAGCATTATAAAATCGATACTACCATTGATCATATTGCAATATAATAATAAAATGGTCATCTAGAAGTACCTCTTCCTCATATTTGGTAGAAAGAAAATTCCTAGCATTAGTCTCACTTCCCAAGTTTATTTCACTCGTAGCTCAATAATGGTGTCATCCAAATATACAAACCTATTTACATGTTAGTGGGTGGAAATACATATGTTATGCCATTTTCACTCGCACTTTGCATGAGGGTGTAGCACCATTTCTTGACCTGGCTAGGATACTTGGTTTCATCCTTCTCCCTAACATGTACTTGTTTAGATTTTAAATGTTTATATATTTTTGTATTTATCTAATGAAATTAATATTTTATAGGTCAAATTTCAATCGGCTGAACTACAAAGGATTTTACATTGTGGTATTTGAAAAAGATGAGTTTATTTTTGTTGAGTCAATCAGGTGCTTGGGTTGGTTAGAATTTGAAGGTTCAATTAAATCTCACTGTTCTACTAGTTATGTTATATTTTATGAGTGAGGTCACATGATTTGATTCATATATGCCTCTAGTAAGAATTGTCTTTGAAATAGGCATGCTAGTGAAAATTTAGTGGCTAACTTGTACATGATTTATGGAAGACGCTTAGCAAAGATGCCACTTAATAGAAATCGTCATCATTTTCAATGCCAAGGAATTTTTTTCCGCCTGGTGAATGAAATTGAGAAGGTATAATATATTTGTTTCTTAGAGTATCTATGTATTATTCTTATTTCTAGAATGTTTGCTTCAATAATTGAATCCAATATTCTAATAGCAGAGAAAGAAATTTTCCTTATGATAGCATAGTAGGAAAATTGCATTATCAAAAATTAGGAAAGGTTGTATAACACTGTGATGTAAATGCATATAACCCCTACCAAGTATATGATTAGGCTATGGAAAGATCAAATCTTGATGCTTTCAAGGACAAAATTTATATATTACAACACTCTGGAAAGAACATGACATTGACAATGTTACCGTTCAAACTAGAAGGTTATGGCTTGCTAGTGAATGGAAATCATATAAGATATTTGGACTACCATCACCTTTGTCCAATCTCTGAACTTCTTCAGGATCCAATGTTTTCCTAAGGGGAAGAGCCTTTTAATGTACCTATCAATCATGATTATACAAATACCTTCCAACAACCATGTAGCATAGATTAGTGCCTTCAATGGAGCCAAACAGAGAATGAAGAACACAGACTAATGGAAGTTAAGTCAACTAGGTGTTTGTGCAAATTAAGTACGTAAGTATGGGCATTGGGTAGTATGATTATTAACCGAACGCTAATACTGTAGCTTCCCTTTCTTGAGAATGTAACTTGTCAACCAAATGTCAATTTTAGAGTAAACGCATTTGCCTCTACAGGTAAATTGTAATATCTATAATCATGACACTTATATAAAAGATATTGATGGTAGTTAACTACAGTAAAGAAAGCAACAATATCTATAAATATATTTCACCCAACAGATGAATACTTATGCAATATGAATTAGTTGATTGTAATCGATAAGATATGGATTGACAAAAATTATTATTAGTGTCAAAATATGCTATTGCGTTAATAGTTACTTAAGAAAATAAACATCAGTATTCACTTTAGCATCAGAGTAATTCAAGTCTGTATTTTATCATCCAATATATCCAATCTAAGGTCATAAAAAAGATTCAAGGTTGTCTCAGCAGCATCTAAAAGATATAAAGTGTTGTCTCATACACCTCTAGAGATTGTGGTAATTTAGTCTTAGCCTCCTTCCCACTCTGTCCCAACGATTCAATTTGATATGTGGAACAACCAATGTCTTCTCTTTCATTTTCCATGGTACCAATTGCATCAATAGTGGAACCTTTAGAACTCTGTACGCGACAACATTGTAACTCCTTGGAAATATAATTTGAACATGGACCTTCACTTATTAGACATGTACAGTTTCTTACAGGTTATCCTTAATACTACCAAAAACATCAAGAAGTACTAATATTGTGCAACTTATACAAGGACAAGATTGGTCCAGGTCATCCTTGCATTCTGAGTAGACCATATTTGGGGAAGAGGAATCTCATATTCAATTTTAGACTCTCTTCTTAGTTAAAGCTCAGATATAAAATTGTCAATGGGTAGGACATGGGTGATTATCACATCATAGATTGTTTATTTGATCATATTAGACATTTATGTGTTCCCAATAATTGAAAGTATCTCCACACTTATTTGACAATATTATCATTCTCAACTAGCTAGATACATGATATCAAGACAAGTATATATATATATATATATATATATATATGATGGAATGTATGATTATTTCCAACATGAAATTTATGAGAAATCCAATGTCAATCATGTCATTATATGTACTGGTGTTGTACTTGACCAACTTCCTCATGTACATGTTTATATATTTGTTGTACACTATATCATATATCGAGATTTGTGGTTGCAATTTTCCTTTTCTTCTTCTGCAATAGTAAGTACTGAAAATATGGATATTAGATCCTTAGGAGCTAGTAGTTGGAAACCCCAATCATACCTCAATGGAAGTGAAATAATTAGTGCTTTGTATTACATTATTGTTATGTTTTGCAAGGGGCGGGTTTTATTCCATATCTTGGGGAATTCAATGGCTAAACAATGAACATGCTAAAAGACTATGCATTTGTCCTATGAACCAATTCAAATTGTTGATTTGTCTGTTGATAGAAGGGTTTCTTCTATGGATATTGTCTTCCTTTAAAGACCATAGTGTACTTAAAAAGTGACCAATAAATGAGTTGTAGTTTGTTGTTCATAGATGCCTTATTGGTGTGGGTACAACAATAGATCCCCTAATAGGATTGTGGGGCAAGTCCTTAGAGAAGTTGGAGAGATACCCGATGCATTTGTTCGTCTTAAGGTATATTTATTAATATATTAGTGCACTGCCTTGATGGATAGTGTTCATTTGAATATAATTTTTTATGTATTTTTCTCAAATTTTAAAAAATCTCTAGGTGGTTGAAAATATATATGACCATGTAGGTAGTTGAGGAGTGATTTTAAGCATGCTTGTCTTTGGAAATATAAATTGGATTTTAAGCATGGTTGTATTTACATATTATTTTATTTTCTTATAATTACAAATGATGCAATCTTGGTGTTAATATTGCTCCTTTCCCCAATTCTTAAAGGGTTTTAGATCAATGGAAGAGCAAGAGCCTTACAAGCAGAAGGTTGGTGGTAATTCGATTTCTCAGTGCCCTAATGATATTGAAATATTGGTATTTTTAATAAAATATATTTTATTATTATTTATTATGGCTATAGGGGGATTTCAAACCTTTTTTGTATGTTTCTATGAGGGAGTTTCTAAACTGCATTCATATGTCACTACGAGGGTGGGTTCAAAACTTCTCTTGTATGTTACAATGAGGGGGAGTCAAAACCTCCCCTGTAGGTTTATATGAGGGGGGTTCATAACCTCCCCCAAAGGTTTATAACATGAATTTTTAGGGGGGGTTTCAAAACTCCCATGTGGGTGTCTACAAGGGGGGTTTGGAACCTCCCTTGTAGGTATCTATGAGGGGGGTTTGGAACCTCCCTTGTAGATACCTATGAGGGGGGTTTATAAATGCCCCAAAGGTTTGTAATAAGAATTTTTAGGAGGGGTTCTGAATTGCCCCCAAAATTCACTTTTAGCGTCAGTTTTGATCTCTTCCATGACCACCCTTAAAAGTTCAAATTTTTAGCGTCGGTGCTATTGGGGGTGGTTTTGTTAAGACCACCCCAAATTTTTGTAAGATAGATTTTTAGGGGGGGTTTATAACTTCACTTGTAGGAACATATGGGGTGGTTTGAAACTTCCATATAGGTACCTACGAGGGGGGTTTGAAACCGCCCTCGTAGGTACCTACGAAGGGGGTTTGAAACTGCCCTCGTAGGTACCTATAAGGGGGATTTTCAAATGCCCTCATAGGTTTGTAACAAGGAATTTTAGGGGTGGTTTGAAACCGCACCCATAGATTTCTACGAGGGGGGTTTAGAACTACCCTTAAAAGTTTTTTATTTTTTGGGCGGGGTGGGTGGGTTTAGAACCACCCCCAAAATTCACTTTAGGATCGGTTCTGATCTTTTCCAGAGATTCCCCTAAAAGTCCAAACTTTTAGCGTCGGTGATATTAGGGGTGGTTTTGTAAAGACTGCCTCAAATTCCAAAACCACCCCAAAAGTGACTTTTAGAGGTAGAAGAAAACCCCTCCTAAAAGTCAAATTTGTTGTAGTGATCCTTTTTCCACAATCCTTGCTTTGTGTTTGTCAAGTGATCCGTCTGATTTATAATTGTTCTTGTATACCCACTTGCAATAAATTGGTTTGGTTCCAACTAGAGGGTCAACCATCTTCCACATTACATTCTTTATGAGTGCATCATATTCATTTTGAATAGATTATTTCCATTAATCACATTCAAAAACTTCTATAAAGGAACTTGGCTCAAAATTAGCAGATAAATTCAATTCACAATCAAATGACACATCCATGTCATCACCTAAATTATTTTCTTCTACTCCATCATCTTGTCTTGTTGATTTTCTTGTTTCTATCTTTCCAAATTCATCTAGATGGACACTTTCAAGTGACTTTATGTCCCATTTTGGATTCTTCTTTGATGGTACAGGTTGATTAATTGGTGGTTCTACATTCTCTTCAGGGTTCAATATTCCAATCCTTTCAATAACATCATGCAGTTCAGGTGAAGTGGTCGGAACTTCTTCTTCACAATTTTCTTCATGAGGGGGTGTTGGTGCTTCAAAAGGAAATTCCAAATATTGATCCTAAACGAAGATCAGGATACCCCTTCAAGGTTTGGAATTTAATTATCAAATTCATAATATGTATTTAGATGGGAAAATTTCTCTAGAGGATTGAGATGTATTTCATTAGACTTGCCATTTTTATCAGTTTCAAGAAAAATGACATCTCTAGAAATAACAAATTTTTTTTTACCTCATCATAGATATGGTATTCCTTGGAAGTGTCTAAATACCCCAAGAAAATCCATCTTCAAATTCTAGTACTGAGTTTTTTTATTTGCTCCTTCAGTATCAAGGAATAACAGGTGGAACCAAAAACTATGAGATGCCTAATTGAAGGAAGGTGACCAAACCACATTTCATGTGGAGTATTGTCTTCAATAGCATGAGATGGACTTATATTTATTAAATATAATAGACATACTACTACATCACCCCAAAACATCAGCTGTAGATTCTTGAAAAACATCATTGACCTGTCCATATTCATTAGCGTTCTATTCATCCTTTCTGCTACACCATTTTGTTGAGGATTATAAGGACATGAAGTTTGATGTGTAATCCCATGTTTGGAAAGATAATCTTCAAATTCATAAGAGGTCTATTCTTTACCATTATCATATTGAAATGTACCAATACTTGCTCATGCTTGATTCTCTATACATGCATGAAAGTTCTTGAATGTTTAAAATGCTTCATACTTTGTCTTCAATAAATATACCCAACACATTCTTGAATAATCATCAACAAAATTCATGAGGTACATATTACCATTTGCATAAGGAATTGTCATGGGGCCACATAAGTCAGAATGAACCAATTCTAACTTTCTACATGTTTTGAATTTAAACTCTTGAAAATGTTGCTTACTATGTTTGCTTAGTATGCATGCATCACACTTGTTCCTTTTCTTAGGAATAGTAGGCAAACAATATACACCATTCTTTCTTAACAAACTAAGACTATTATAATTCAAGTGACCAAATATTGCGTGCCACAATAAATTGGATGGAATATTACATTCTTCAAGTTGATAATGTTATAGCATGATATACCACACCTGCTTCATCATGCCTTTATTGAATTCCCTTGTCCATATGCAGACTCACTATATCCAATTTACTCACCATAGCCATGATGCTCTAGTTTAACCCTGTAAAAAACACTTTTCAAGATACACGTGGGTCACAAGTCTACAAATCGCGAATACGCAACTTGCACCACTGTCACCAGTGTACATCGAGTTTTATGATAAAAACAATATTTGGAGTTCTCCCCATCAAGTAACGAATGAATTGATCCTTGTCCTTCCATTTTTCGGGAAACGATTCAATTCGACCCTTCACTTTCTATTAAGGGTATATATATTGAGATATTGTGAAGCATTGTAGGAGGAGAAACTTGGAGAAGAAAGATATTATAAAATATTTTTTCCCCATTCTTATTTGCTTGAGTCTACATCCCTTTGTCCTTTGAGGAAGCCATTGGTGCTCTTTTCCCAAGCTTTCCATTGTCTTTTTGAGCTTTCTTTTTTATGGAGGATTAAAGTGGTGGAGGCCCAGGTGGAGGGACTTGGTTTCTTGGTTCCAATGAGGTTCAAATAGAGGTTTTCATTTGTATCTCTATTTATATTAATAGAGATATACATTTCTCGTCCAATTTCATGTGTAATTATGAATATTTGTAGCCATGGATGTAATTACTTTGTATACATGTTTAAATTGAATATGCTATATTACATACTAACACATTATATATCATGCTTGTATATCTCTTTGTTGTTGAGGACGAAGTATAGGGACAGGTTTTGATCGAGAGCTCAACGGGGATCGTCTTTGAACATTCGGTTGAGGTACAATTCTTATACCTTAGTGTTTTTTTTCTTTTATGTATCTAGCATGTCAGAGAATGGATTGATTTCTGGTGTCATACTATCTGTTGTGGTCCATCCTAATCCATAGGATTTTTTTCTCCTTAACAAAATAGGTTACTCCCCTGGGAATCTTTCCTTTTTTTGTTGGGGTTTGGGTTCATTTTTTGCTCGATTTTATCTCTGTTTTTCGACATTTCTGCGTCGCATTTAGTATTATATTCATTCATTGACAATTCCTTAAAGTGGTTTGTCTCTTGGATTTCTTTTAACCACCTTATTCTTTGTACACGTGGGTCATAGAACACACAATCGTGTATATACACGGGTTGTATTCTACCTAGTCACGTAAATCCAATATTGTCCTTTGAACAATCATGTACACCTCTCATTTTGTTTGAATTATTGATGTGTGAAGTTGTTGGGTGGGTTGTGAGTGTAGTTGAGTTTTCCTAGGTATCTATGTTGTTTATTTACTGCTCCTATTGTGACCAGAGACCTCTCTTTTTTTCTTTCTTTAATAGTCATTCTTGTAATTTTATCTCCTTTTTGTTTTTCCATTAGTGCATTAGTATTTTTGTCTCAATGTATTGGTGTGCTTGTTTTTTATTCTTGATGCAGGGACTGAGAGTTTTAGTGACTTTTATTGCATTTTCATTCATTTATTTTGAAAATACAAAAATAATTTTATGGTTCCTTGTTTACTTGCATGTTTCATATGCATTTGAAATTGGTACTTGCATTTGGTTTTCTTAGAAGAGATTAGTGTCTAGGATTTCATACAGGAAGGATTGGATTGGCACTTGAAAAGGAAAATAAATTCTTGTGCATTACATTTAGTGGCATGCCATTTTTCATTTGAAAATAAAGTTGCACTTGGCATTGTTTTTAGGTGTGCATATTTATTTTTATTGTTGATTCCTAACATCACTGGTTGCATGTTCATATCCCTTGAGCAATCACAACCTTTAAAATTAACGCTTAAATTAAAATTTATTAAAAATTTCTTTTTTATAGGGTGCACCAACAAGGTTAGGTTTTAGAGTCTTGGAATATGATGTTGTGAGAAACTTCTCCAAGACTATGAAACAAAACAATTAGGTGTCTGACCAGGTGAGAAGATAAATCCTTGGTATAATTAGTGTTCTCAGGAGGCTCCTCTTAAACAAGGGTTAAGAATGAGGAAACCTGCATGTTGGTGGTGGGGATATCCATATAGTACTACCTTGTGTTGAGCATCGTAGATATTTCCAGGATATTATTCATATCTAGGGGATTTTGAGGTACCTTTGGTGCTTTTGAGCTTTGGGATTTGTTACTCTTCCCATACGGTAGATACCGCATGCAACTGTCTGCATGAGCATTGATAATATTAGGGTGACCTTAGTTTCCCTACCTAGGTATCGCAGGGGGTGCTTGTAGAGGTTATTATGTGAGTGTCTTATATAGGTATGGGTCAGCCATTACAACCACTTTATGCATTGAAGATGAGGGCCACTATAATTGGTTACACACCTCTACTTGTAGTGTATGGAAGACTTAGGCTTCTGCTAGGAGAGACATTCCTGTTGAATTTGGCATCTCACTTGTCCTCACTCTTGGTTTGTTTGCATCTGACCTAGTTTTACTTAGGGGTGTTCTCTGTTTGCACTAGTTGGCTTTAGAGATCGCATTTACTAGAGTATTTTTATTTATGGAGTCATCATATGTCGATTTCTGAGACCACATCGATCTCAAAATTTGGATATATTATCACCTTGTGATCCTCCACCTCCTCTTTTTAATAGGATTAGACACTCTAGGTGGCCTCTTGTCCATAGAGGTTCCCACACAGTTTTTACCATGAGTACTACTTCAGAGTCCACATGTTTCCCTTCATCCCCATTATCTAGAAAGGGGGGAGGAGTTGTTGAGGTTCCTCCTTCATCTACTATATGGGTTCCAGGGACTCTGGTTTATACCAACCCTCCTAGTGATGATCCTTCCCATAGTACATGAATGAATTTTTCAGATTTTACATCCTATCAAAATATTTCCTTAGGAAGGTCGACTGTCGAGACTCAATCAGTTCCCTTAAGTTCAATACCTTTTACATTTGGCATGCCTAACATCACTACTAGTATTTAGTCACCCATCCCTAGTTCTAGTGTGGACCTTGATGTTAGACTGGGGGTCACGTCAAACCTTTACATTGTGCATCAATTCCTAAGTGGTCATATTTCACCTTCTAATCCATTAGTTGGGGGATTTTCACTTCCTTCATTCGGTCGTAACACTAGTGTTCATCCCCATGGGGGTGGTAGTGGATACGTGAGAATTGGGTATACAAATTACATTCCATCCTCCCATCGTCCACTACACCTATTCCTTCAAATTCCTTTCTTATGAAAAACCCTCCTTATGTCCCATAGGCCCTCAAGAATAAATGACACATTTAACTATATTGTTTCCTTGTCATATGGCACAATTGTTTCTCGAGGTTACGTATATCCCTACATGTTTGGGGGTCAACCAGTCTATCATTCAAAAAACTATGTTTATATGGTTCCTCCCTCAGGGAACACCTCAATACCAAATACCCATGCATCTTGAGATGGGCCATATGGGGGGGGATACTATCCTACTGGTCGATGCCATGGCCTTTATAACAATCAGCCTTATGTGAACCAACCTTTCCATGGAGCATGGATCCAAATGTCACAACCCAAGATCCCCTTTTTAGCCACTTTGAATTTTCCTGACCTATCTAAACTTACCAATGACCTCGTGTGTCATGATCTGACATGGAACATTGTTCCCTCCAAGCTTCCTTTAGATATTCTGAAGTTTGAAAGGAAGAATGGAGAGTACCTTGGTGACCATGTGACTACATCCCACCTTTGGTGCTCTTTGAATTTAGTAAACCACGATTCTATTCGATTACGACTATTTCAACGTATCCTCATATTGTATGCAGTGAAATGGTATATAGAGATGCTTGGGGGCACTTATCATAATTTTAACAACTTATCCTTGGTCTTCCTCAATCACTTCCAGTTGTCGGTGTGTTATGATGCTAGTACCAAACTCTTGTTGACATTTTAGTGAGACAAGGACACCCATATCTCTTATCACATTCAAGAGTGGTGTATATGGAAGCGATTGATCAAGGCCAACATTCCACATAAATTTTTATTGGAATGGTTCATGAAGTATTTATTACCATATATCACGAAGGTTTTTTCAACGTTTGTAGTGACAACCGAGGAACATGCTAACTTTAGGGATTGGTAGTTAGACTTGATTTACGCTCACTATGGAATTTTTTACGACATTATTCCTGACGCTTCGAGGTCAAACCATGATCCTAAGTTCAAACTTGGGCCACATGTCGATGGCATTGAAGGCTCTTCGAGTACCAAAATTGTGGAACAGGTTACAAATCAAATGAAAAATTTGTCTATTAACCATTCTATAGCTAGACAGGCTACATCCTCATCCACTCTCACCCAATAGATGGATGTACTTTATGTGTAATCACCAAACCCTAAGGGTAACCAACAACCCATATGGAATCGAAAGAAGAGAAGAAATAACAAACAGGGTGGGGATAAAAAGGAGAATTAGAACGATAACAAGAACAATGAGAATATTGGGGGGACAAGGAACCTAAGTGGAAGGTCAAATTCCCTTGGAAGATTTATGGGGGAGACCATCTAACCTACTTGTTCCCTCGAATTAAGGATGCCTCAAAGCTCATCGCATAGATACCATCTATGTTGATCAACCCCCTTCCTCATAATCAGAATATGGCTTCAATGGCCTCGACCATCAGAAGTAGTTCTGGTGGAAATCAAAACCCGTCAGCAGTGGAAGGTGTCACAATTGTATCAACATGGTGCCAATTTCCAACGTTGTGACTCATGCATGAGATTATGGTCCGTCAAAACCCAACATGAATAAAGAGCCTTCACCTCTAGAGATTCCTTTACAAATCGACAAGCGTGAAAGTATACCATGCATACCCAAAGGGGTCTTAAAGCGTTTAGGGCACAATCCTAATGCCTGGGCCACCAAAATTTATTCGATCGTTGAGGATTTTGTCTAGATTCCTTGTGCAATGTCAACTCCTGAAGTTCTTTAGACTTGTCCTTTATAGAGGAGAGAGCTATTAGTTTCTCATGGAATAGCTGGCCCAAATGGCTCCACTGTGGTTAGATTTGAGACTCATGATTTCTAGCCTCACTTGCCTTACCATGTGGATTTTTAATTCCATGTTGAGTGTTTGAATAACACCATTAAATGCATAGTTGTTGATGAAGGCGTTGTGGACTCCGTGATGTATTTGGCTTGTTGGAAAGGCCTTGGTTCTCCTGTGTTGTCAATATGACTATGCTGACAACTTTTGATGTTTGTTCATTCATATCACATGGATTTCATCCCTTCAATTCCATCTTGGGGGGAATACCATGGCAGTCAAAGTTGAGGTGGTTGATGCACCCCTCGAGTACAATATTTTACAGGGATGGAGGTGGATTTACACTTTGAAAGCAATCACATCATTTTTATTTCGTGTCATGTGCTTCCCTTACGAATATAGGATAGTGACAATCGATCAATTTTCATTTGATAATTCTAGTTCATCAGCATTGTCGAGTCTTAATATCTTGATAATTGATAATTATCATTCAACAGCTGAGAATATTGGCGTCAGAATGTATCTGTTATTGATGGGAACTTTAAATATTTTGACACCATTTTAGTTATTGATTATGCTCGTCAAGGTGTTTCGTCATCGTTGAGTCCGGTCTCATTTCGCACACATATTTGGATGATATGTGGACTCTTCCTTCTCTAAGTAATTTAGATGAATACACTATACCTATTGGAGTAGAAATGTCGTTGTCTGCAACACATACCTCTTATTAAGTTGTACTTGATCTCACTGTGGACATTAATCCTTCCCCTTCGCAAATGGAAGAGGAGGATCTCTTTTTACTTATCACTTGGATGGTTGAGCCATCATGCTCACATGATTTCCTCGATGACACTTTTCCTTCAAACTTAAGCTTATTCTTGAGGCCATGACTGGTCTGGAACAACCTTGGGAGGAGATGCAACATCGATCTTACTTCCTCCTAGAGCTCTTACAGATCGAGCGTGATGACTTAAGGATGACCTTAAGAAATAATTTTTATCATCTCATGATCACACTAGGAACTCATGGAATATATGCCAAAGGGAACATGGTGAATATATCTCCGACTATCCTGATAAGCATTTCTTGGGTTCCTGGAAAAATTGAAAACATTTACGTTGGTGCTAATGGTTCACCCAAGGAAATTAAAACATACACCAATATCTTTAAAGAATTTCGTGATGTATTTTCTTGGTTGTATGATGAAATTCTAGGGATTGACCCCCGCATTGTTGAACATTAAATCAAAACTTATCCAACTGCTAAACCTATTTGACAACTCTTACATGCGATGATCCCTCGTAAAGCACCTTCTATTAAGGATGGAATACATTAGTTTCTTAAATTTGGATTCATCTATCTAGTTCCCTTAAACGGATGGGTATCCAACCCTGTTCCCATCGATAAAAAGCAAGGGACCATCCATGTAAGCACTGAATTTAGAGACCTGAATAGGGCTTGTCCGAAAGATAATTTTTACACACAGTTCAATGATTAGATTTTTGATGAGTGTGTGGGAAGTGAGGTTTTCTCATCAATGAAAATATTTTTTCGATACAATCAAATCCATATTAAATCACAGGATCAACATAATACTACATTTATGTGTCATTCGGGTACCTTTGCATACCAAAAAATGCATTTCAGCCTAAAAAATGTCGAAGCTACTTTTGAGTGGGCTATGACCTTCTCCTTTCATGAACTCAAACATATCATTGAAGTATATTTGTATTACCTAGATGCCCACTCTCGATTGAGAGTGGATCATTCGGAAAACCTACGCTTGGTCTTTGAAAGATGTCGTTGTTATCAAATTCGATTGAATACTCAAAAGTGCATCTTTTGTGTTAGGGTCGATAGTTTATTGGAATTCATAATCTCTAAGGAAGGGATTATGGTTTATCCATTAAAGGTTGAGGCAATAATATGATTGTCTCCCCTGCGCAACTTCAGAGTCTCCAAGCGAAGGCTAATTTATTGCGTCGATTTGTAATGAATTATGCCAATTTGACCAAGGTTTTCATACGCTTGTTGAAGAAGGATAATCCATTCATATGGGATGAGCGAGCCCAGAATTCCTTCAATGCCCTTAAGAAATCCTTGGAATTGGCCCTTGTTCTTAGTCCACTTCACTATAGTAGGGATTTCTTGTTATATCTAGCCACGTATCAAGAGACGATTGGTATGGTTCTGGTTCAAGAGGATGATGAGCTTTAGGAGCATGTTATTTATTATCTTATCCAAAATATTATTGATGTAGAACAATGATATACTCATGTCGAGAAGTTATCCTTAGTGATTTTTCATGCAATCCAACATTTAAGACATTATATCTTGCTTCGCCAGAATATGGTTATAGCTCATATCAATCGATTTCAATTCGTCTTGACTAGGCAAATGATAGGAGGAAAACATAATAAATGGATTGTTATCTTGGAAGAACTCGACCTCAAATTTGTTTCAGAAAAATTGAAGAAGTAATTAGTCTTTGTTGATACGATGTCAGGTCTCTATAGTGTGGATGAAGATATGATTCATGAAGACTCATTTCATCTACGTACTCTTGGTATGGAGACATTATCATCGATCTTCAGACTTTGAAGGTTCCCTATCATCTCTCAAGGGATGAGCATTGATGCTTACGACATAATGCTAATAAATATATCATTATTGGTCACACTTTGTATCACCATGAGGTAGACTCCATTTTGTGTCTTTGTTTGACCTACGATGAGGTTGAGGTTGTGTTGAATGATTTCCACGATGGGGCATGTGGTGGTCATTATCCGAGATTTCTATATCCCAAAAAATATTAGGAGTGGGTTATTATTGGCTGAATATATTTAAATATTGTGTTAATGCAGTAAAGCGATGTCACCCTTGCCAAGTGTCCATACAGAACATGCGCTCACATCCTCCCCCGTTACACCCGATTATCATTGTCGATCCCTTCACCAAGTGAGGGGTGGATTTTATGGATTTAAACTCAACATCTACTAGGGGGGACCATCACATTATTGTTTCCATAGATTACTTCATGAAATGGGAAGAGGATATGCCTATGATCAAATCCGATGGTGATACGACCGCTCACTTCGTATTCAATCCTATTATCACCAGCTTCGGGATCTCGAAGGAGCTTATCACTGCCCATGTTAAGAAATTTTAGAATAAAATGGTGGTGGAAATAGCTTTGAAATTGGGGTGTAAGTAAGAACATTATTTTTCTTACTATCCCCAAGCGAATGGTCAAGTTAAGGTAGTTAATAAATTCCTTAACAAAATTCTATAAAAAAACATCAGGCAAAGAAAAACAAGTTGGCATATCATGATATACCCTTTTTTGTGGGATTATCAAGCTACGGTTAAGATTTCCACCAGATTTTCCCATATCAACTATTACATGGAGTGGAGTCGATTTTATTGGTTGAATGCAAAATCTCTTCATTGAAACTAGCCATAGAGTTTTTAACTAACACTTCTGAGTTAGAGGAACATTTAGTCCACTTAGAGCACCTGGATGAGCAGTGTCGGGATTTTGTGGTGTTTCTAGAGATAAATAAGCATAGTGTCAAGGCCTAATGCGATAATCATGTTCATCCCTGTCGTTGTAGTGAAGGTGACTTGGTCCTCTTGTACGACCAAGATAGTGAACCGTTAATGGAAGGTAAGTTCAATCCCATTTGGCATGGACATTACATTGTGAGATGTATCCTAGAGAAAGGTTCCTGTGAGTTAGAGGAATATGAGGGGAATTCCTTGAAGGATCCTAGAAATGAGATATATCTTTAGAATTACTATGCTTGAATTTCTATTCAAGCTTGTACCTTGTATATTACTGTACAATTTTTCATAGTTTGTTTTTGGTTCCCTTGTAGTGTTATTGGTTTGTTGACATGCTTCCTATTCTTTGGGAGATGTGACCAAGTCTTCGATATACTTAGGATTCACTAATGGTGCCAGTCACCACACCCAGAACCTAGCTTCGACTGTTTGGGTTATATACGCATATGAGGGTCAGCTGGTGTCTTTAGGATGAGTATGCCTCCGACCATCTTCAAATAATGTTGTTGAGTATAGTGTGTTGATTTAACTATTACGCGATGTCATTTCAAATGGTATTTGGTCTCTTGAGGTCCGCCTTGACTCGCAATTAGTTGTGTCACAATTGAATGTCATGCACCATATTAGATATCCTACATTATTGAGAATATTCTTAAGGGTAACATTATTGGAGTGGAAGTTTGATTACATTACATATATTCAAATACCTAGACATTATAACCAAGTTGTCAATTCATATGCAAATTACATTTTAGATTAGCATTTGTCACATCATTAAATAAGTATGTACATAAAAACATTCACACACACACACACACACACACATATATATCAAACCAATCACTATACTCCTTTATTTTCGAATAAGTATTTCAAAAATGGTATCATATTACAAAAATGGGCTTTAAGCCACCAAAATATACACTACTAATACAAAATGCCTATCCTGACATCTATGTGTATGGGCCTAGATGATGCTCATGGTAACATAATACAACATTTTACAAATTCTTGAACAACCTAACCCACGGATGCGGTACCCCAACCACATGTGTCTGCATCACCTCGGGTAATTCCTTGACTTGTACCATGGGGATCTTATTTTTCAATCAGTCCATGTTGCCATGAATGTTCTATATTTCCTCCATGGAATCAGTGTCAATCATCTCATATCCTTATCCCCTACGTCGATGTCGTGGGAAAATATCCAGTCATCATTGACCTACATCTGTGCACACAAACTTATTGTCAGTACTTGATACCAACAAAAACATGTTTTTGATTTCCACATATATAAAAAATAAAATAATTCAAAAATATGAATGGGATCTTATTGATACCTGCAAATGCGGACCCTGCTGGTAGTGGCATGTCTCAATATTCATGAAAGATGATCCCTTCATAGGCATAGTCATCTATGGTGATGATCTATTGCTTTCTCCAGTGGAAGAAGTTAGGTGGGAAAGGAGTGGGTGCCATACCTCCACCTAACCTCCACATCACATATGTCTAGCATTCCTGGGACATATCTCGTAGATCGTGAAGAGGTACCTCAGCTCTACGGCTAATACTTGATACCCTCTCGAAAATAAAAGTGCTCAATATGCTAGCAAAACCAAAGTTTTTTATACGACCCACCTTGTAGTTTGTCAACTTTTTTTGATGGTGTTCAACAATGAAGTACTCCAGTCTTAAACCATGGGCCTCATGCATTCTACAGAGTAGAACATGAGAGTTTGTGATTCCTAATGTAGTGGTGTCGACCTCGCTATTCTAGCCAACACTAGGATGATTAACTTGAGACTGAGGTTCTAGATGGAATTTACTAGGACTTGACTTCCCACCTTTTCAATATTTGGGACACAATATACATCTATATATTCATTGATGGTCAATCCTCCACCTACTCCACGAGCCCATAGATTTACTACCTATAAAATTCAAGCACAACAGATCTAGAAAACAAGAAAATTTGTTACAACATATGCATGCGGATCCCTACATCAACGAGCGCCAAAATACTTGTGCAAAAGGTTTTCTACAACAAATCATTATCATTATAATTCAATAGATAGTTAACAATACTAAACAATGGCATGAATAGCCAAGCAAATTCGAATCCTAGAGAGGTCATTCAAATTCAATGCATGAGAGTGCCTTACTGGTCAATTAACACCACTCAGAACATCAGTTAACCACTTAACTCCAATATAATTAACTCTAGAAGACTCGGAGGCAATTTAAACTGAGTATAACTAAGTCAAAACTCAATGAAAGCCAAAAATTAGATGAGGGCGCCTTTATGTTTCCAGTTAACTAAGAATTAGGTGAAATCAGGTCAAATCTGGTAGAAGGGCACCTTTCTAACTCCACTTAACTGAAAATTGGGTGAAAATGCTCCTAGTGGACTGATTTGGGTGCTTTGATCATGCAAATCATCCTTGTTTAGTTCCCCAAATGAAGGAGTCCCATATAACTAAAACTGATCAGATGTTGATGATGTAAGCACGTGTTTGAGTCAAAATACTTAAGATAGGTGGTAAATTAGGATGTTAAGGCCAAATAAATTATGTGTGGCTGGAAAATGAATCCAAAACCCCCCCTTAATATAATATCATGTGGATGAGTAAAAAAAAATAGAACCACGAAAACAAAGTCCATAGGTCACCTTGTACAATAATAATCCAAAAAATGCTCAAAAATCTAAGTGATGAAAGAGGGAAAAACCCAATGGGAAATAAAACCCCCCATCAAAGTGAAAACTGAAGGATATAATATGACCTCACCATAGTGGAACTCGCCCGCAATAATGAATTAAGGTAAGAGAAATTCTTCTCAGTGAATCTCTTGGTGAATATTTCTGCAATTTGCTCTTCTGTAGGGAAACATTGCAATATAATGGTTCTATCATGCACAAGCTCTTGAATGTAGTGCATGTGGATATCTATATTCTAGATCCTCTGTCTCTAAACTAGATCTATAAATATCTTGATATCACTCTAATTTTCACAAAAATGATAGTATAAGTGGTGCTACCAATATCAAACTCAACTAGAATACCATGCAACCAAACTACTTGAATGCAAGCATTGACTGCTCCTCGATACTTTTCCTCCGTAGAATATAAGGAAATGGCTACCCGATTTTTACTTGACCAAAAAATAGGCCCTGTACCAATCATGAAAAAATATCCATAAGTGGACTTCGTTTCAATTCTATCACCTACCCAAACTGAATCAGTGAATCCAACTAAGTCAAGACCAAAATTTGTGGCATAGT
Organism: Pseudotsuga menziesii; assembly: GCA_001517045.1. Lineage (NCBI taxonomy): Eukaryota > Viridiplantae > Streptophyta > Pinopsida > Pinales > Pinaceae > Pseudotsuga > Pseudotsuga menziesii. Next base: position 24,309 of record LPNX010375031.1, read on the forward strand.
GAATGCCAAAATGTCTCATACCCTGCACATAATGTAGGATCCTTTTGGATGCCTTCTAGTGAAGATCATGGGATTTTGTATGTACCTTGAAACAACACTCATGACATAATAAATATCATTCCTAGAGTGTATCATATACAAAATACTACCAATCAATTGTCGATAGAGTGTAGAATCCACCAACGACATCAAATCACCATCCTCAAGATTGATTCCTGAGAGGAATGGGAATGGTGAAACTTTACATTATGCCATATTGAAATTATTTAGCAGGTCCGAATCATATTTTTATTAATATATCACGATCCCATCAAAATTCTAAGTGATTTCGAGACCAAGAAACTGCTTCAGCAGGCCTAAATCAGTCATATCAAATGCTTACTGTAAAGAGGTTTTTATTGTGCTGATCGAAGCAAGAATGATTAATTTAATCCATAAGTCATGAATATAAAGTAAAATTATCAGAAAATTACCTTCATTTTTCTGTATATACACATTCATTATTATTTGCATCTCTCAAATTTTTGCGACAGAAGAAAGGAATCCATCTTTGCATACCATGCTCTTGGGGCATGTTTTAAACCATACAAAGATTTCCTTAATTTGAAAACAAGTGTCAGATATGATATGTAACCTATGGTATGATTAATTTGTATCTCTTCCTGAATATATTCATGAATAAATTCACTATTCACATTCATGTGGTGCACCTCCTAGTGCTTGGATGAGGAAATTTCCAAAACTACACGAATTGAGTCCATTTTTGCAACCAATGCAAATGTTTCTGTGTAGTCCACACCTTGGACTTGTGAGAAACATTTTTCCACCAAAATTGATTTTTATTTTCAGGTTGAACCATCAGAAGCAACCTTGGTTTGGTAGACCCATTTTCATTGAACCATTTTCCTCCTAGGTGGGAGTGAAACTAGATCCCATGTTGCATTTTTCTGAAGAGCATTGTACTCTTCATCCATGGTGGTTTTCCATCTCGGATCATTGTGGGCATGGTAGTATGATTTTGTATCTGAACCAATAATTATAAAAATAAATCGAACAACAATGGATCAGCATATGAAAGATCCATACCTTCTCTTTTAAAGTATGCTCAGGTTCTTCTTAGATCGATAGGATTTCCAATGTTGGCGTTGGCAGATGTGAGAGTCTTTTCTACCCACTTTGGAAACTCAGGGGGATCATCTGGATTGAATCCAAATACAATTATTCATGTTCATTAATATCATACATAATATCAAAAATATCAGAACATAAAATTTGAGTATCATCTCCCAAATCTTCTTCCAGAAGAGGAAGCAATTTGGCAATTTCTTCCTCCACTAGTTGTAGATCATGAAGTGATTCTTAAAATTGGACACTTCTCTCGATGAATATTATTTTGGGTCTGATATCCATGAGATTGTATCCTTCTTATTATTCATAATATCCAATGAGTATGCACTCGTTACTTTTTGGTTCCAAATATCTTCTTTATCAAGAGGAATTCTAGCCCATGCAGTAGACCTGAAAACCCTAAGATGTGACACATCAGGCTTGTGACCAATGTAGGCTTAGAAATGAGTTTGAACTTTGACATATCAGTGTGTAAATTTTTTCTGAATGTATGCAGCAACATTCATGGCCTCATCCCAAATATTTGAATTCAAACCTTTCGATTCAAGGATACAAGTAGTCATCTCTTTCAATGCTTGGTTTTTCCTCTCCGCTACACCATTATGCTAAGGTGTATAGGGGACTATGTGATGGATTTGGATTCCATTGTCCGCACAAAGTTGTAGAAACTATGTTTTGATATATTAACCATCATTTCATATCTAATACCTTTTATCTTTCTCCCAGTGGCAGTCTCAACAGAGTTCTTGAAAATTTTGAACCTTTCAAACACTTTCGATTTGTTCTTGAGAAAGCAAACCCATGTGAACCTAGAAAAGTCATAAATGAATGTGAGAAAATACCTTGATTACAATTGGATGGTTTCCCTTGAAATCAAAGGAGGGTATGAGGTGATGAGATGATCAGTGCTGATGGAGAGAAAACGCTCCAGAACATACATGGAAACATCCCTCGACTGACTCACAGGATATCCATGGTGCAAGTCAAGGACATGCCCAAGGCTATGCAGAGACATGTAGCATGGATACCCTGTCCATTGGTTAGGTTTTATAGGTGGTTTTCCAATGCAATCATATGTTATCATGGTCATCACCCATTCCCACATGCATATATTCCTATGTGAACATTTTGTCTCAGCCATGTGTACTTTGGCGGCTTAAAGCCTCATTTTTGTACTTATGACATTTTGTACTATGACACCATTTTTGGACTCTATTCAGAAATAAAAAATAATAACGATCGGTTTGGTATATTTACAAATGTTTTTAAATGTGAATGTGATTTAAATGTTTATGCTTCTTTATTGATGTGACAATTTCCACTCTAACATGTAATTTAAATATGAATCGACAACATGATTATAAAGTCTAGGTATATGATTGTATGTAATGAAATCAAATTGTCGCTTCCCTCAAGAACCTTCTCAATAACGTAGGATCCCTAACCTGGTACAAGCCATTTAAAGGTGACACCACTAATTGGGAGTCAAAGTGAACTTAAAGAGATCAGATACCATTGGAAATGGCATCACAGAATAATTCAATCACAACATTATACTCAACAACACTATTAGACGATGGTCAGAGACAAACACCTACCGAAGACACCAACTGGCCCTCAGGTGCATAATAACCCAGGCAACTGAAGCTAGGTTCTGAGTGTGGTGGGTGGCACCATCAACAAATCCTAAATAGATTGAATATTTCGTCGACATGTTCCATCAAAGGGAAAGCATGTCAACAAACCAATAACGCTACCAGAAGAAAAAAAAAAACTAGTGACATGTTGTATAGTAATGTTATCAGTCAAAATGGCACTTCTCCATCTGAGTGCTGACATTCATCATGTTGGTACACAAAAGGACAATTAGGATTGAAGTGGCCAAAACACTGTAGATGTGCATGACCTTTGATGCATTATCTTCAGAACAGCCTTATATATTTTTATTCTGAGTTTTGGGTTGCATACATGACTATGTGCATTGCAACTCGCGTGTCATACACGACTATGTGCATTGCAACCCGTGTATAACTTGCATACGCAAGTTCCTTTTGAGAAACCCACATGTCATATGTGCATTTCCTATATTAATACCCGCGTATACCTTAATTCGACATTAAAAAATATAAATCATGATTAGATGAGATTAGTTGGGCCCTAATCCATAACTATCCCAACTGTCTCAACCATCCTAACCTTTCAAACCTCTCTATTTCCCAAACTATAAATAGAGGCCTTGGGATGGGGCTAATTAATCAATGCTAGAAGCGAAAATTTATGCCGATGGTATACCTTCAGAGTCTTGGAGAAGCAAAACTTAGATTCCTTGATTGCAGAGGAGTCCTATGTCAAAAGATGGGTTGTATTCTTACCTATTCACTGTTTGTTAATAAGGAGAATTCTTCTTCCAATCTTGTATTATGCTTGTCTCATGTATATTGGTTTAATGAATATGTTCAATTATGTTATTAATATTATTTTCATCTAACCTATGATTTATATATATGAGTTATTGCTTTAAGAATTGGCTCTTTGCAGGTGAAGAGAAGCATCCCTATAAGCTTTGGAGAAGATTGTAGCAGGAGAAGACCAAGCTTGGATCAACCATCATAAACCAAGTAAGCCAAGACTTCTTCCTATTCTCATTCCATATTTTGCAAAAGCTAATTGTCTGCAATTCTAATATTAAGTTGGTAACCCCAGACCCTAGGTTACAAGGGTGAAATGTCTTGTACAACAGAACTGGCGACTCCGCTGGGAAGTCTAGCCTGCTATGGGTTTATCCTGTAGGTTCTTTACCAATATTTGTTTTGTTTCTGATTCTAAGTGTGGTCTTTTTTATCTTGCTTTTGATTTATAGTGTAGTGTGCCCAGAAGCCTTTACTATTCTTTTCTCTTTGAAAAAAACTTAGTTGTATACGTGGGTTGTTGTTATACAGAGTCGTGTATAAGACCTTGTATACGCAGATTGCTCTATAAGACAGTCGCATATGGTACGGGGGTTTTCTTCATACACAGTCATGTGTATCCTGTAGCAGCAAAAAATTTGGGTAGGGTTTGCTTGTCCCTGTCTTCTTCTTTTTTTTTGCTTCCTTGGGAGTCTTCTGTTATTGGCATGACTCTGTGAGTCTAAAGTATTATGTGTCACACCTTTTGGTTGTCTTCAAGCCTTTGAGATTTCTTTGTTTGAATTTTCTTTCATCTTGTAATTTGAATTTGGTCCTCCTGCTTGGTTTGTAAGTTCAGTGCTTTGTGTCTAGGTCAGTGATTAGGGATTTGGATACTTTATACTATGTACTGCATTTTGTAGTGTCAGTTTGTCACTTGTTCTTTTGTGAATCTAGTGGAATTTTTGGGTTCAATAGTTTCTCCAAGTCAGGTTTTTTCTGAGTCTTCTTCTTGATTAGTTGAAGTTGGTTATTTTGGGTCCTTTATACTTCATTTTACCTATTATATGCTCTGATTATTCAAACTTGCTCAAAAAATTTGCATTTAGTTGCATTGTAGTTTCTGAAGAATTTGAAAAAGAGAAGAAAAAACATTTTATACTTTTACATTTAGTTACATTTAGTCATTTTCTTTTCAGTCTTTTTCAAGTAAAATTTCAAAAATTATAAAAAGAAGTCTTAGTTTCTCGCACTTAGTTTCAATTTCATTAACTTATATTTGCAAAAAGAAAAGAAATTTGGTTTAAGTAGTTGCAATTTGCTTTGGAATTTGCCTTATACATCATTTTTATTTTTCTTATTGAGTCTATAACATCACAGTCTTTCACGCCATTTACCTTCTGACTAAGAACAGCCTTTAAAATGGATGATATAATTTAAAAATTATTAGTAAGTTTTATTTTATAGGCTCATACACCAACTATCTTAGGCTAGACTTGTGGAATACGGAGTTTAAACTCTCCACAAGTGTTTAAATTCAGACGTAGTTGGCCAATCAATAGGTAAACCCTATTCTATGTTGATTGTATCTCGGAAGCTCCTCTCAAATGGGAGTTAAGCATGAGGCTGCGTGGAGGCTTGGACAGAGGAGATAACCCTCCAATTCCTTGTCAAAGTGTAGACCAAGGTTTTTGCACATCTGGGGACTTCTGTCAATACCACCCTTTAGGCCCCGTGCGATGCTGGTGTTGACGGGGTTTTGAGCTTTGCTACTCTTCCCATGCGTACGAACCAAGCTTGTGACTGTCCCCCTAGACTGTCAGTATAGTTATGGTAGCCTTTAGTCTCTTTGACATCTAGGGTTCATACACAGGTACACCGGAAGGCTATTTCTGGTTGACCTTGGATGGGCTTGGAAGGTAACCCTGGTAGAAGGTGTGGGAGGGTGGTGGGTGATTCCTCTGCTTGTGCCTAAGACCATCTACAAGGATGCCCAAGTAACTTTCTCTTAGATTTCTACTAGAAATCATATCTTATACCCCTTGTGTCTATTGTGGCTTTAGGAAATTTTGTAGTGATTGTTGTGTGGTTTGTTTGTGTTTAGCCGACCTTAGGGTGTGTGAAGAGTCAAATTTTCAATTGTGGAGGACCAAACTCTCAGAAGGTCAAGAAGGTTGCAAAACCTTCCTCCATTTACTACAGTGGAGCCTCCACTGCCCCCTCAAAGGCAGAGATTAGACACGGATAGTTCCTTTGAACCGGTAGGAATTAGTGAAGTTCCGGGTGAACCAAAACTTAGGAAAAACTAGGTTGATACAACCACAGTAGAGATAGAAGTCTTGCAGGCTGACAAGTTTGCAAGAAACTTTACTTCACCTATTACTGACCTAAACGATCCTGTGATCATCTAGGTTCATCCTTTCAATTCACCTGTATTGGTGTTCTTGTGACAAAACTAATGTCTAGTGTAGGAGAAAGTCCTTCTACCCCCATCTCATCCATTCTGGCTGAAGGAGTGCCACCTCCCCTGGTTGGTTCTCCTAGAACAAATATACCTGCTACTCCCTTAACTCCAGCTAGTCGAGTGGTTCAACCACTGACTTCCACAAATGTAGTAGGAACTTCTAGTGGGATGGTCACTATGATTCCCAGTGTGCCTTCTACTTCACCCTCTTTTTCACACACTACTTAGAGTTGTCATGTTGGCCCTCTTCATTTCTCCAGGGTTGTCCTTGGAATGGGGGGCACATTCCCCCATCCACTCCATATGTGCTCCATATGTAGGCCCCACACCTGCATATGTAGGGGTGCAGTTTGGAAACACTAACCCTTATGGTCAAGGTTTTCAAACACCGGTTTTGGCTTCTTTCATGAGCTCCCCTTTCTCACATTTTAGCGGATGGATATCTGCTCCTATTTTCCAAACTCCAGTTTCAACTGAAGCAGCTCAAACCACATACACTGCACCACATATGAATAATCCATTGGCTTATGGGTGGAATCCTTTTCAAATTAATCTGACTACTTCGCAACCGATAGCTGGGGGAAACCTCTCCTTTACATTTGGGAACTAGGGGGCATGTCCTTCTACTTCCCAAGCTCATACTTTTCAGGCTCTGGTTAGGCCCAAACTTCCTTTCGTGGTAACCTTGAACTTGCCAGATTTGCCCAACTTAATGAATGACCCGGTGAAACATGATGCCACCTGGCCACCTGTCCCTACCAAGTTACCCTCTGATATTCCAAAATTCGAAGGCAAATTTGGTGAAAACCCAGGGGCTCATATCACCACCTTTCACTTGTGTTGCTCTTCCAACTCACTGAATGATGACACCATTCGGTTGATATTGTTCCAAAGAACTCTGACTAGTGCCTCAGCAAAGTGGTACATTGAACTACCCTCTACTGCATTTGATAGTTTTTGGGACTTAGCTAATGTGTTCCTTAACCATTTCCAACTTCATGTCCGGGATGATGGTGGCATAGAATTATTGTACACCTTTCGGCAAGACAAAGCCACTCACATTTTGGATCACATCCAAGAGTGGCAAAGGTGGAAGAGGCTCATTAAGGCCACTATCCCTCCTGAGTTTTTGTTAGAATGGTCCCTTAAGTCCTTATTGTCGTATATATCTAAGGATGTGTCCACTTCGAGAGTAAATAATGAGGAAGAGGCTATCCTCAGGGCCCAACAGTTAGATTTGATATATTCTCAGTCTGGCATTCTATATGAAATCATCCCTGATGCACCAAGGCCAACACATAGCGTTGAGAAACATAATCCTAGACCCCATGCCGATGGTGTGGTTGGTTCAGTTAAATATCCCACTGTAGAATATTTTACAAAACAACTCCATGAGTTGTCTGTTAAATAGTCTACAACGGTGGCAGCAAAGGCTGCCCCCTCATCTCAAAACATAAACGTTTTTTCTCAATCCTCCCAAAAGGGCAATCAGTAGCCCAGTGGGAAAAAGAAAAAGGGGAAGAAAGGTGAGGGAAACCAAAACAAGCCCAAACCCACAAATAATACTGATGGGGGCAAAAAAAAGAACAAGACGGTGAAATTTCCCTGTAAGTTGTGTCAGGAATATCACCTGACCCATCAATGCCCTCTTATGGATCAAGCTCAGAAGCTGCTAAAAAATCAACAACCAGCTGTCCTAAAGGATTCTTTTCCCCAAGGACAGAATGCAGCTTCAGTTTCTAACGTAGTTGGGGGCACTTCTAATGCCCTTGACCAAAATTATATCAACATGGTCCGATCCTAGACCTTGCTCTAGACTAGAAACAAGAACTATGAGACAGAGGCTCACAATTGAAAAACCTGTTGAAAATAAGCCTAAGATACCAAAAGGTGTCTTCAAGAAAGCATTGCACAATCCTAATGCTATGGCTGCAGCCAATTACTCTGTAGTTGAATATTTATCCCAAACCCCTTGTGCAATGTCAGATTTGGAGGTGTTACAGAGTTGTCCTACCCAACGAGATGCACTCTTAGCAGCCTTAGGTAGTATGGATTCATCGAGCCTCATGGAAAAGTTCAATTTGTCTGATGTCAAAATTCACCTACCGTATCATGTGGCTTTGTCAATAGATGTCATCCATGGCGGAAAAGCCATTGGAAGGTCAGTTGTTGATAAAGTTGTTTTCACATGTGTCATGTCCTTGTCTTGCTAGAAGGCTCTTGGATCTCCAAAGTTAGTTCCATTGAACACCCTAAAAACTGCTTTCGACGAAAGGTCATTTCGTCCACATGGTATCCTACCAGCTTTCGAGATAAAGTTGGCAGGGAAGGCAGTGTCTGTTGAAGAAGAGGTAATTGATGCATCATTGGATTACAACTTGCTTCTAAGGAGAAGTTGGACTTATGCCATGTCTGCAATTGCATCGTTCGTTCTTCAAGTGGTAGTGTTTCCGTACGAAGGGAAGTTTGTTACAATATACCAACTCAGTTTCACTCAGAAGGGCCGCATGGAAACTAATGAGTCCACCATGCCATTGGTTGATCAGGTCAAACCTGCTTCAAAGATCTTAGGGGCTAGAATGTATTCATCATTAATGGGAACATTTGATATCCCAGCCCCGATTAATTACTTAGATTCTACTAGCGTAGGGAAGTCTATTGCAATAGTTGGTGATAGAACGGATCCTTGGGTTCTTCCTTCCCATCATGAACATGAAGTGCCCTTATCAGCAATGGAAGTAGCTTATCAAGCTATCACTAACACCATTGTTGATCCTGTTTCGGTCCCTCCTACAGTCTCAGAGGAGACGGAAGAATCCTATCTTCCTGCTTGGGCAGAGAACTCTTTGTATACCGACGATTGCTTAGACATGGTTTTTCCTTCAGATGAAGCCATTTTGGAAGCCATGAGTGGGAGAGATAAGATCAGTGAAGATCTTCATCATAGATCCTACTTTCTTCCAGAGTTAAGTAGGACTGAAAATCAAGAGTTCCATGTGAGACTGGCAGGTGATGCTGATATACCAATCAATCTGTTACCAAGGGAGGGAATCTTTGCTAAGGGGAATATGGAAAATATTTTCATTACTATTCCTATCAACATATCTGTGAACCCCAACGTTTTGGAAGATGTATATATTGGTGCAAACTGCTCTCTGGAGTAGATTGATATCTATAGGTCCTTGTTTAAGGAGTTCCACGACGTGTTTTCCTGGTCATATGAGGAGATGTCGGGCATAGATCCATCAATAGTCAAACATGAAATCCGAACCTATCATGATGCCAAACTAGTTCGACAAAAACTTAGACCTGTCAATCCACATAAAGTGGCATCCATTAAGGCTGAAGTTGAAAACATGTTGAAAGCTGGTTTTATTTACCTGATAGCTTTGACAGAATGGGTATCCAACCCTGTTCCTGTCGATAAAAAGCAAGGGACAATACGTGTACGTACTAACTTTCAGGATTGTCATGTCCCCATATTTTGGGACATTAAAAGTGTTGACCATGATGAAATTCCTAGGGGCTAAAATTGACATTAATTATTATTCCTAGGAAAAATATTGCTAAAAATTGTTCTATGGCATGTATTTAATTTTATTTCAGCAATTTTATTTATTATGCACAATAATGATGTGGAATTAAGGATGCCATGTCAGGAGGGCACATTGGAGAAAGCTAGTTAACTTGCCTTGGTAAAAATAAGAAAGTCCATGACAAAAGCAAGTAGGAGAATAAAGGGAAGTTGCCTAAAAGCAGAAAAAGTAGATAGAGGTAAAAGCAGGAAATTTTTTGAAGGAAAGAAAAAGTTTCCTTATGACCTAGGAAAAGCAGAAAGCTGTTTTAACTCAAAAGAGGTAGCTTTCGACTAAGGGAGGGTGCAGTTTCTAGTTGTGAAGGATGATTTGGACTTGGAAACAAGTCCACATGATCGTACTTTCCTAATAACCCAAAGGGAGTGCTTTTGTGGCTATGGTTAGGTCACCATGGGGTTGACTTGCTCTGACAGGTCACCATTGGCCTCAACTTACCAAGCAAGTCATCCATAATTATATAAAAGATGAATTTCAACCAATTGCTTTATTTTTGATGATTTGATATTTAGGTTATGCTATGTGAGCATACTCTCTGAGTGTTGTGCCTCAGACCATTGGGTGATGATCCCCAAACCCCTCCTCCCTTCTCTTCCATCTCCCTTTCTCTTCTATTGCAAGTATGGAGCACTAAATTGCAGCCATTGAAGTATGATGATAGTTATTTTCAGCCTCCATCACGTTCAGGTTGAGATCCAGTGAAGCCCATGCTTCACCTATGCTCACAACTGCTTTTATCGGTCATGTTTTGGGCCTCCTGTCCCTTATTTTGGAGTCTCCCTGTAATGGTCAGTTTAGTATATGATTTCTGATTTGTATAAGCATACTAATCTGTAATTTATCTATATCAAGTTGAAACATATCTATCCAAAAATAATTTTGTCTTCAGTTTCCTCAAAAAAGCTTATTTTATCAATGTATGGGGGAAAATTGATGAATCTGAGTGCTATGAGAAATATGAAAGGTTGGGGGACTGTCTGAAGAGATTTTATATGTTCAGTGAGATGTTATTTATATCTTTCATAATTCACATGTATCTCAGAAATTAATTTTACATGAATTAACTGCTTAAATTTAGACCCTAGCTAGATTGCTAGCTTTCAATGACTAGTCTTGCCAAATTTGATGTANCCGTTAATTCCTGTGGGTCACTGACAGACCCACCTTCCATTAAATACCTCTGGAACCATTTTTATTTGGGACCGTAATTCATTTTTGGATCCTCCACTACGTCGGGTTTTACTAGGCCAAAACTGTCGAAAAAACCAACATTTCTCTAAAACTCCTCAGAACTTTACAGAACTTATGAAAACTATACAAAACTATTTATTATGTTAAATTAATTCTGTAAAAACCCTCTGCAGGTTTCCATAATCCCCTAGTTGAAACAGACCGAACTACTCTTCCTAGTTTCATGGTTTGACTGCCCAGAAGCGTGGTAGTAGGTTTCCGCGGAGCGGACTCTGAACCCTAAATGGCATCAGATATAAATTTGTTAGGGAAGATTAAATTCTATGTCTGAACTATATGTTGTTGCTTCCCATTGCTCACTCCTTTTGCTTGCAAAATTTCCCAGAAGGAATCCTTGATTTGCCCAGTCCGAGAAGGCTTTGTGTGAATTAATTCAATTTCAGAATTTTTAATTTAAAAATTGCAGCAAGTTATTATTCTTATCTGTACATAATATAAGGGATATTACAAGGATTTAAACAAATCTTGTCCTAAGGATAACTACTCCACACCATTCATAGATCAAATCACTGATGCTTGTGCGGGGAGTGAGGTCTTTTCATTTATGGGTGGTTTCTCCGGGTATAATCAGATTCAATTCAAGCCAGAAGACCAACATAAAACGGCTTTCTTCTGTCCTTGGGGTACATTTACATACAAGAAAATTCCTTTTGGATTGAAAAATGCAAAGGCTACCTTTCAGTGGGCAATGAATTTTGCCTTTCATGACATTAAGTCTATTGTCGAACCCTACCTAGATGATCTAACAGTGAATTCTTGTAAGAGGATCGATCACCCAGATCACTTGCATTTAATTTTTGAAAGATGCAGGCATTACAAAATACACTTGAATCCCCACAAGTGTGTTTTCTGTGTTGATTCAGGTAGGCTGCTTGGGTTCATTGTTTCTAACAAAGGTATTCAAGTGGATCCTTTGAAAGTTGAGGCCATTGCAAATCTGCCTCCTCCTCGTTCCATCAGAAAACTTCAGAGCCTGCAAGGAAATTCTAACTTTCTTTGACGTTTTATCGTGAATTATGCCAAGATCAGCAAAGGTTTCATGTTCCTGTTGAAGTAGGACACACCATTTGTATGGGATGAGACCGCACAACTTGCGTTTGATGCAGTAAGAAAAACTTTGTTGTCGGCACCTTTATTATGTCCGCCAGATTACTCTCGTGATTTTATATTGTATATGGCCGCATCCGAGTTGACCATTGGGGTAGCGCTAGTCCAATAGGATGATAAGCTCCAAGAGCATGTCGTCTACTATCTTACCCATGCTTTAGTTGGCCCTGAACTTAGGCACTCCCATGTCGAAAAGTTGGCATTAGCAGCTGTGTATGCCGTTCAGAGGTTACGTCACTATATCTTACTAAGGACTACAGTAGTAGTGGTAGATGTCAATCCTTTCTAATATGTTTTGTCCCGACGCATAGTTGGAGGCAAATTCAATAAATGAATAGTCATTCTTCAGGATTTTGACTTGGATTTTCAATCTGCCAAATCCAAAAAATCCTTAGTTTTTGCAGAATTTCTAGTTGAAGAAGATATAGCAATTGAAGAAGACTCATTCCCAGATGAGCACATTTTCTTGATTTCCACCTCTGACCCTTGGTATGGAGATATACTTATCTATCTCCAGACTCTGAAGTGTTTTGCAACCTCTTCGCGGGAAGAACAACGCAAATTACACACACATGCGAAAAACTACCTCATCATTGGAGATACTTTATATCGCAGAGGGGTAGACTTTGTTTTACGTCGGTACCTCACCCACGAAGAGGCTGATATTTTCCTAAATGATGCCCAGAGCAGAGCGTGTGGGGGTCATTTATCTGGGTCAGCAACGACCCAGAATATTTTACGTGTCGATTATTTCTACCCCACGATCTTTAAAGATTGTGTAGAAGCCATGAAGCACCATCATCCTTGTCAGCTTTACACCAGAAAGATGTGGTCGCATCCTGCTCCATTATTTCCTGTTATTACAGTGGGTCCCTTAACCAAGTGGGGGATAGATTACGTGACGTCCAACCCAGTTTCTGCTATGGGGCACAAATACATCATTTTCGTTGTAGATTACTTTACGAAGTGAGTAGAGGCAATGCCCACCTATAAGGAAGACGGGGAAACTGCAGCTTTTTTCATTTTCAACCAAATTATCACACGCTTAGGTATTCCTAAAGAGATTGTCACTAACCATGGCAATCACTTCCAAAACAATATGATGACCAAATTGGCTACTATGCTAGGATTTAAACAAGAACATTCATCTTCTTTTTACCTGAAAGTGAATGGTCAAGTCGAGGCAGTCAATAAAACCTTGAAGACTATTCTCAAGCATACTATAATGCAACCCTGTCAAATTAGCACATCATGTTGTATCCTACACTTTGGGCTTATCGAACCAATGTGAAAACTGCCACGAGGTTGTCACCTTTCCAACTCGTTCACGGAGTGGAAGCAATAACCATGGTTGAATGTGAAATCCCATCTTTAAACATTTCCATTCATGTGTTACCTGAAACGACTGAGCTAGAAGAGTGTTTCCTACACTTAGAACATCTAGATGAACTGTGTAGAGATGCGTTGATTACAAACGAGGCTCACAAGAATAGGGTGAAAAATCAATATGATAAATCAGTCAAACCTAGGATTTTTTCTGAAGGGGAGCTTGTCTTGCTCTAGGACAATGACAAAGAACCCTTGGGGGAATGGAAATTCAGGTCTATGTGGTTAGGACCCTATGTTGTGTCGAAATTTCTGAAGAAAGGGGCATATGAATTAACTGATTTCGAAGGGAATAAGCTGCCCAAGCCTAGAAATGGGCTCTACCTAAAGAAGTACTATGCTTAGGCTTAGCACTTTTTCTTGTATTTTTATTGTATGTAACTTTATGTACAATAGCTATCCATTTTGTGTTCTTATATCATCTGTTGGTTGTTACAAATGTCTTTCAAGTGGTTCATAGGTTTTGCAGATGGCGCTAGTCGTCACACTTGCAACCTAGCTTCAGTCGCATGGGTTATTTACTCACCCTCGGGACAGCTAGTTGCCTATGGAGGTGCTTGCCTAGGTCCTAATATCAATAATGTGGCTGAATACAGCGCCATCATTGAGCTTTTGTGGGATTTCGTGTCACGTGGAATCACCCAATTGGAAGTTAGACTTGACTCTCAACTGGTGGTTTCCCGGCTCAATCGAGCTTATCAGGTGCAAAACCCTATTTTATTATGTCATTTTTGCAAGTTAGGTTATTGGAAAGAAATTTTGATTTTATTACATTCAATCATATTCCAAGAAATCAAAATCATTAACTGATGCATATGCAAATTACATATTAGATTGGAACTTAACACACATTCCATAAAAATATACAACAGATACATTGCAAAACACATGTAAATAAACTGGAAATATATGTGTGTGTGTGTGTGTGTGTGTGTGTGTGTGTGTGTGTGTGAATATCTATCCATATAGATAGGTCGAGTTCTTGATCCTCAGATCCAGTCATAGCTGTATAAATATACAAAAATGTACAAAAATTGGAACGTAATCCATAAAATGCTCCTAGGTCTAATCTTGACCACCCTGGTCATCCTGACAAACCTGGTCACCCTGGCCATCCTGGTCATCCTGTTCCCGAGCCTCCTCAGCTTCTTCAGCTACAGCAGCCTCTGTGGCCTCTATGTAAACAAGTACCACCTTGGCTACCCTCCTCATAAGGCGTATTCAGGTGGGGGGGATATCAATAACTAGTTCCTACATAATGGCAGGGATTTGCTCAATACGTAGAGTAGGGACTCTTTGGGTAAGCCTGGCCAGCTTCCCCTCAAGTACCCTGATCAACCCCTGATCCTCACCTGCCAGTGGTCGTACATACATACGAGGATGCCCATCAGGGTGGACTGGTCCAATATCTGCATTTTAAACATTAAAAGGATTAAAAACTCTTAGACATACGTATATATCTTTATGATTAAAAATTCATAAAAAATTTAAAAATTTTGAAAAAACCAAAATGCCTAATGCTCCCCATGCTCCTCTAGGAGGGAGGACAAGGTCATTGTCATCTCGAAAATCCATTTCAGCATATGGAAACTGCTCCAGTGCTGGTAGTTGTCGTCCCCACCATAAGTAGAAGTCATCATCGTAGACGCTCTGAACCGAGCCGCCGCCGCCCTAGCGAAGGAAAATTTCTCCCCACCTACTCAGTCTAGACTGACGGGGAGAGAAAGCTGGTAGAGGTACTGTAGGGCTGATGGCAGACACTCTCTCAAAGAAGAAGGCCACCAATACACTAGAATAGCCAAAGTTCTTCTGTCGGCCTCTCTTGCAATCAAAGAGTTGCTTCTTCATTATCGGGATTACTCTTGAGCACCAATCAAATATAGTTCCCTGTAGGCACTCTACAATTATTCTCATCTGGTTTCGAATTGCAATATGGAGTGATGACGATCCTGTAACCCTCACTATTGTGCTTACCAGCACCTGTAATGGAAAGTTACTAATATGTGCAATAGAGATGCAAGTTCCCATTTTCTGACTGGCGGGCATGCAGTAAGTGTTGATATAGTCCCGAACACTTAGAAGGTCACCGCCCCTACCAATACCCTCTAGGTTAACAGGTGCTCTCCAGCGTGACAAACCCGCAATGAAATAGACGTCTTCCAGCGCAATTTCCAAAATCTCACCTTGTAGGTCAAAGGCACCTAATTCATGATCCCAGTAGTTAATTAAAAACTTCAGCAAGCGGACATTGGCCCACATAGGTGAGGTGCAAAAGAAATTTAACAACTCACTTTGTCACAATGCTTGCACTGTTGGGGCACTGTGAAGCCACATTTTCATGTTCCCTCTCCCTCCACTCCAATAACATGTTTTAGCCTGCCCATAAAGCCACCATCAAACATTAAAATTCATTAAAAAACTTTGATTTTGGCCCTATGTTTACTTTTTCTATGTCGCGCAGTATACACAGCTATCTTTTAGACAGGTCGTGTATCATACACGGGTTGCCTTCAGGCAAGTCATGTGTACGCGACTGTGTAAGTCGCATACCCACGTATACAGCGTGAACTCCTTAAAATTGGCTTAAAACATCAAAATTTTGCATAAAATTGAAAATTTGAATGGATGAAATGGAAAAGAATGAAGAATTGACTTACCCGGCACTTGCGGATTTGAAAATCATCCACTGGTTTGTCCACGCCGAGCGATTGAAGTCAAAGGTAAAAATTGTCTATATTGGGTAAAAATATGAAATGGTGATTTTGATTTCTATTTTTGAACAATTTATAGAAATAATTTCAAAATGTGGGTTTTTTAGCCTATAGTCTTAATTTCTATCAAAAATCAACTAATGCCATGTCATGTTTGCCCAATGCAACAGGTCCAAGGTTACTTAAAGTTTTTATTCACTCATATAGGATAGGATTTTGGTCATTTTTATGCATTTTTGCATTTATACCTAATCTGCCTTAACCTTATGATCACTACTTTGACCACAGATTATGGTGTTTAACCATTATTACCTTGTCTATACCATTGTTCTTCTATGGATAGGGCTTTCCTTCCATGAGTACCCTAGTTTAGAACACATTGATTGTCTTTTGGTACTCATGCTGAATTTGTCATAGGTTTAGGAGAGCCTTCTTAGCTATTTTTCACGCCAAATTGAGCCTCATTTTGGTCTCTTTTTACAAGCTATCCCTTTATAAGGCTCCCTTCCCTTATGGAGTTTCTTCAGGCCCAGGTTTAACTCCTCAAAATAGACTTGACTGCCGAATAAACTTGTCCATTCAGGCTCGATATGAATATGTGAATGGGCATCCACATTGGTGGTAGGTTATCAATTTCTCGGGCCATGTGGAATAATACGAGAACGGATCGCTCTCTTTTCTACATAATTGAGAAGAGTATTCACAAGCATAGATTTATCACTTTTTCGGACCTGAGGGACTAAACTTATGAAAAAGGAGCGCCCGGTATGAGCTTAGTTTTCTCTTTTTCATGCTCTGGACCTAAACATGAAAAATATTTTGAGTGTACTTTATGTCTTTGTGATGCTCGTTAAACACTAAATAACAAACCATCGATTTTATTGTTGTAAGCCCCATTCCTCATAACCAAATGGATCTTTCCAAGTGATCTTGCTTTCCTTCACACTCATAAAACTAAAGCTATAAGCTGCTCTTGAAGGAGCATTGGGTAGGTGATAATTTAACCTTTTTCGGACCTCCTTGACTAAGTACAAAAAAGGTGCACCTTACTTCTTCGGAAGCTAAGAGAGTTCTTCTGTGGTATGTTTTATAATTTTCCGGCCTCGGGAGACTAAATTGGACGAAAAAGGAACCCCCTGGAGTCTTCTTAGGAGTTTTCATATTCTCTAAACATGAAAACACCAACGATCATGTACTAGTTCAGGCTCATAAAATCCACGAATCAGTGATATTATCAAGCATTATTCTCTCCCCTCTTCAAGCTTGTAAAAAATGAAGAGAGGCCTGAGTTGACTTTCCTAAACTCGTTAAAATTTAACAAGAAAGATAAGGAAGAAGTATTATTTTTGGGTTACAGACAGTGGCAACATGTCCTCCTTAATCATAGCATTCTCTAAACTTTTCGATACTCATGTATCAGTGTATACTTTCATCTCAACTATCACTTCGATTTTTCCTGCTCCTCCACTTGTCCTTTATACATGGGGAATCTGATCATGTCTCCTACATGACAGATAAGTCTAGTTGTCCTATTTGCAAAGTTAAAAGATGCCTTGGGTCATCTCTGTGTCGTGCTCACTATTCAAGGATTTATCCCTGCATCGAATTATTATCCTGGTTCCATCATTATCCTAAGGCTAAATATGACTTGTGTCTGCTTTCCTTTATCCAATTCCTAGTCACTCTTGTGATCCATCGGAGGATCTATTTCCTTCCTCATCGCAGCATGGTTTCTCATTAGCACTTCCTAAAGATGAAGACCTAGAGTTTTGATGATGGTACCTTAGGATTTACTTTCATCATTGGTGAACTCCTTTGCTTCAGTTGTCAATTTCACCTATTGATTGACAATATGTTGAATCCTTTCCATGTTCGACTTCAACACATCTATTCACATGGCCTGGATTGTACTGGTTCCTTTAGATTTTGACGAAGACCTTAGGTTCACATATATAACCTAAGTTGCGCAAGTTTTTGTTGTGTTCACCTACACAGCTTCTAGATTTTGAAGACTCGTCATTGTATATTGTGGCTTCGATCCACCTTTGTAATATACATGGTCTTGTACCTATATCATATGATCTAATCAAATATTGTAAAGGAGCTAGTGTTCCAGTATATTGAACATGGCATCCTCATATATGATTTTGTATATGACATTGATATGTATTTGTTTCAGATACTTCCTCTACTACCTTGGACTTCTGAGTTCTCTAAGACTAAGATTGTAATGTATTTCGGTCATCGCTTCCCTCTGACCTCACATATTAGGGGGCATCTGTTATCAGTCAAAATGGAACTTCTCCGTCCGAGTGCTGACATTCATCACGTTGGTAAACAAAAGGACAATTAGGATTGAAGTGGCCAAAACACTATAGAAACTTTGATGCATTATCTTTAAACCAGCCTTATATATTTTTATTCTAAGTTTTGGGTTGCATACGTGACTATGTGCATTGCAACTCGTGTGTCATATGCGACTATGTGCATTGCAACTCGTGTATACCTTGCATACGCGAGTTCCCTTTGACCAACCCACGTGTCATACGCGCCTTGCCTATATTAATACTTGTTTATACCTTAATTCGACATTAAAAAATATAAATCGTGATTAGATGAGATTAGTTTGGACCTAATCCATAAATATCCCAACTGTCTCAACCATCCTACCCTTTGAAACCTCTCTATTTCCCAAGGTATAAATAGAGGCCTTGGGATGGGGCCAATTAATTAATGATGGAGGAGAAAAGTTATGCTGGTGGTATACCTTCAAAGTCTTGGAGGAGCAGAACTCAAAATCCTCGATTGCAGAGGAGTCCTTGTGTCAAAAGTTAGGTTGTATTCTTACCTATTCACTATTTGTTAATACAGAGAATTCTTCTTCCAATCTTGTATTGTGCTTGTATCATGTATATTGGTTTAATGGATATGTTCAATTATGTTATTAATATGATTTTCATCTAACCTCTTATTTATATATATGAGATATTGCTTGAAGAATTGGCTCTTTGCAGGTGAAGAGAAGCATCCCTAGAAGCTTTGGAGAAGATTGGAGTGGGAAAATACCAAGCTTGGATCAACTGTCATAAACCGGGTAAGCCATGATATATTCCTATTCTCATTCCATATTCTGTAAAAGTTGATTGTCTGCAAGTCTAATAGTAAGTTGGTAACCCCAAACCCTAGGTTACAAGGGTGAAATTCCACTGTACAACAAGTAATATATGCAATATGTCGGCCTAGGCTAAATGTTAAACATAATGTTTCTTAAGATAGAGCCCATTTCTAGGATCGACCAAGGCATTCCCATTATAATCCTCCAACTCATAAGCTCCTTTCTCTAGGACATGTTTTACCACGTAAGGCCCATGCCCCATAGGGTTAAAATTACCCGCCCTAAGAGGTTTACTGGCTTGATCATACAAAAGGACCAAATCACCTTCACTAAATTGACGGGGACAGACAGAATTGTCATATTGGGCTTTAACGTGGCATTTATTCACCTCTAGAGCCATTACGACATCCTGACACTGCTCATCCAGGTGGTCTCAGTGGACCAAATGTTCTTCTAACTCCGAAGCATTAGGTAGGAACTCCATGGCTAGTTTTAATGAAGGAATATCACACTCAATCGATAATACTGAATCCACCCCGTGTACTAGTTGAAAAGGAGAGAATCTGGTGGCAGTCTTAACTATGGTTTAATAAGCCCACAAAGTAGGGTAAAGCATGATGTGCCAATTAGTTTTTCTTTGTGAAGTGGTTCTTTGTAAAATGGCCTTAAGGGACTTATTAAATGATTCAACCTAGCCATTCACTTGAGGTTAATAAGAAGAAGAGTGCTCTTGCTTATACAGTAGTTTCAAGGTGCTCTTGCTTATACACTAGTTTCGAAGCTAATTCCATCATCATCTTATTCTAAATGTTCCTACAATGTTCAGTGACAAGCTCCTTCGGGATACTAAACCGAGTGATATAAACATTTTTTTTTAATAAAAATTTCTTTATTTTTTTTTTCTTTATAATTTTTTTTTGTTAAATATATTAAAAAAAAATGTATGAAAAATGTAAAAATGGGGAGGAGGGTGGGGGGGGGGGGGGGGGGGNTAGTAATTGTTAAGTCTGTGTTTTTAAACAAGTTATAATTTTGGTCTTTTAAAAAACCAATGTGCTAACAGTAGCATTAGTTTTCTTTTCAAAGGTTGATTTTAAGGTTGTTGGTAACAAGAGTATGGTTTTTTAAGGAAATGATTGTACTTTTAACCTTGAAACAAAAAAGTGTGCTACTGGTAGCATCACTTTTCGATTTGAAGCTTGATTTAGGTGTTTTTGACACACACAAAATGGATTTTGGGGGCTAGAGTTCTCTTTGTGAGTATAAATTTCTCGTCAGGTTGTATATTTGTTAATTAGGTTTTTATCCCACATAAATGATGTGTAGTTGGAAAATGACTCCAACACTACCTCGCCTCAATGGGATAGTCCAGTAATGAAGTAGATATACTCTACCTTGACTCTCAGTGGCATCCCATCTAGGATGAATGCCTCCATGTCTGGATCCCAATAGTTCACAAACATTTCCAAGTGTCTTGGTTGATATCTCAAACTACCAAGGTTCCAAAAGTTATATACAAAACACCTTTGTAGCGCTTGTTGACCATTTGCATTGCCATGAACGACCTTATCAACGTACTTATGTTCTTGTTCTCTCCACTCTAGCACCATCCTGCCAAAGGAAACCATCTTGTGTGAGTTTTTACCATTAAAAATAATTTCCACGGCCCTATACGTGAGTCATATTGGTGACAAGTTTGTATATACGTGAGCAGGATTTGCTTTGTCCGCATAGATGCGGCCCTATATGGGACCCGATGACATGTCACGCCCGTGGGATGAGAAACCCACCTTCGATGGTCCAAACTTAGAAATTCACCATCAAAGTTAAAAAATAAAGCATTGAATGGAAAGAGTATGAGATTGTGAGCTGTTAGGTCCTAACGATTGTCGATTTTGTGACCCGTAGATCTTGGAATCTGATTCTGAAGTTTTGGGGTCCAATAAGCTCCAAATGCACTATGATGGGTAAAAATACCTAATGGTATGGTAAAAAAATTATTTTTTTATTATTTATTAAAAATTATACCCAATTTTCTATAGTTTGGACTCTTTATTGACTATTTACAGTTGGTTTGGACTAATATCGTTGTGTAGGGCCCTTTTTAGTGCACTTTTGTCGATATTTTGGCTCGCTCATGCCCATGGTAGGTATAAAACTGAAATAGTATATAGGATAGGACCACTTTTTGTGTGCATTATGCATTATCCCATGACTGTGTCACCTTAACAGTAGGTATGGACCCACTTCTTAATGTCACATAACCATATCACTGCTACTAGAAGTGGCATTATGTAAGTTTTAGAGCTTCTCCAATCATGAGTACCCTAGTTAGATCTCGTTTTTTCATTCAATGGCCATGCCGAGTGTTAGCACGGATTTTGTTCCATATGATTTGAAGCAGTTTTAAGGGAAAAAGAGCTTCAATGGTGTTTTGAGAAACAAAAGAAAAAGAAAAAAAATAATTATACCTGGTGTTTATGCAGAAAATTTTATTCATTCTAAGTAAATTTTTAAACATTGGTTGTATTTTTTTAAAGTGTGGCTTTATAGTCAAGCTTTTATATTTTTTAACCAAAGTTTATTATTTTTATAAAATATGGTGTTTTGAGCAATAAAATTTAAAAAAAATAATAATAATAATACCTCGAGTTGATGCAGAAAAAATTATTCATTTAAGTAAATGTTTCAGAAAATTTTATCCATTTAAGTAAATTTTTAAACATTGGTTGTATTTTTTTTTTAAAGTGTGGCTTTATAGTCAAGCTTTTATATTTTTTAAACAAAGTTTATTCATTCTAAGTAAATTTTTAAACATTGGTTGTATTTTTTTTAAGTGTAGCTTTATTTATTAGAAAATTTTAATTTTTAAAGATTGGTTGTATTTTTTAAAGTGTGGCTTTATATATTTTTTAACCAAAGTTTATTATTTTTATAAAATATTGTATAGATATTTGGCAAAATGCCCTCTTAATAGGTTTATTATATTGGTTGTATTTTTTTGAAAGTGTGGCTTTATAGTCAAGCTTTTATATTTTTTAACCAAAGTTTTTTCATTCTAAGTAAATTTTTAAACATTGGTTGTATTTTTTAAAAGTGTAGCTTTATTTATTAGAAAATGCCCCCTTAATAAGTTTATTATATTGGTTGTAATTTTTTGAAAATGTGGTTTTATAGTCAAGCTTTTATATTTTTTAACCAAAGTTTATTCATTCTAAGTATATTTTTAAACATTAGTTGTATTTTTTTAAAGTGTAGCTTTATTCATTCTAAGTAAATTTTTAAACCTTGGTTGTATTTTTTTAAAGTGTAGCTTTATTTATTAGAAAATGCCCCTTAATAAGTTTATTATATTGGTTGTATTTTTTTTAAAGTGTGGCTTTATAGTCAAGCTTTTATAATTTTTAACCAAAGTTTATTCATTCCAAGTAAATTTTTAAACATTGGTTGTATTTTTTAAAGTGTAGCTTTATTTATTAGAAAATTTAATTTTTAAAGATTGGTTGTATTTTTTTTAAGCGTGACTTTATATTTTTTTTAACCAAAGTTTATTATTTTTATAAAATATTGTATAGTTATTTGGCAAAATCCTCCCTTAATAAATTTATTATTTTTACAAAATATTGTATAGTTATTTGGCAAAATCCCCCTTAATAAATTTATTATTTTTACAAAATATTGTATAGTTATTTGGCAAAATATTGTATGGTTGTATTTTTTAAAAGTGTAGCTTTATTTATTAGAAAATGCCCCCTTAATAAGTTTATTATATTGGTTGTAATTTTTTGAAAGTGTGGTTTTATAGTCAAGCTTTTATATTTTTTAACCAAAGTTTATTCATTCTAAGTAAATTTTTAAACATTGGTTGTATTTTTTTAAAGTGTAGCTTTATTCATTCTAAGTAAATTTTTAAACTTTGGTTGTATGTTTTTTAAAGTGTAGCTTTATTTATTAGAAAATGCCCCTTAATAAGTTTATTATATTGGTTGTATTTTTTTTAAAGTGTGGCTTTATAGTCGAGCTTTTATAATTTTTAACCAAAGTTTATTCATTCTAAGTAAATTTTTAAACATTGGTTGTATTTTTTTAAAGTGTAGCTTTATTTATTAGAAAATTTAATTTTTAAAGATTGGTTGTATTTTTTTTTAAGTGTGACTTTATATTTTTTTTTAGCCAAAGTTTATTATTTTGATAAAATATTGTATAATTATTTGGCAAAACCCCTTAATAAATTTATTTTACAAAATATTGTATAGTTATTTGGCAAAAAGCAAAATATGCCCCCTTAAAAGGATGGCCCTATAGCAAAATATGGCCCTTTAAAAGGGATGGCCCTATATGGCCACGTCCATACGCACGCAACACGCCAATCAAGCGGTTAACTCCCAACGAGCAGCACACATATTGTTCTTCGTTGGATTTTAAAACGACTCGAATATATAAAAGATGAGAAACTAAATTCAATTTCAAATGTGGGATAATATCCCCATAAAAAAGAAGCAAAATGCAGGGGCGTAGTATAAACAAAGATAACAACGCTACAAATGGAATTTTGCATTTGTATATGAAAATCACAAGAAATTCACTCCTTTGTTTCGCTTCTTTTCATCATTTAATGAGGGTGAGTTAGTTAGCTTGGACAATTACGATTGATGGCGGAAATAGACAACAATCAACGAGTTATGAGAAATATAAATGCAAGCTGTGATAGAAGTTGCTTGCACATTCCTACACGCAGAGAAAGACGTATGGTATATGGTGAAAATCATGATGAATCTGCAGTTACTGGTGCTAATTTATATTATCAGGATCAATGGCTTATTCGTTTGTGTGGATGGGAATCGAGGTTGCTTCCGTATGATGTTGATTGTGAGGATCATTCTACTCAACCTTTTGAAGACGCATGCTTTGGAGAATTATCTCTGTCTTATCCATGTTCATATACCCAGTGTTCAGCTTTCGTCTAAGACTAGGGTGAATGAAACCATGGAATCATCACAGAACAAATCTGTCGATATTCAACAATTCTGTCGATAGCCGTAGATATTCTTTCATTGGCTTCTGGAGTCGGTGAAGCAAATCGAGTTAATGGAGACATCACTCCACCCGGAAATCGATGATTTCTAGTACATGCATTTGTAGTAATTTTTTTTTTTTTTAACCATGGGAACAGCAACTTCCCAAGAGTATATCCAACAGCCTGCAAGCCAGATATACCAATAACTTGTGACTTAGCAGGGGTCGAGATGTCCCGAAACCCATCAAGGTGAGCCTCTATCCTAGGGGTCACCTACCCTTCTAGCCTTGTCACAACAGGCCAATGAGCAACTCTACCCCGCAGGTTTTGAACCTGTGACCTCCATTTGTAGTAATTATACTTCCGCAGAAGATCTCGTTAGAGGCACTGGTTTTATTTATCACAAGAATTAAAAGACCTATGGAAGGAATGTTGATCAACGGTTCAGGTTAAATATCCAAAAGTGCAATCATTCAGCATCACCAACACGCGAGGAGAAACAAATTTTTAATATTTATGGAATTTACATGCATGTGGTTAAAGTGGGGCAATCCTTATTTACTGGACAGACTCTCCCTCGAGAGTCTATCCAATATATAAGGTGCTCCGTTAAAGTGGAAGACACGGGTTGACATATCCTATGGGATTTCACTACTTACCCGACCATTTGCATGATCGGACGACCCGCAACGTGGATGTGACGGTGCAAATGGTCGGGTAAGTAGTTTACTCGTATTCTATGTTGACCCAGAGATCAACCGCCCAAAAAAATTCCGCTGCGAGAAAGTGTTGCCTAGTTCATTTTTAAAAACTTAACAGAATTTATAACCGGAAGGCAGGTTGAAACACGTGTTAACCCAACCTTGTTTTGTCAAAGAGATCAACGGATAGAAAGTATTCCGCTGATAGAAATGGAAGGAAAATAATGTTTGAGAGACCCAGCAAAATTTTTATGTAGCATGTGTTTTTTAACATGTGTTTTCATCTATTCATTAGAAAACAAAATCAATGGCCGCCGAGTATCCCGTTGATAAAACCGGTGTGGGGTTAATGGTAAAGAAATCAGCTGAATTGGATTTTGCTGATTGAGAAATGGTAAAGAATAACACCTTTGACTAAGCAGAAATGGTCCTTGATGCTCCTTTAGAGGAAACATGAAAATGAGAACGTAAGAAAAACTATATATACCCCATTATCACCAATGAATACCATTGAAACGTACAGGTATTTTCTTGCTTTGATTCCGGCACAAAGGAAAAGTTTCATATCTGGAAACGCACTCTAAAGGTTGAAAGTAAAAGGGTTCTTGAAGTTGGAATTTGGCAAGATTTGGCTTATTTATATTCTGGTCTCTTCATCGCTGGAGAGATGGTGATATTTGCGGTGGTAATGGTTCACAAAGATTATATGATAGCTTTAGTACAATTGCACCTGTTTTGATTTCAAGTTAATTAACAAGTATTTGTGTAGTTCTCAATTCCTTTAAGCGTGCATGTTTTGGAACATGATTGGCTGATGAGCTCAATGAAGATGGTCGAAAACAAGTTATTTCAGTAGCTATGGATCTGGGAGATGCATAAGAGAATGAGGTGGATCTAAGGTTCTTAACACTTGTGAAAATTGGATCTCTTACTCTTAATGGACTGATAAAACATTAAGCAATTCAATTAAATGTCCAGAGCATTGTTGCATCTGCAAAAAAAAGTTGTTCAAGGAAAGGTGTGGTTTAGTTTTTTTATGAGAGAGTATGATAAAGATATGGAAACTTATCAGAAAGGTTTCAAATATGATGAAACAACCAGGTTAACACTTATATAATGATAAGAGAAAAACTCAGTATCAAATATCAATTGAAATAACCAGGCAAGTTTTTTCCTTGAAAATGACTGTTTGAGTCACTAACTTCAGAGACCTATTTTTGCCAAAACATGATGAATTTTTAAAACCAAGAAAGGATTTTCTTGAAAAAAATCCAATATACAATAAACTCTCTCAATTTTTACACAGGTATTTGTTAGATTTTTAACATAAAGCTAGCATAACATTAAGATCTTTAACTGAGAGAACAACAAGCACAGTAATCAAACACAAGAGACAATGAACACAGTGTTTTTCCTCGGGGAAACCATAAATGGAGAAAACCCTGCAACTTCCTCAGAGATAGAATCAGCACCAAAAATAAAACCCCAAAACAGTAAGATGATCTCTCGACAGCAGTAAACTCTTTCTTCCTTGCCCCAATGTCTTTCTCTTCCTCAGCTATGCGCTACAACTGAGTGTGGATGAGTTGTGTACTAAATAGAGAGGTTAGCTCTCTATTTATACTAATTCCCGACATGACTAAAACCCTACTAGGGCCAACCTCTCTATGAGACTCTAATAACGCTAGTGCCCCGAAACTGCAGGGACTTTAACCCTTAGACAATAGGAGGGTTACCCACAATGACTTGTCATGACTTGTTTACATTATAGATCTTCCCGATCAGAACATCGGGGCATGACATGACTCAAGTACATTATAAATACATCCCGGAATAAACATCGGGTTACAATACATAAGAAATACAAATGAATACATTCTGAAGTTACATATACATCAACACTCCCTCTTAACTAGGAAGGTATTTTCTCAAAACAATTTTCAGCACAAGTCTTCTTCTCTGTATCATCTAGGTCATCGTCAAATTCTCGTCATCTTCATCTTCAAGCCATCTTCATCTTCAAGTTATCTTTATCTAGATCTGGATCATCACTCGATCTGGATCATCATCACTGGATCTGGATCATCACTCAATCTGGATCATCATCACTGGATCTGGATCATCACTGGATCTGGATCATCATGGGGTCATCATCACTCGATCTGAATCATCACTGCTAGATCTGGATCATCACTCGATCTGGATCATCTCGAAGACATCATAACTAGATTTGGATCATATCTCGATCTGGATCATCATTGGGTCATCATCATATGTGCTATCTCATGATTCTTCTCATCACAGGAAGTTCTACAGATCCATCTTTTTTTCATGCTGGTTGTAGGCCTACCTCCTCATAGGTCTTTGGTAGCCCTTACATCTGACCTACTCGTCAAAATGGCCAGCACCCACATCTGACCTTGACTCGTCAGAAAGGCGCTCAGTCCTATACTGAGGGTTCCTAGTAACTGACCAGGTGCCTCCATTCAGAGAATGGCAGTAGCCCTTACATCTAACCTACTCGTCAGAATAGCTGGCACTCACATCTGACCTACTCGTCAGAAAGGCGGTAGCCCTTACATCTGATCATGTAGGACCTCATCCTACAGTCACATCAGAATGGTCAGCACTCACATCTGACCTACTCGTCAAAAAGGCGGTAGCCCTTACATCTATGTAGGATCTCATCCTACATCAGAATGCTCGGCACTCACATCTGACATCCTCGTCAGAAAGGCGGTAGCCCTTACATCTATGTAAGAACTAATCCTACATCAGAATGGCTGGCACTCACATCTGACATGGAAGGAAGCAATCCTCTCACCATGACAGAATGGCAACAGCCCTTATATTTGATCAAGTGGGAACACATCCCCCAATCATATCAGAATGGCCATGCGCTCACATCTGATCATGAAAGACTACATCTTACAATTGTCTCAGAAAGGCCCTCAGTCCAAGACCAAGTATTCCTGGTAACTCACCAGGCAACTCCATTCCAAGAATGGCAATAGCCCTTATATCTAATCATGTAGGAACCA
The DNA here is from genome assembly GCA_001517045.1 of Pseudotsuga menziesii. Taxonomy (NCBI): domain Eukaryota; kingdom Viridiplantae; phylum Streptophyta; class Pinopsida; order Pinales; family Pinaceae; genus Pseudotsuga; species Pseudotsuga menziesii. Next base: position 52,210 of record LPNX010375031.1, read on the forward strand.
ATCCTACAGTCATATCAGAATGGCTCAACACTCACATTTGACATGGAAGGAACCAATCCTCTCACCATGACAAAATGGCTCAACCCTTACATCTAACCTACTCGTCAGAATGGCTCACAGACTCATCACTTCCCTTTTGAGGGAACCTCAATCTGGAGAACGTCAAGCTTCTCCCTGAAGTACTCAAACTTCACTCTGGCCAATGGCTTCGTCAACACATCAGCTATTTGATCGTCTGTCGCAACATACTGGAGCTTCACTGCTCCCCTCTGCACCATATCCTTGATATAGTGATACTTGATCTCGATATGCTTCGACTTGTCATGGAACACTGGGTTCTGCGACAATTTCACACAACTCTGGTTGTCACAGTGTATACAAGTAGCATTCAACTGGAGATCAAATAAATCAGACAGTAGCTTCCTGACCCATACTGCCTCACAACTAGCTGAACAAGCTACGACATACTCTGCTTCAGCTGTACTCAGTGCCACACAAGATTGCTTCTTGCTAAACCAAGAGATCACACCTGATCACATACTGAAACAACATCCTGAAGTGCTCTTCCTATCGATGGCACTGCCTGCCAAATCTGAATCAACATAACTCTCCAAGTTAATCTTCTGATTCGCATCATACTTGAGCCCATAGTCAATTGTACCCCTCAAGAACCTCAAAATATGCTTTGCAGCAGTCAAGTGAACAAGTCTTGGATCTGTCAGGAACTGGCTGAAGGTGTTCACAGCAAAGCAAATATATGGTCTCGTGTTCGTCAGGTACATCAAGGACCCAATCATCTGATGATATATCGTGGCATCAACTGCTTCTGATGAAGCATCACTCAATAGCTTCAGGTTTGATACCATAGGTGTGGTCATGGCCTTGCAGTCCATCATCCCAAACCTCTTCAGGATATCTACTACATACTTCCCTTGTCCAAGGGAGATTCCATCTGCACTCTGCCACACCTCCATACCTAGGAAATAATGCATCATACCCAAGTCCTTCATTTCGAACTTGCCAGCAAGCTTTCTCTCCGTATTAGCAATCAACCCATCTATACCTGTTACAAACAGATCATCTACATATAGTAGGAGCATCACCGAGTTGCCATCTTCAACCTTGTAATAAAGGTTGGAATTTGCTTTACTCTTGGTAAAGCCCAAACTAGATAGAAAGCTGTCAATTCTGTCGTACCATGTCTTGGGTGCCTGTTTGAAACCGTACAGGGCTTTCTTCAATATGCACACATGAGACTCCCTGTCATGTGTCTCAAAACCAAGTGGTTGTTCCACATACACTTCCTCTTCTATTACACCATTCAAAAAAGCAGTCTTGACATCCATCTGGTGTATCTTGCATTTCATCACTGCATCCAGAGCAAGTAATGATCTAATGGAAGTGTATCTGGTTACAAGTGCAAAGGTTTCTTCATAATCTATTCCTTCTTTCTATGAGAAACCACGAGCAACAAATCTTTCTTTATATTTCTCTATGCTACCGTCTGTAGCATGCTTAATCTTGTAGATCCATTTGGAAGTTACAACTGACTTCCCTTCTGGTCTTAATACAACATCCCAAACATCATTCTTCATGATCGATTGATACTTTTCGATCATAGCATCCTTCCATTCTTTCTGTTCTGTCGCTTCTTCATAATTGGAAGGTTCTTTATCGATGAAATCACATAGTAATGTTACATACCCAGAGCAAGATCTGGTCCTCTTTCTTTCTCTATGATTCACTTCTGGAGCTCCGTATCTTTCCGCACCTTGAATAATTTTCCATACCCAAGTAGGTTTCCTCTTGTGAGGATTCTTCTCTGGAGGTGGATCTACAGGTCTTTGTCGTCCTTCAAATTCTCGATCTTCTTCTTGAATTTCTTCATTCATGATTGTATCACGAATTCTAGGTGCTTCTGCTTCTTTAGATTCTTCAGCGGGTTTCTTTTTGGATTTGTTGTAAGCTATGTCTTCATCAAATGTCACATCCCTGCTGATGTCAATCTTCTTGAATCCTGGGAAGTATATTCTGTAAGCCTTTGAGCTTTCAGAGTATCCCACAAATATAACCTTCTTTCCTGAAGGATCTAGTTTTGTTCTCTTCTCTTTTGGAATGTGTATGTACACAGGACAGCCGAATATTCTGAGATGGCTGACTTCTGGTTTCTTGCGAGAAAAGACTTCTTCAGGAGTCTTGTTCTCGAATACTCTATGTAGAGTACGGTTCTGTACATACACCGTTGTTCTAGCAGCTTCTGCCCAAAGATGCATAGAAAGATCTTAATCATGAAGCATAGCTTTTGCAGCTTCCATGATAGTTCTGATCTTCCATTTTGCAATCCCATTCTGTTGTGGATTATAAGGAGTGGACAACTCCCTCTTAATCCCTACGTCTTTGCATAACTCTTTGAATTCATTTGATGTGAATTCTCCGCCATTATCTGATCGAAAGGTCTCGATCTTTTTGTTTGTGTGATTCTTGATCAAGGCTTTGAATTCCTTGAACTTGCTGAATACTTCATCTTTGTTTTTCGTGAAGTAAATCCATGTCTTCCTAGAAAAATCATCAATAAAAGAAACATAGTATACATACCCGCTTAGAGATCTTGATGCCATAGGACCACATACATCGGAGTGGATGATTTTCAAGATTCCTTTTGCTTTGCTTTCGCTACTTGGAAATGTCTTCTTTCTATTCTTTTCTTTCGCACATCCTATGCAGATCCCATCATGTTTTGCTTGAATTTTTGGAAGACCTTCAAGAGATTTGCTTGCAATTAGTAGTGCTCTGTAGTGCACGTGTGCAAGCCTTCTATGCCAAAGCTCATTTGTCTCTACTGTGTCATGGACCAAGGCTTGTTCTGGATGGCCCTTCAATTTCTATAGACCTCCTTCTTGTTCCCCAATCACTACTGCATCATTAATAGTCTTTCCCTTTGGCCACATGATGACTTGGCCATCTATGAATGCAACCCTCATGCCTTTTGCATCTAATGCAGATATGGAGAGAAGGTTCTTCTTGAGTCTTGGTACAAACAATACATCTTGCATCTTCATAGACTTTCTAGAGTCTAGTTTATAAGAAGATTCCCCACTACCTTCTATTGGATATTGGTAGTCATCTCCAAGCTTCACCTTGTGAGGTGATTCATGTTCTGAAAGTTTCACAAAGGATTCTTTGAATCCTGTCATATGCTTGGAAGCCCCACTGTCTATAAGCCAATCATTGCTTCCATGTGTGATGTTTCTCGTGAGAGCAGAAATCAAGACATATTCTTCATCACTTGAAGAGTCTTCACTTTCATATCTAGTTTTCTTCATGGATGGTTCATCATCCTCGGCAGCATGAGCATGATGTCTTCTCTTGTTGCCCTTTTTCTTATTTTGTCTTTAAGGACAATCTTTTGCAAAGTGTCCTACTTCATCACAAGTATAACATCTGCTTCTAGAGAAATATTTTCTAGAGTTAGTTTTAGAAAAATGCTTACCTCTAGAGTGATGACAACTTCTTTTGGTTTTCTTGGAATGAACTGTGAGAGATTGATCTTCACTTCCCATCTTTTCTTCTCTGGCTGCTATCCTAGATTCTTCTTGAGAGCATTCTTCCCATAGTCTACTGAACTTGACTAACTTCTTTCTGGAACATATCCCTTGAATAAAGGAGTCCCATGATCTAGGGAGACCATTCAAAGTGGTCATTACAATCTCAGTATTTTCCACTTCTTCATCTACTGCTTTCAGTTGTTCCTTGATTTGATAAACTCTTGTGAAGTAAGACTGGATGGTTTCTGCATTCTGAATCTTCACATTCTTCAGTTGGTTTCTCAAAGTCATCTTTCGATTTATGTTCTTCCCTTCAAACAATTTGGTTAGGGCATCAAACATGGCTTTAGGTGTCTTGAGGGAGGACACCTGTGGTATGAGGTGATCCTTGATAGAATCAACAATGATTCTCTTCGCCATAACCATCTTCTTCTTGTGTAAGGCCTTAGCCTCATCTCCCTCTAGAACTGGAACCTCCTCATTGATGTAGGAGTCCAATTCATTTTCTTCCAGGACCAGGGAGATCCTATACTTCCAGGTTCGAAAGTTATCAGCTCCCTCAAGCTTTTCATCAAGCTTGGTATGATGAGACATTTTAACTTAGAACCTCAAATGGAAATACAAAATATTTAGATCTTACCAGGTCAAGATGTCAAATCTGGACTTGGAGCTCAAATCCTGCAGTGTTGGTTTAGGAGCAGATAAGGGTTTTGCTTTTCCGGAGTTCTGTCCAACCAAATGCTTTGAATTTGATCCCTAACTTCGATTTTAGGGAGGAGATCAATCCAGGCCTAGGCTCACTGAAAAATTCCACTTCTGTGGAAAGCCCTAATTTCCGGCAGCAGCGTCAGGTCCAAAACTGAAAAACCTCAGAATTGGATTTTGCTTCGACAAAAAGATGCGCCCTAAGGAGGAGAGTTATTCCAACCTTCTTTTGCTGAAAATTTATGGAGAGAGATTCACAAAGTATGAATTCCTAGTTCCCACAGCTGCACAGTTTCTTCTTCTCAGGTTAGCTCTGATTCCATGTTATATTTTTAACATTAAACTAGCATAACATTAGGATCTTTAACTGAGAGAACAACAAGCACAACAATTAAACACAAGAGACAATGAACATAGTGTTTTTCCTCGAGGAAACCATAAATGGAAAAAAAACCCCACAACTTCCTTAGAGATAGAATCAGCACCAAAAGTAAAACTCCAAAACAGTAAGATGATCTCCCAACAGCAGTAAACTCTTTCTTCCTTGCCCCAGTGTCTTTCTCTTCCTCAGCTATGCACTACAACTGAGTGTGGATGAGTTGTGTACTAAATAGAGAGGCTAGCTCTCTATTTATACTAATTCTCGACATGAATAAAACCCTACTAGGGCCAACCTCTCTAAGAGAGTCTAATAACCCTAGTGCCCCGGAACTGCGGGGACTTTAACCCTTAGACAATAGGAGGGTTACCCATAATGACTTGGCATGACTTGTTTACATTATAGATCTTCCCGATCAGAACATCGAGGCATGACATGACTCAAGTATATTATAAATACATCCCGGAATAAACATTGGGTTACAATACATAAGAAATACAAGTGAATACATTCTGAAGTTACATATACATCAACAGTATTATGGTTTAAGATAATCGAAGTGATCTTCAGAGGAAAATTTTCCAGATTTTTAAAATCCTATCTGAGGCATCAAATTCAAAAGATGATTCTGATGAGATGGAGGTGAATATGAGAAAATTAAGACATGGGTTTTGTCAGTTACATGGTCATTTATAAAAACCTGTCTCATATTTTATACAAATATCACCAGTTGAGATATGAAGGTGGGGCTTTGAATCCTATTTTTCAGCATCTGGCTTCCTAAAATGAAGCAAATCGGTTGTAACTACTTCTATTTTTATAGTTTAGTTAGATATCGAATTGGAGATAGGGTAGAGGTTGTTTTCCTATAAATTGAGATGTATTTGATAGATCTAGGGTTTGATTTTCAAGACCAGAGGGGCTCTTCATTGTAATGTCTTTCATTTTCAGTAGATGAATAAAAAATGGCAGAGATGGAAGGTGGAAGTTTCCATGGTAGAGAGTTTTTGTGCCATTAATTTTCTCAGTAAGTGATTTTCGTATGTGACTGATTATCCTGTTTTTACCACTCCATTTTGTATTTCTTTCATGTTTGAACAGTAGTTTATGGACTAGAATTCATCTTGCATGCTCTAGGTTCATTTGTTCAAGCATTTCAAAACAATGTTCTACTAAAGTCCTGTAGAACTCACCCAAGATTGGTGTTTTGCTTGATGGTCTGTCTTCTTTGTCTTCTAATTACCTGAAAAAAAGCCTCAATACTGAGGAAATGGTGTCTATTTTTCCTCTTTCCATGATCCTTTAAACCCCTACCTCTTGCAACTCAACTTATGTCTGGTTCTTGACTCCATTTGCCAATGGTCTCCTCCATCATTGTCTTGCCAAATTTTACAAAACAAACTTGTCCTATCAGAAATATGACCTTCTGACTATACTTGATTGAATATATTGAGTGTGAAAATTTTGTAAACAGTAAGAGATCCCTCTCTGATTGTATTGGGTCAGGAATACAGTCTAAATTGGTTATGTTGTTACCTCGGGGCTTCCTTGACACAACCCAAGGAAAATCTGAGTGATAACAAATTGGCGCCGTTTCTGGGGAGCGAGGGTTCAAACCTTCCCTGGGTACAAACGACAGTGTTTTAGATTTGATTGTTGATGGTGAACAACAGCCAAACATCAAGAAGTTTGTGCATATTTCCCCTGGCGACTCCATCTTTAAGAATCCAATTTCGGTGACTCCACTGGCAGCATGATCCAGAATCAAGTTTTCAAAGAGAACCGAAAGAATTTATTGGGGAAATGATCTCATTGTAAAGGCATGGAAATGAATGATAAAAAGATAAGGTACTTAAGTTTCATCTTTCTCCAAGACATCTTATCCTTTCTTGTAAATATTTTCTTAACATTTCCTAAGCTTGTCAAAAGAATCCCTCATTGCTTATTGCATTCCAAACAAAATCATGAATTTACTCATGTATATCCTTCTTTGCAAACTGAAAGTATCTCTTTATCTTGTGCATATGATTTTGATCAAGACCTTTTATTTGAGCTACATAAGAACAATGATCAGTTTTGTGAGCCTCATGATACCAAATTTGATGTTACATCCTTTCCACATAGCCCTGTTTCTTCCAATATCCAAAACCGATACATACCACATCACCTACCCCATGTTCTTTGTTGGCGCAAACATTCTTCATGATTTTCCTACAAAGCACTAGAAATACCTTCCTATATTTGATGAAGGATCCAATAATCTTACAGCTGAAAAACATCTACAAGCCTTTAAGAATTTCCTTGACCTCTTTGAAGTAGAACACGATGATGTTTGTATGAGGGCCTTTTTCCCAATATTTGCAAGGAGATGTTAAGAAATGGTTTAAGCATTTGCAGCCTGAATCCATCAATACATGGGAAGAGTTTTCTGATATCTTTTTGAATTTTTGGGGTAGGAGGAGGTCATTGGACCAAGTTCTTTCAAAGTTTTACTCCATGAAGAAACATGAGGGTGAAACCCTGTCAAGTTTTAACAAGAGGTTTTCATGTTTTTATTATAACATGCCAAAATAAATTTAACCATTAGAAGGTGTTGCTAAATTGCATTATGCATCTACCTTTCCTTCTGAATTGTCTTTTCTTCTTTTGGAAAGAAAGTCAGTCACATTACAGCATATGTTTATTGATTGTTTGGAAGTTGAAGACAATATTAGAATGTCTAAAAAATATTCAGACCAAGATAGTGGTGATAAACTTGAAAAAGGAATTAGAATTGGTTGAGCAATATGAACAAAGAAAACTTTCCCTCCCTTCCAATTCTGTTTTTTGTGAGAAAGAAGATTATCAACCCAATGATGTATAGGAAGAATCTTATAATCAATTGTTTCATGAAGATTGCAATCATCATGTCATAAATTATGTTAGTGATTATTCTAAAGAAGTTTCCAGCCTACATGCATATGATGAATATGAGTATGATTACTTGGATTATGTACCCAAACAGACAACTAAATATTTTGCAAATTTAGGGCATGTTAGTGAAGAAAATCAGATTGTAATCCATGACCAAAACACTGAAAACAGAGAGGATAGTGAGTGTGTTGAAAGTGACTGTTTTCCATTGTGTTATTCTTCTTTTGAATTACTGAGACAAATACTTAAAGTCTCTCAACAAAAACAGAAATTTGTAGTAATGGGAAATGTCATGAACTTTTTAGAAGTAGAAGATAAGCAGGATGATCGATCATGGAATCAATCTCAGCATGTAGAAAAGCCAACAGTTTATGATGAAGAATTGAATAAAAAAGAAAGAGATGAGGACTCTCAATGGAATGTTTCTTTAAATATTTCAAATTCAGAAATTTCATCTCAAGGAGAAGGATTTTGTTTGCTTGATTTTATTGAAGAACAAAATGATAATTATTTTGAAACATGTGAAAATAATCAAATTGTTAATTCAGAAATTTTGAATGAAGTAGTGGATGTCTCGGTTGAAATTTGTCATAAGTATTCATTGCATGGTTCTTTTGAAGATCAGTTTGACAATGTGCAAGAGGAGTTACAATTTGAGCAGCCTTATCATGGAAAACAAATGACAGAAAAATTGGAAGGTTGTCATGTTTTTTATGACCCAGTGGCTAAATACATGGATAATTTTTTTAGTTGGGGTAGTTGGTTATGTAATTGCAACAAAGATCAAGTCCTTTATCATAACTTGTTACCATTACATTTTTCAGTTTTGATTTTAATCAAGCATGATCAAGAAGTTCGTTCATGAAATAAAATGTTTGATTGGCTTCATTGGAAATAAGAGTTGACTTGACTTGGCTGTTATGCTTGGTAAAGTAGGGTAGGTAGATGTGAATAAGCTCGACATGGCGAGCATTTATTTCAGCAGTTTTCAGTATGATTTCAGTTTCAGTTTCAGTTACAAGTTCAGATTTGTAGTTACAGGTGGTTTTAGTCTTCAGAGGATGGATGGGTGACAGTTTATAGGTTGGAGTAAGGATTTATTACAAGTTAACAAGGATTTGTTTGTATAATTGTTTCAGTGGATGGTTACAGGTTAGAGCAGGTTAAGGATTTCAGAGAAAAGTTTGGGAGCAACCCAATGGGTTTGGCATTTGGTCAACAGGGTTCTTTGCTACTTCGCAGGGAGGATAACATCCCCAACTGGAGCCAGTTGTTAGCACATATTTTGTTCCATATGATTTGACACAGTTTTAAGGAAAAAAGATATTCAATGGTGTTTTGAGCAAAAGGAAAATTTTATTCATTATGCGTAAATTTTTAAACTTTGGTTGCATTTTTTTAATGTTTCGCTATATAAACTTTGGTTGCATTTTTTTTAATTTTTCGCTTTATAGTCAACTTTTTATATTTTTTAACCAGATTTTATTATTTTTATTATATTTTTTAACCAAACTTTATTATTTTTATAAAATATTTCATTATGGGTAAATTTTTAAACATTGGTTGCATTTTTTCAATGTTTGGCTTTATAGTCAACTTTTTATATTTTTTAACCAAACTTTATTATTTTTATTATATTTTTAACCAAATTTTATTATTTTTATAAAATATTGTTATTTTTATAAAATATTTCATTATGCGTAAGTTATTAAACATTGGTTGCATTTTTTTTAATGTTTGGCTTTATAGTCAACTTTTTATATTTTTTAACCAAACTTTATTGTTTTTATAAAATATTGTAACCAAACTTTATTAATTTTTATTATATTTTTTAACCAAACTTTATTATTTTTATAAAATATTGTTAAAACTTATTTCTTTATTATTTTTATTATATTTTTTAACCAAACTTTATTATTTTTATAAAACATTGTTAAAACTTCAAATATTGTAAAACTTTAATATTTTTATTATATTTTTTAACCAAACTTTATTATTTTTATAAAATATTGTTAAAACTTATTTCTTTATTATATTTTTTAACCAAACTTTATTATTTTTATAAAATATTGTTAAAATTGTTAAAACTTATTTCTTTATTATATTTTTTAACCAAACTTTATTATTTTTATAAAATATTGTTAAAACTTATTTATTTATTATATTTTTTAACCAAACTTTATTTTATAAATAATAAAATTGTTAAAACGAATTCAACACATCAATCAAACAACCGAACTCCCAAAGAGCACTACACAAGTTCTTTACATACATGTGCATAAACAATTCGGATATATAAAAAATGAAAAATAAATTCATCTTCGAATGTGGGATAATATCCCCATAAAAAGGAAGCAAAATACAGGGGCACGGTATAAACAAGAATAACAACGCTACGAATGGAATTTTGAATTTCGATATGCAAATCACAAGAAATTCCCTCCTTCGTTTCGCTTATTTTCATCATTTAATGAGGGTGAGTTGGTTAGCTTGTACAGTTACGTTGATGGAGGAAAGAGACAACAATCAACGAGTTATGAGAAATATAAATGCAAGCTATGATAGAAGCTACTTGCACATTCCTACACGCAGAGAAAGACGTAAGGTATATGGTGAAAATCATGATGAATCTGTAGTTACTGGTGCTAATTTATATTATCAGGATCAATGGCTTATTCGTTTGTGTGAATGGCAATCGAGGTTGCTTCCATATGATGTTGATTGTGAGGATCATTCTACTCAACCTGTTTAAGACACATGCCTTGGAGAATTATCTCTTTGTCTTATCCATGTTCATAGCCCCGGTGTTCATCTTTTGTCGAAAACTAGGGTGAATGAAGCCATGGAATCATCACAAAACAGATCTGTCGATATTCAGCAAAGGCCTGAGCCTCCTTCAGAGCTTCTTGACTGCAGTATTTTGTGGAGCATTTTGATCATCATTTCCCATGGCACAAATAAGGCTACACACGAGAATTCCAGATATCGATACGATAGAAGAGAAAACCTCTACAACAAAGGAGTAACCCACAATTTCAAAGAAATATTTTTTACAAGCATTCCTCCTTCAAAGAACAGTTTTCGAGCCAAGTTACAACATGATTTTACACTACAAGATACCTTTTCCTCTGCTTCAGGAGGGCAATCTCTTAGTACAAATATGGAAAAGGAAGAATTTACCTTGAAATAGGTCATAAGCCTTCATGGCCAACTATCGGTAATGACGGATTGGCAGATTTTGAAGCACATGAAAGCAATGGTGGTTTAGAAAACAAAGATGGTTAAGAGGACTCTTTTGCTCATGCATTGGGTCGTACATTCCCAATGGAAATTGCTTAAGGAAGAAGTGGAGTACATCCACGACGTTCAAGTTGGGGCCATAAGAGTGGAAGCTGGAAATAACACCAGATATTCTTGCCTTGGCTTTTGGATTCAGTGAAGCAAATCGAGTTAATGGAGACATCACTCCACCAGGAAATCGATGATTTGTACATGCATTTGTAGTAATTATACTTCTGCAGAAGATGTCCTTAGAGGCACTGGTTTTATTTATCACAGGAATTAAAATACGTATGGAAGGAATGTTGATCAACGGTTTAGGTTAAATCTCCAAAGAGATCGACGCATGCAATCATTCTGCATCACCAACATGCGTGAAGAAACAAATTTTTAAGATTTGCAGAATTTACTGTAACACTAAGAGGGGTTGAATCAGTATTGTCTTTTTATTTTAAAATTAAAAAAAAAAAAACAAAATGAATCAAACAAGTTAAGAATTTTTTTTTATCATGGAAACTTCAAAAATCAAACCACCAATTCAAACTCATTAATAAGAAGAATCTAAAAAATTACTTTATTGCTACCACAGAAAGGATGCGACAACACCTTGGGTTTCTGTCTGCTACAACATACAAGGATGCGACAACAATCTAGGTTTCTTCCTGCTACAACATACAAGGATTCTCCAACACCCTGGGTTTCTACCTGCTACAACAGGCAATGATACTACAACACCCTTTGCAGACTTATATCCTGCCCCAACGCCACCCTGCCACCCTGGACTGATTTTTATCAGTCTGCTATTCACTTTCTGGACTCTGTCCATGACGGTCCTCATGAATGGTTCTTTTGTGAATTCCATGTTCTCTTGCATGAATGGTTGGCAAAGTTCGCTTAGTGGAAGATAAACTTTCAAGGAGGAGAGCCAACGTCCTGGACCCCATAATTGATGTAATATCCCAAATCCCAATATTTTCTATTTCTATGCAAATATTCTGATACAACCGGACATGCAAATTGCCATGCAAAAATCCCTATTTTATAGCAAAAATTAGGGTTAGGGTTTGTGAGATAGAATGAACACATACCACTGATAAGCTGGCTGGACTGCTCTTGAGAGGGTATGCAAGCATCAGGAACTGAATCGAAGATGGATTGATATCTTCCGCTTCCGATGAAACCCCAGCAGCAAGAACCCCCGATCAGATAAGGGTGATGTTTTCAGTGAGGGAGGTGTCCGATGAAGCTGCTGATAGCCTTCCCGTGCCGAAGAGAATGCCTAGTACATGCGGAGTTTCTGAGATCTCTAGGCAGGCTAGCGAATTGATCCAAAGAGGCAGCTGCTCACACCCCTTTGATCCCGGAATCGCTGATAACTGCTCCGGATGAGAACAATCGGATTTGATAATCACCGGATGCCGGAGTAGGATGCTGATGATGAGAATGGTGCCTGAGTTTCAAAGCAAAACTGAGATCTGAAGACCCAGCAACTAATTAGGGCTTTCTAGCTGAAAACCCCCCCTTACGGCTGCACACGTGTCCCTGCAACAATCTATACCGTATACTGGATAACTTATGAATGAATGTAAGAGGGCAAATGGTGAACCTGTATGGCTTACCCTGAATGAGACTAGGGTAGATGTTTCACTGCTGAAATCCCGCTAGCTAAAGAATCCGTCTTCAACCCCAACTGCTGTGCGGCACGCTATGCTGCTATCCAAGAGCTCCCAAAATAATAATCTTCAAAAGTGAAGTCTCCTTTCGCTTTATCCTCCTTTTATAACTTTCAACTGTGAAAACTCTAATCTTTGACCTAATTAGGTCACTTTATCTTCTAATTTGCAGTTGACTTGCATGCATGCGGATGGAGACTTAATGAGTGCATGCATCATGAAATAATGCTTGGATGGCATGCATGAAGGTGGCCTTTGGCCCCGATGGCCCTTCTTGATCTAATGATGATGCCCTAGATCTTCTATGGATGGCATCAGTCCTTAGCTAATTCCCTAACTGTCAGTGACCGCTCAAACCCACAGGAATCACATAGGTTAGCGGTTTTGGGCCTCAAGGCCTAATCGGAAGAGGACATTACAATTGATCCAGGCACTGCAAGAAACTAGCAACAAGGCATTGCGGGCAGTCGATGTATGGTTGGATAGTATCTTAGAAGGATACATTACTGAGTTTGTTGTTGATACTAATAAATCTTTCAGCGAGGCGGAAAGGGAGTTTTTCAGTGGATCTCGTGGAATATTCTTATTGTCACTACAACCGTCGATTAAGAAACTAGTCTGTGAAAAGGGTATCCTAAAGATGGACCGAGAGTAGTGGAACTCTGGTGTGCAGGGGATGTAGGCACTGCGACAGAAAAGGGAGAAATGCATAAGGAAATAAGGGGTATATGGGCATGATTTCTGGTGAGAATGTAAAGTTCGTCGAAGAAACAAGTGGTTGTACGAGGGGAGGAGCAAGGTTTAGAGAAAAGAGGCAGAGGACGGGAGAAGGTCCTACTGAAGTCAAAGTGTGATACCATGAAGAACAACCACATGGGACGAAGCGACCTTTTTGTGACGACGAGGACATACAGGCCCAGGCTACACCCGGAAGAATGACGGGATCAAACCCTAGCAGTAACGTGTCTACTCCTCCGCGGACTACTCCACCACAAGGAAGGAATGTGCATTCTACATCGACTTGCCCGACGTGTCAGCAATAGTCTAGTAATAGAGCACCAGCAGGAGGAAGAACATCCAGAATGGCGAGAGATGAAATGAAGTTTCCAATATTCAATCGAAATGGCATCGACGATCCAGAGCAGTATTGTTTCTTATGTGAAGTGATCTAGACTACTTGACAAACTATCGATGATGATGTCAAGAAAAGTTAGCTAGCCACTACTTTGAGGGGCTGCACATTGGAATGGTTTATGAGATTCACATGGGTGCCTCAGGGAGGTACTACAAAAACATTGGAGGAGATCAGAACAGGGCTATTTGAGGAATTTAAGAAGCCGAAGTCCGAAGCTCGGTACATTATTGAATTGAAAGAGATCAAACAATTCCCCAATGAAACGATTTGGGATTTTGATCAGCGATTTAAGACATTGATGGCTCGGGTCAGTTTTCAGATGAGCGATGTTTAGCATAAAGAATGGTTTATCGCGGTGCTTGTCCCACATATTCGACAACCATTAATGCAGCAAAATATTGCGACGCAGAGCGAGGCTCTGGAGACCATGATGAAATTGGAGGCATCGCTAGTAAGGGAAACCGTCATTGGAATGAATCAAATTTAGCCGCAGTTGGCCAATTTAATGCTGCAATTGCAAGACATCAAAAAGGCTAAGGAAGATCATGATGATCTTTGGTGCACCCGTTGCCATGTAAGCGGACATACCAAGGATACATGTCTGACATTTCGGAACTATTTGTTGTTAGGAGCCCCTAACCCATTGAGTGGTGTTGACGCACCATGGTGTCGCACCTGCCAAGTCTATGGGCAACGACACGAAAACTGTGATTATATACAGAAGATGGTTACCAAGGCGGAAAGTTTGTACTGTACATTTTGTCGGTCAGTTGGACATGACGACAAAAACTGTCGCGCTTATGATTTGCTCCAGGAAAGAACGTATGATTCATACTTTGTGAAAGGAGATGACCCCTAGACAGTGCAAGCACAGCCATAAGTAGTACAACCAGCAGTATAGGTACCATATACACCACCACCTCCATTGCATTTTGTCCCTGCACAACCACATCGACAGTTTACGGCGCAGTTGCAGCTCGCGTCACAGCCGCAAATGGTGGTACAGCCACAATATAACCAGGCACCGTGACCACACTATAATCAGGCGCAATATGTTCAAGTCGCGCAATATGTCCAGCAGCAACCTAACCCACCACAATAACAAATGGCCCAACCGCAATTTCGGCAAGGAGGAGTCCGAGGAAGATTCTGCGGGGGGTTCAGAGGTCGAGGATGAGGATTTGGCTGTGGAGGAGGACAAGGTCGGGAATCCATCTAGTGCTACACCTGTGGGGTAGTTGGGCATTACCAAAGGGAGTGCCCTCATGCCCAGTGCACATACTGTGCAGCTAGTGACCATAATGTTGAAAGTTTCCCTCAGTTGATTGCAAAATGGCAGGCAGGACAAATTCCTCAGTTATAGAATGCGCAGAATCAAAATCAACCTGCATTCCAAGTACAGAACCAGCCGATAATGCAGAACTAGGTTCCACCGCAGAATCAGACTTAGAACCCGCCTTAGAAACAGAACCAACCGATGAATCAACCATTGAATCAGAACCTGCCTTTGAACCAGGGATCGACAGTTGCCACTATTCATGATGAACCGCAGATGAAGGATGTCGACGTTGGGATTGTCACTTGCACTGGTGTGACAAGCGGAGATGATGGACCACGGCTACAAGTTCATCTTGCTGGTAAGAATAAGTTTTCATTTGATATTGCGATAGAGAAAGATACCTTCTTTGACACGAAGAACGAAATCAAGAGAAATCTGGGTAAGTTACCAATTATTGATATGCCATTCGCTTTCGGTTCATTTGCCAAGGGAGGACCATCACGACGATATGGTACCTTACGTAGGTTCTTTGAGAGTTGTCTATTGCTGGCAAGGGACTCGGATGCCCTTGTCGAGCTCGAGGAATTATTGCACCTCCCTGATAAGACATTGAAGGATTCCGCTGTGAATTCCTTGCAAAAAAGGAAGACCGACAAGGAGATGAGGATGAATGTCTAGATTGGAGATTATGAGGTTGACTCAGTCATTTTGGACCTTGGCTCAAATGTAAACATCTTAACGAAGCAAACCTGGCAATTGATGGGAAAGCCAACGTTGGGATGGTCGCCGATACAGCTATGTTTAGCAAACCAGGCGAAGGTTCAACCCATTGGTCGTGTTTCAAACTTGGTTGTCGACATTGAAGGTATGAAAACACGTGTTGAATTTGACGTGATAGAAGTTGTAGGAGATGGTGGTTCTTATCCTGCGATGATAGGAATTGGATTGGCTAATGATAGCATGGTAGTTATCAACTTCAAGAAATGTGTTATGACATTTGAAAACCAGGATGTTAGGGTCATTTCTCCTTTGGACCCTCAGGAAGGGCGACAATATATCGAACCAGTAAAGGATGAATCCGGAGAAGTTGGGATCATTCTTATAACATCTCCGAGGACTATATCCAACCTACTATCAATGGCGAACTTGGATGGCGCATCGCAAGTTTCTCGTCCTCTGAATCTGAGGATGCTCTAGAAAATTGATAGAATCAGTTGCATGAGGTATCATTCAGAAAGTGCGGGTTGATTACACAGTCTCTCCGACATGTTGCGACTGAGACTGTCGAGTTGCCCATTTATGAAGGACTGTCAGGACTATCTAAGTTCTTTTAATAATTTGAAGAGAAAGTGCTTGAACCACAAAGGATATTGGCTATTGATGTAGCACTGAAGGCTACTCTAGCTCGATGGTGGGCAACACACAAACAGACGATCCATGACTGGGAGCAGTGCTGCAAATTGATGATGGTCCGTTTTGGCGATGTAGAGGTCTATCATGCTGGGAGATATGATGGACAAAATGACCCTGCCAGTAATTTAAATGAGTGTCAGATGTTATGGACATCACGGCCCAGAGATGAGTGGGTTCACGCTTTTGTTCATACTCTAGAAGAGATGCCAAGATCCTAGTATGTGGCAGCAGAGTTGCGCAAAACCATTACCACTTGGGAGGAGTTGTCAGTTTTCTTTGTGCAAACGTTTAGCTTCCATGACACCAACCCCGAGGTATGTAACGATTTGCACATTATCCGTGATGTCATACTAAAAATCATCCCTGTTGCCTACCCCATTGATCCTCATGCAAATTGCTCCATCCAATCCATGATGACGTGCTACAACTTGTCTAGGGAACCTGAAGACGATGATGAGCTGCAGAATGTTAATATTCTAGAGTCCGAAGGAAGTCGTGGTGTCGCAGCTCCCGACATGCTAACGGACTTGATGAACCAGCCACTGAGGATCCGAAAAGTTAATATTGGGTCGGAAGAAAATCTGAAATTTGCTAATGTCGGAGACTATTGAGGCGAAGAGATGATGGCCAAAGTCACAGATCTACTGCACGAATTCCAGGACCTTTTCCCAACGCAATTTTCATAAATGAATGGAATACTCAGCGACTTGGGGGAAATGAAGATTCCACTCAAGCCAGATGCAAAACCAGTACGCCAGAGGCCGTATATACTAAACCCTCGATACAAGGATCGTGTGAAAGCTGAGATCGATAGGATGCTCGATGCTGGGATCATCGAACCTGTAGAAGAATCAGAGTGGATAAATCTGATGGTGGTCCAAGATAAGAAGACTGGTTAAATCCGCATTTGTGTCAATCTAAGAAAATTGAATGATGCATGTGTACGCGATCCATTCCTGGCCCCTTTCACAGATGAATTCCTGGAAGGTGTAGGCGGCCAAAAGGTGTATTCCTTCACATATGGATTTTCGGGATACCACCAGATCCAGATTGTGAAGGAGGATCGCCATAAGACTACATTCGTCACCGAGTGGGGCTGTTTCCAATATATCGTCATGCCATTTGGGCTGAAGAATGCACCTGCTGTATTCTCCCACGTAGTTGTCGTTGTATTTAAAGATTTTATTCAAAAATTCCGGCAGGTATATATGGATGACTAGACAGTCTATGGCTTAATTAAAGACCATATGGACAATTTGTGATTGATGTTGGAACGGTGTAGATAGCATCATATTGCATTGAATTCAAAAAAAAATATTTTATGTGCATCCTTTGGCATACTACTTGGGCACATCATATGCAAAGAAGGTCTATTGGTAGATTCGGCGAAGATTGCGTGGATCCTCAGTTTACCACCACCGACTAATGTAAAGACACTCCAAGCAACACTGAGGCATACATGCTAATATCGCAAGTTTATCATGGGATATGCTGTGATTACCACTACCATGGAAAAGATGTTAAAGAAAGACGTTGTTTTTGAATGAGCTCCAGAATGTCAAGGAAGCTTCGACACCATGAAGGCCAAGATGGCCTCTGCACCAATACTGGTTTTTCCTGATTGGAATAAAGAATTCTATGTGCATGTTGATGCTTCTTCTACTATGCTAGGGGTTGTTCTTGCGCAGCCTGGTGAAGGCGACTTGGATCATCCAATAGCATATACTAGTAGAAAGTTATCATTTGCCGAACGAAATTATACCACAACTGAAAGGGAAGGCTTGGCGATGGTTTATGCTCTGCAAAAGTTCAGGCACTATTTGTTGGGTGGACACTTCAAGATGTTCACTGACCATTCTGCTTTGAAATACGTAGTCAATAAGCCTGTGTTGGGGGGAAGAATCTGTAGGTGGTTGCTTTTGTTCCAAGAGTTTTATTTTGAAATAGTGGTAAAGCCAGGACGGTTGAATGTTGGTCTGGATCATCTGTCATGTGTTGAGAATGGTGAAGAAACAACCAATATTGATGAAGTCGTGGATGATCACTATGCACCAATTGTTCAGTTTTTGTCTACTGGTGTCACCCCAACAGACATGTTGATTAGCCAAAAGAAGAAGCTGGTCGTAAAAGCCTATGATTTTCAACTAATTACTGGACAACTATATAAACTTGCACCCAATGAAATATTGCAATGGTGCATCTTACCGCATGAGCAGGGTCCCATTCTAGAAGAAGACCATGCAAGAATTGTGAGAGGTCACTATGGAGGCCGCGCTACTGCACGAAAAGTATTGCGTGTTGGGCTATGGTGGCTCACGTTGCATAATGATGCTGTAGACTATGCAAGGAGCTGTGATGTCTTCCATCAGGTTGGTAAACCATCACAGAAGGATGAGATGTCGTTGGTGCCCCAAGTGACTCTGCAACCGTTTGATAAATGGGTTGTAGAATTTGTAGGTCATATCAATCCACCAGGTAAGTGCATTGGTGCCTGCTATATCATTACTGCAACTTACTACCTGACTCGGTGGGCGGAAGCTGCACCAGTCGTTGATTGTACCGTTGCGACAACAACATGATTTATTTTTGAGAACATTGTCACGTGATTTGGGTGTCCTAGAATCCTGATGAGTGACCAGGGCAGTCACTTTGTCAACCATACGGTAAAAGCGCTAACTGAAGAGCTCCAGATACAACATAAGAGGAGTACACCATACCATCCACAAGAAAATGGTACTATTGAGGCCTTCAACAAAATTTTGGAGACAACGCTGACCAAGGTATGTAACGTTAACCACGATGACTGGAATTTAAAAATTCCTGCAGTTCTATGGGCCTATCGCACTACTTGAAAATGACCAACAGGTCAGACACCATTTAAGTTGGTTTATGGGCAAGAGGCAGTCATGCCTATGGAGTATATTGTTCCCAGCTTGCGCATTGCCACAACGACCGGTATGGATGATGTAGATACATTAGAGGAATGTGTTGCGCAGTTGATTCAGCTTGAAGAAGATTGTTTCATTGCAGGCTTCCACCAACAGGTTGCGAAGGATCGACAGAAGGCATGGCATGA
Organism: Pseudotsuga menziesii; assembly: GCA_001517045.1. Lineage (NCBI taxonomy): Eukaryota > Viridiplantae > Streptophyta > Pinopsida > Pinales > Pinaceae > Pseudotsuga > Pseudotsuga menziesii. The sequence goes on from LPNX010375031.1 coordinate 71,607, forward strand.
TCACCATATTAAGCATAAATAGTTTGCGACATGATATTTGGTGTAGTTATATGACAGTAAGTTCATCAAGCATCCAATTAAGTTACAAACACACTGGTTAGGTCCCTATCTTGTTCAGTCCATTACATCTGGCGATGCAGTTTAGTTACAATAGTTAGATGGCGCAATGTTGCCGAAGCTCATCTACAGCAGTCGTTGAAAGCCCTATAGAACTGGGCCGACGATGTGCACCACCGGAAGTATTAAAAAAAAATGAAGATTTTAGTTCAGCATCGCAAGGCGAGCCCTGAGGGAGAGGCTACGCAAGGTTTCAATTGTTAGCAGTAGTCGGTTGACCCTTTGCAATAGTTATCAGGCTGTGGGGTGGTCAAATCAAGTAATAAATGCAGGTAGTTAAAACAGTTGGTTGGTGGCGCTTTTTGGAGTGACTCACATTAATGGGTGATCCGGCCGTTAGAAGCATAAGATCGCCGACGGATTTGGCGTCATTAAAACCCAATTTGGAAATAATGATGAAGTTAGATTTAGTAATGATGGATTCGGAATTGGAAGTGGTTATAAAACACCGCGCGGGATGCATCGGATGGCATTATTCAGTTGCAAAGAGCAGAGATAGAAGGTGAATTCTGTGCAAGTATTAATCAGAGTGTTGAGTGAAGTGTAGTTCACGTTGTTGAGCATCTTTTCAAGCTTTGAGGGGTAAGGGATGATGAGCGGCCTTGACGCTATTGAAATTTTGAGTGAGTACGAGTCCCCTGTTCGGCCCACAGTTATGGAAGAGGAATCCATGATCATTCCAGTGGGTTCGTTGTCCATTCCGAAGCGGAAGCGACAGACGCAGAGACCCAGTCCTCCACCACCAGAGAAAAGGCAAACTCACATGTCTGCAAAGGTACGTGGAGAAGGCACTGCACAGACTGGGCCATCGAGCTCAGAAGTTGTTGAGTCCACGGCACATCGGGGTGTCTCGGTGAATGATATCTTGGGCTATGTCGCTCCTACGCATCCAGGAGCCAAGCCACGATAGATGTCGAAGAATCAGAAGTACTCGCCCAAGTTTCTAGCGCTTCCAGGAGGGATGACATGCTCAGTCGACATCATCCCTACGTTGATCAGGCTCAAGTTCGACGATCACGACCTACTTTTGCTTAAATATGTCCAGGACGAGCCATATGAATCTCTCCATATGGTTCTTGGTGGTCTCATTCAGTGAATTCCGAAACCATGGGCCAGTGGATTAGAAAAGTCTGGGTTCTTGGGGCTCATCAATATGCCCCATTTTGGCCGGTTGAATGAAGCACATGCGTGTGTAAAGCAACTATTGGTGTGTTTCCATGGAGGGACGCTTTGGTTGAATACGTTGATCCCTGTCACCGTCAACTTGATTGCAAGCATTACAAGTTTTCCTAAGGCTAGGGAGGACCTGACACAATATATTCGTGGAAGAGATACAGATAAGAGACTTGCGAAGCAACTGAAGGAGTGCTTCAGTTTACAAAGGGATGGTCGCGCTTATCGCATTGTCAATGTCAACTCGCAGACGGTGCGCATTGGCGCAAGAATTCTGGCCAGCAAGGTTGTTCGCGGCAATCGACCAGTCCAATGCAATTCGGGTGTTGTCGCCTGTGCCCAGAAATGTGCCTAGGGGGTACAAATGAATTGGTATTTATTTTTGTTGAATCGGTTGCTCAAAGATGCGCTTGCTGCTCAAACTGCGTGGCCTTTTTCTTATAGTTGGCTTTTGATTCGCATCGCTCTTGTTGGTTGGATGGAACTGGAGGACTACCAACCAATGGCAGTTGAGGCAGTCAAGGTTTGCTGCAGTGCTCGCTATCAGAACCTATGGTGGGTCGAAGAACCCAGTCGCCAAACATACTGTGCTATTCATTTCTGGATCAATTGGGAAGTGCTGCAAGTGGCTGCCTTTGCTGTTCCAAGAGTTTATCCCTACGCCATGGCCAAGTACCAGCGAATCCTTAGATTTGCTATTGGACCCCACTCCATTCATATTTAGGCCAGGCTGGACCTTGATCAGCAGTGGCTACCATTGCCTTATAAGATCACCATGAAATATTTGGACGTAATTGTGCAAGACTGGCCGGGAGACTGGCGCGTCCGAGTGATTCAAGAGGAGCTAGATAAGGAGCTACCCCCGTAGGCCCCTGAAGACTCTGCCCCACCGAAATTGAGCACCCATGACTCCGAAAATGAGTCATCAATAGATCCTGAAGATGCATCATAGCGTATGCGGGAGGCGACTCGCACCAACTGGCGTCAAGAGTATGAGGCCGACAGTGGTACCAGATCAGGGATGGAAGACTAGCTGCAGTGGCTTATCAACACTGTCACTGATTCATCGACGGCTGTGACTACGACGATCCACGAATCCAATCAGGAAGAATTTGACATGGTGAGAAATAGAATAGAGTCCATTTTTTATATTGTTTCAAAGAAACCATCGGCACGACCTCTATTAGAGGACAACCCGTCGATCAGCACTGAGCCCCAGGCTAGGAACGTGCAAGTTCCCTCAACTGCGATCGACGCCGGTAATGAAGAAGTTCACCAGTAGTTGCACCCAATCTAGAGCGTGAATTTGGATTTGAACAAACTGTCCACTACAGCGTTGGTTGAGTTGCAGCATGGCGTCGCATTGGAGTTGGAAGCATGGCAAAAATATTTGGCTGAGGGTTATGTCGAGACCCGGAATACCGCCGCAAAGCTAAAGAAGGAAGCAGAGGAGTTGCACCAGGTCCACGTGCAGTTATCATAGGAGGAGTTACAAGAAATCAACCAGCTGAAGGAAACACAGGTCAAGTTGTAGCGGAAGGCCACTGAAGAGATTACTGACCTCAAGAAGGCGTAAGTCCGCCTGATTGTTGAACAGGTGCAGCGAAGTTGAGCAGGCTATTTCTGATGCCTGCCAGAACATGTTTGACAACACCACAGTGCTCACCCCAGTCGAAAAGGCCAAGCCATTGGGGAAAACTCTGGTCCAACTTTAGGACAATAACTTGCTGCTCCAGGCCTAGGTACAACCCACAACGCCGCCAGAGAAGGTTGCAGAGTGCAAGACCTCCATTGAAGCAATTGCCACTCAGTTCGGCACCATGGAACAAGAGGCTAAAATGGTTATGGATGCGACCACTCAATTTTGGCATAGTATTGTTCAGCATGAGCAACTTGATCAGCTGACTGCGCAGGTACAAGAGGAAGACGGTCAGTTGACAACCCTGAAGACGTCACTGAAGTCCATGCTGCTAATGGTCCATATCACTCGAGCCACAGAACTGAAGGATCTGCAGCAGCGAGCTGCCAGGGCACAAGAATGCCTGCAAAAGTGCTGCGAGCAGGTTGACAAATTTCAAGAAATCGGTGGCCAGTTGGTTGTTAAAGCCATCGCCACGCTCCAAGCCGTTTAAGAGAATCGACAACTAGTCAACATCAAGGTTAGTCACGAGCACCCCGTCCAACAAAATTTGACTAATTGTCATAGTATTGCTAGTAAATTCCAGCTGCAGGTCCGTGAAATTGCGCAGCAATTTGAAGATTTTATGGACAAGACTTCGACACACACCCTATCAACTTGACGTGGCTCGAGGGTAAGCCACAAAACCGTGTTGGGGGCCTGTTGGCAAGGGGTTTGGGGTGAGTGAGTTGTGTAGTGTCGCGGTAGCTGCGCAAGCTTAGGTGGTACCACACAAGGGTCGATTGGCACGATAAGTGGGAAAATAACCATTTTTTAATATTTTATATATATTTTGACCAAGTTTTGTTGCAATAGGTCAGTAGCGGTTAGAGGTCAGTAATTAGTGGACCCTTGATGTAAAGGCATAAGCCTATTTATAGATCCATTTTGAGGAGTCATGTAGCAGTCATATATTGTGCATGAGGAACTGTGAACAATTGTATGTAATTACATGCGTGATTGTAAGGGATAAGATCTGGTGCGATCTGTTTTATGGAGACTTTTCTGTCTTGACTGTGATTTTATATGGGCTTCTTCCTGATGTATGTAGTCTCCAGTTTTGGAGAAGGATTATGTATTGTGGTGTATCAGCACAATATTAATATATGATGCAATGAGTATGGCACAACCCTATGTTTATGAAGTAAACAACAATATCTACAACATTACCCCAAAACTGTAAGGTAAACCCTGCATGCAATCTCATACACTGTGCACGCTCCATGATCGTTTTATTCATCCTTTCTGACACACCATTTTATTGTGGTGTTATAGGGATTGTATTCTCTCTGTGAATCCCGCTGTATGAACAATAAATATCAAACTCCTTGCTTCAATATTCACCTCCATTATCAAATCTGAGACATTTCAACTTTTTTCGTGTCTCATTCTCAATTAAAGATTTCCACTTCTTAAAAGTAACAAACACATCATATTTTTGTCTAATGCAATAAACCTAAGTTTTTCTAGTTGCATCATCAATAAAAGTAACATAATAATGAGAGACACCAAGAGATTGTACTTGAGTCGGTACCCATACATATGTATGCACAAGCACTAAATTTTCACTCTTCTTTTGTTTCCCAACCATGAGAAATTTGACTCTCTTCTATTTTCCATAAACACAGTTCTCAAATAATTCCAAACTTTCTTGCTTTAGATCTAGAAGCAATTTCCTTGAGTGAAGAATTTGCATCCCCTTCTCACTCATGTGGCCAATCCTATGATGCCACGGTGTTGCACATGTTTCTGTGGAAGCTATAGAGAGAAAATAATCAGTATTATGGCAACATAAATACAACATATCTATCATGTCTCCTTTTGTTATTACCAGTGCTCCTTTCGTGATCTTCCACAATTTTTTTCCAAACATAGACAAACAACAGTTATGTCTCAACCGCCCCTTTGAGATAAAATTTATTTTCATACCAGGAATATTCCTTACATATTTTATCAACCATTCATTTCCATTATTTAACTTAATTTGTACCTTACCCATTCCAACAATTTTACATGGCTCGTTATCCCCCAATTAAACATGTACAAAATCACCTAGAACAAAATCATAAGAGAATTTCCTATGGGGTGTAGCATGACATGAATCCCTTGAATCTACTACCCAGTAATCACTAGTATTATCTAATGCAAGAACCAAAGCATCTTGTAACACATCACCTGCTACATTTTCTTCCTAAGTAGCCTCTTGTTTCCCGTCTCCTTTCTTCATTGGAGATCTTCATCCTTTCTTCAGATGTCCTCTCTTACCATAGTTCCATCACTCTATCTTTCCAAATCTGGAATTGGATCTATCCTTCTAGAATTACTGTGATTACCCAGGCTCCTTCCTCTCTCCCTTTTCCTTCCCCTGCTCTCCATGGTCAACGCATTACTTGATGTCTCACCTATGCTTTTTCTTCTCATTTCCTTGCTAAGAATAACACCAACAACATCATCAAGCTTAAGAGTGTTTGAACTAGAGATAGAGTTACTTATAGCCATGACCAAGCCAATTTATCTTTCTAGCAATGAGCACATAATTAGAAGAGCCCTAACCTCATAATCAAAGTTCACTTTTACAGAACTTAGCTGACTAGTAATCGTATTAAATTCATTTAAATGGTCAACAACAGATCCACCCTATGACATATTCAGGTTAAATAAATGCTTCATTAAAAACACCTTGTTGGAAGCCGAGGTTTTTTCATATAGCTTATCCAATGCGCTCATCACACCCTCCATTGTATTTTCATTCGAAATATTGAAAGGCATTGATGAATCTAGGAACAACTGTATTGTTCCTAGTGAATCAAGAACCTCCCATTATTCGTCCTTCATTGTCGTTGATTGTTTTGTTTTTTTGCCCTACGGTAGGTATAGATCCTTCTAGTATATATATTCCTCCATTTGCATCTTCCATAAATGGTATTTTTGGCCATTAAATTTCTTGACCCTAAACTTTCCTTCTTCTGTCATTGCTCCCACTCGAACCAGGAACCCTTCTTTCCTACGAGTTTACCAGCCAAATAAACCTTTTGGCTCTGATACCGATTGTTAGAAAAATAGGATCACATAGAAATAACGATAAACAATAAATAAGATGCAAATATTAAAACACATTACAAGAGAGACACAGATATAACGTGGTTCACCTAAGATGGGCTACATCCACACAGAAATTGCTAGTCCTTTATTATTATACCATCCATCAAAATGAAGGGATACAACTTGTAGAAACCCCATTGCACTTCCTCTTCACTCTCTCATAATCTCTTCCACACAATCACGGATACTGTTTTACAATGCTACAATATAATACACAACAATATTACAATGCTTTCCTTTTATAGAAGAATTACCATGGGAAAACACCACAGGTCACCCAATACCATGGGCCAACAAACATCCCAAAAATTTCTTTCGGGGGCTTCACCAGCTGGGGGATGATGTCGACTCGAACCCCCCAGTTGGGGGATGATGTTGACTCGAACCCCCCAGCTAGGGTGAGTGTACAATAAAACCTACAATAAAATTGAGGTACAAACACGACTTAACAATAACATCTCTGAATCTGGAAGATCAGGCTCCACAACGAACAATCTACCACTTGGAGACTGATCACAGTAACTCCACCGTTGTTGCAGTTGCTAGACTATGCTCTGAACCATGGACCTAAAAAATTTCTCATCTTTACCTTCAAGCTTGAAGGCCAACACAAACCGAGCATGAACTCAGTTTCTCTCTGGTTACTACCTTTTTCAACATGTCTACAAGAATCTGGCTAGTATGTATCTTTTCCAACTTTAACAGTTCATCTTCCAGAACAGATCTTATGAAATGATAGTTGAGTTCTGTATGTTTATTCTTCAAATGCAAAGTTGAGTTCTTTGGAAGATGAATGTCACTCTGGATGTCACTATACAACCTGATATTCTCCTTCTTCTTACCCAATTCCTTCATGAACCTTTGCAACCAAATCATCTTTTACTAGCCTCTGTAGGAGCAACATACTCTACTTTCATTGTTGAAAGTGCAACAACCTTTTGCAGTTTTGAAATCCAACTTACTATTGTTCAACCTATAGTAAAAACATACCCTGTGGTGGTCCTCCTATTGTATTTATCACCTGCCATATATGCATCAACATATCCCTGTAGAACAATGTCTTAAACTCCAAAACATAATGCACAAGAACTGGTACCTCTCAAATAACTAAGAATGCACTGTACTTCCTTCCAATGCTCTTTATTTGGATTTTTCATATACCTACTCACAACACCCACCGCATGTGCAATATCTAGTCATATGCACACCATGGCATACATCAAGCTGTTAATTTCCGATGAATAGGGAACCTTGGACATGTATTCTATCTCTTCCCATTTCTTGGGACACATATCCTTACTTATTTTGAAATGGATGGCCAAAAGTGCACTAATTGGTTTTGCATTCTGCATTCTCATCCTCTCCGTCACCTTTTCTATGTACTCACCTTGAGGCAATGTTAATTTGCAAATTTTCATGTCTCTTGTTATTCTTATACCAAGGATTTTCTTTGCAACACCCAAATCCTTCATCGCAAATGATTTAGCTAGTTTCCTTTTGAGCACATTTATATCTTGCATGTGATACCCTGCAACAAGCATGCCATCCACATACAATAACAAGATAATATATCTTCCATTATCTAGCCTCTTGAAATAAACACAGTGGTCAAAATGGAATCTACTATAACCTTGTTCTGTCATAAACTTATAAAATTTTAAATACCGTTGTCTTGGAGCTTACTTCAGGACATACAAGCTCTTCTTCAACCCACAAACCAAATTCTCCTTCCCTTTGACCTCATACCGTTGTGGCTGCTGGATATAAATCTCTTCCTCCAAATCCCCAAGGAGAAAGGTTGTTATTACATCTAATTGTTCAAGATGCAAATCTTCTACCGCCACTAGACTTAAAATAGCCATAATTGAAGTCATTTTAACAACATGAGAAAATATTTCATCAAAATCTATACCTTTCTTTTGTGCAAACCCCTTTACAACAAGTCTAGCCTTGTACTGATCTTGCCGCCACCTTCTTCCTTCAACCTGTAAACCCATTTATTCTTCAATGCTCTTTTTCCTGCAGGAAACTCAACCAAATCCCAAGTATGGTTTCTTACCAATGAGTCCATCTCCTCATTCATGCCTTGCTCCCACTTCTTTTTGGTTTCTACCTGCATTGCCTCTTCACAACATTTTGATTCACCATAATCAGTCATCAATAAATAATACAGTGAAGGAGAGAAAAGTTCAGGGGGTCTACTTAACCTGGTATATCTTCTTACATTTGCAAGAGTTTGAGGTACATGTTGTTGTTCTTGATTTTCGAGTACCTTTGGAACTTCATTTTCTTTGATTTAATCAAGCACTATGTATTTTGTGTTTTCCTTTTCCTCTTTATTTCCCTGCAACTTATATTTGTACATAACCTTTTCATTGAATACTACATCTCTACTCCTAATGATTTTGTCATTTTCATAATCCCATAAGCGATAACCAAAATCATCAACTCCGTATCCAATAAAGGTGCATTTCTTGGATTTAGCCTCAAGATTTGTTCTATTTTCTTTATCAATATGGACAACTGATTCACAACCAAAAATTCTCATAAATGAGTAATTTACCCTTTTAATTTTCCATGCCTCCTCTAGAATCCCACCATCCAAAGATCTTAAAGGCCCTATGTTTATTAAGTAAACAAAAATATCTACAGCATCAACCCAAAACTGTAAGGGGAACCCTGCATGCAATCTCATACACCTTGCACACTTCATGTTAGAATAGTAGAGTCAAGTTAAACTAGTTAACCTATCTAAGTAACCAACAACATATCATAAAAGATAAGAACAGTAAAAGAAAAGGACAAGAGAACACCGATATACGTGGTTCACCCTATTGGGTTACATCCACGGGAAGGTAGTCTTCTATTATCTCCAGAATGTCTTCTCCAATCTTACAAGAGAGCAAAGCACAAATACTTGAAAGAATATAAATGATGTACAACAGTGTCACAATAGTACCAGCACTTCATCAAGAATACATGATGTGTAGAGACTCACTTGACCCTATTATATACCAAGAGATGAGGAGGAATTACTCTCACATATTGCACGTGGGATAATATAATTCTTCAAAATAACATCTCTTAATACAATACCATGGGAAATTACTCTACACAAGTAAATATAACACCATATAACTATGGGTTAAATGTATTACTCTTTTACATAAGATTGTAGACAACTTCCGACATAATACAAAGACATTATTACCTTCCAAGGAATATTATATATTCCATATAATATATTCCAACACTCCCCCTTAATAATGGCTGGGAGAAGGGCTCATACTAACACTAAGGAAGGAAGGAGTCATTACTGCTCCCCCTTGATGACAACTTCCCACATTCCAAGCAAGGAACGAAGATGCACAAACTTCGTCTCGGTGAAGGATTTAGTGAAGATATCTGCTGCCTGCTACTCGGTAGGACAATAATGAAGAGAAAGAATACCATCTGCCACAAGTTCGCGAATATAATGAGTGTCAAGGTCGAGATGCTTTGTCTTGGAGTGATATACCGGATTATAAGCAAGCTGGATTGCACCCTGATTGTCACATTTCAATGCAGTGGACGATTTCGGATCCAGACCAAGCTCTGTGAGAACATGTCGTAACCAAACTGCTTATTTAGCTGCTTCTTTGGTTGCTCTATATTCTGCTTCACATGAAGATAAAGAAAGAGTATTCACCTTCTTGCTCGACTAAGAAATCGGACCTAAACCAAGTTGAAATACATAACCTGCAGTGGACCGTCGATCAGAACTATCACCTGCCCAATCAGAATCTATGTAACCAGAGATTGAAACTATAGTACTACTCAAATAAAAAAACACCATAGTGTGATGTCCCCTATAAATATCTCAGAATCCTCTTGGTTGACTACCAATGACTTTCATGAGGTCACTGCATGAGCCGAGAAACCAAACTGATGGCAAAAGAGAGATCTGGTCGGTTGTGAGTTAAATATATCAAACTGCCTACAAGCTGATGATAAAGAGTAGCATCAACAAGCGGTGTGGTACACTCAACAATTAACTTTACACTAGACTAAAATGGAGTAGGAGCAGATTTACAATAGCTCATATGGAAATGAGCCAACAGGTATGTAGCATACTTCGGCTAAGAGAGAAACATACCATCTGCCATATGCCATATTTGAAGACCCAAGAAATAATGCAATAAACCAAGGTCAGTCATTTCAGACTGCTTTGAAGATCACTTTTTAGATTTTGAATTAATGTAAGTTGGTTGCTTGTGATGATTAGATCATCTACATATAAAACAACAATGAGAATATTAGTACCAAAGTTCTGAACATATAGATTTGGATCAGATATACAACGCTTAAAACCATTCTTCAAAAAATATGCATCAATTTTATCATACCAATCCCTAGGTGCTTGTTTGAGACCATATAAAGACTTGTGTAATTTACATACTAAATTTGATGATTCTGTAAGTTTTTATCAATCAAGCTAGCATTATGTTAGGATATTTAACTGAGAGAACAACAAGTATAGCAATCAAACACGAGACAATGAACACAGTGTTTTTCCTCGGGGAAACCATAAATGGAGAAAACCTCACAACTTCCTCAGAGATAGAATCAGCACCAAAAGTAAAACCCCCAAAACAGTAAGATGATCCCCCGAGAGCAGTAACCTCTTTCTTCCTTGCCCCGATGTCTTTCTCTTCCTTAGCTATGCGCTACAACTGAGTGTGAGTGAGTGTGTGCTAAATAGAGAGGCTATCTCTCTATTTATAATAATTTCCGACATGACTAAACCTTGCTAGGGCCGACCTCTCTAGGAGAGTCTAATAACCCTAGTGCCTCGGAACTACGGGGACTTTAACCCTTAGACAATAGGAGGGTTACCCACAACAACTTGACATGACTTGTTTACATTATAGATCCTCCCGATAGGAACATCGGGGCATGACATGACTCAAGTATATCACAAATACATCTTGTAATAAACATCAGGTTGCAATACATAAGAAATACAAGTGAATACATTCCGAAGTTACATATTCATCAACACTCCCTCTTAACTAGGAAGGTATTCTCTCGTCACAGTTTTTCAGCACAAGTCTTCTTCTTTGTATCATCTGGGTCATTGCCAAGTTCTCGTCATCTTCATCTTCAAGTCATCTTCATCTTCTAGTCATCTTCATCTGGATCTGGATCATCACAGGGTCATCATCACTGGATCTGGATCATCACTGGATTTGGATCATCATCACTGGATCTGGATCATCATAAGGTCATCATCATTGGATCTGGATCATCACTGGATCTGGATCATCATTGATGGATCTGGATCATCACTCGATCTGGATCATCTCGGAGACATCATAACTGGATATGGATCATAGCTCGATCTGGATCATCACTAGGTCATCATCATTGGATCTAGATTGTCACTCGATTTGGATCAATACCATAGGTGCTATCTCATGATTCTTCTCGTCACAGGAAATTCTACAGAGCCAGCCCTTTTTCATGCTGGTTGTAGGCCTACCTCTGCGTAGGTCTTTGGTAGCCCTTACATCTGACCTACTCATCAGAATGGCCAACGCTCACATCTGACCTACTCGTCAGAAAGGAACAACACTTACATCTGACCTACTCATCAGAAAGGCATGCACTCACATCTGATCTTGTAGGAACCAATCCTACAGTCACATCAGAATGGCCCCCAGTCCCAGACTGAACTACCTGGTAACTGACCAGGTGCCTCCATTCTCCCAGAGAATGGCAGTAGCCCTTACATCTGACCTACTCGTCAGAATGGCCAGCACTCACATCTGCCATGGAAGGAAGCAATCCTCTCACCATGACATAATGGAAACAACCCTTATATCTGATCAAGTGGGAACACATCCCTCAATCACATTAGAATGGCCATGCGCTCACATCTGATGATGTAATACTACATCTTACAGTTGTCTCAAAAAGGCCCTCAGTCCCAGCCCAAGTATTCTTGGTAATTCACCAGGCAGCTCCATTCCCAGAATGGCAGTAGCCCTTATATCTGATCATGTAGGAACCAATCCTACAGGCATATTAGAATGGCTTAGCACTCACATCTGACATGGAAGGAAGCAATCCTCTCACCATGACAGAATGGCTCAGGCCTTACATTTGACCTACTCATCAGAATGGCTTTTGGACTCATCACTTCCCCTTAGAAGGGACCTCGATCTGGAGAACACCAAGCTTCTCCCTGAAGTACTCAAACTTCACTCTAGCCAATGGCTTCGTTAACCCATCAGCTATCTGATCGTCCGTCGCAACATATTGGAGCTTCACTACTCCCCTCTGCACCATATCCATGATATAGTGATACTTGATCTCAATATGCTTTGACTTGTCATGGAACACTGGATTCTTTGACAACTTCACACAACTCTGGTTGTCACAATGTATACAAGCAGCATCCATCTGGAGATCAAATAAATCATACAGTAAATTCCTCAACCATACTGCCTCACAAGTAGCTGAACAAGCTGCGACATACTCTGCTTCAGCTGTACTTAGTGCCACACAGGATTGCTTCCTGCTAAACCAAGAGATCACACCTGATCCCATACTGAAACAACATCCTGAAGTGCTCTTCCTATTGATAGCACTGCCTGCCCAATCTGAATCAACATAACCCTCTAGGTTAATCTTTTGAATCACCTCGTACTTGAGCCCATAATCAATTGTACCCCTCAGGTACCTCAGAAAATGCTTTGCAGCAGTCAAGTGAACATGTCTCGGATCTGTCAAGAACTGACTCAAGGTGTTCACAACAAAGAAAATATCTGGTCTCGTGTTCATCAGGTACATCAAGGACCCAATCATCTAATGATACATTGTGGCATCAACCGCTTCTGATGAAGCAACACTCAACAACTTCATGTTCGATGCCATAGATGTGGCCATGGCCTTGCAGTCCATCATCCCAAACCTCTTCAGGATCTCTACTGCATACTTCCCTTGTCCAAGGGAGATTCCATCCGCACTCTGCCACACCTACATACCTAGAAAATAATGCATCATACCCAAGTCCTTCATTTCAAACTCGGCATCAAGCTTTCTCTTTGTATCAGGAATCAACCCATCCATTCCTGTCATAAACATATCATCTACATACAATAGGAGCATCACTGGGTTGCCATCTTCAACCTTGTAGTAAAGGTTGGAATCTGCTTTACTTTTGGTAAAGCCCAAACTGGATAGAAAGCTATCAATTCTGTCGTACCATGTCCCGGGTGTCTATTTCAAACCGTATAGGGCTTTCTTCAATCTGCACACATGAGACTCCCTGTCATGTGTCTCGAAACCGAGTGGCTACTCTACATACAATTCCTCTTCCACTACACCATTCAAGAAAGCAGTCTTGACATCCATTTGGTGTATCTTCCATTGCATCACTGCAGCCAGAGCAAGTATTGATCTAATGGAAGTGTATATGGCTACAGGTGCAAAGGTTTCTTCATAGTCTATTCCTTCTTTCTGGGAGAAACCTCGAGCAACAAATCTTGCCTTATATTTCTCTATGCTACCGTATGCAACATGCTTGATCTTGTAGATCCATTTGGAAGTTACAACTGACTTCCCTTCTAGTCTTGGGACAACATCCCAAACATCATTCTTCATGATCGATTGATACTATTCGATCATAGCATCCTTCCATTCTTTCCGTTCTACCGCTTTTTCATAATTGGAAGGTTCTTTATCAATGAAATCACATAGTAATGCTACATACCCAGAGCAGGACCTGGTCCTCTTTCTTTCTCTGTGATTCTCTTCTGGATCCCCATATCTTTCTACACCTTGGATAAATTCTCGTACCCAAGCAGGTTTCTTCTTATGAGGATTATTTTTTGGAGGTGTATTTGTAGGTCTTTGTGGTTCTTCAAATTCTCGAACTTCTTCTTGAGTTTCTTCATTCATGGTTGTATCATGAATTCTGGGTGCTTCCGATTCTTTAGGAACTTTAGCAGGTCTCTTTCTGGATTTTTTGTAAGCTGTGTCTTCATCAAATGTCACATCCCTACTGATTTCAATCTTCTTGAATCCTAGGAAGTATATTCTGTAAGCCTTCGAGCTTTCAGAGTATCCCACAAATATACCCTTCTTTCCTTAAGGATCTAATTTAGTCCTCTTCTCTTTTGGAATGTGTATGTGTTGAAATATTGTAACTTCGAAGAATATTCTTTATGTATCTTTTGTGGTCCCCGATGGTCCAACCGGGAGAACCATTTGTATTTCATTGTACCTCGATGCTCCTAATCGGAAGAACTAATAAGAGTCGTGAGACACACACACTCACTTGGAATAGCGCACTTGTGGAGGAGAGGAGTTGCTGGAGAAGGAGGAGAATCAGGTTTTTGATCTCCTTGTTGGCTTTACCTTTTTCCTTTTTTGGGGCATCTATATTGAGGAAGCTTTTGCTGGGTTTTTCCCTTTAGGGTTTTCCCAGGATAAATCTGTGTTGTTCTTGTGATACTGTTTCTTTCAGTCATCCTGCTTTATATGCTTTTATTATGAAGAATGAAATGATATACTAATGTCTTAGTTAAGCATATGAAAATTTAACATGGTATCAGAGCTAACCTGAATAGGGTAGCTTTCACAAGTTACAGAATCTAGGGATTCTTATTTTTTGGTTCTATCTCCATAATCAATCAACAAAAGAAGGCTAGGCTTACTCTCCTTTAAAGGGTGCATCGTTCTGTCGAAGCGGAATTCGATTCCGAGCATTTTCAATTTTCGATGTGGAAATTAGGGCTTTCTACAGAAGAGGAATTTTTGAGTGAGACCAGCATAGGATTGTTCTCCTCATCAAAACCGAATTTTAGAGACCTGGATCAAGATTTTTGGTTGGGTGAATCTCTGGGAAAGTCAAACCCTAGTTTGACCCCGAGCTAGAAAAACCCTAAATACGAAAACTGCTATGTTTTGGCACATTCGCTATATTCCGAGATTGACAAAGGATTAGGAGTTGAAAATTGTAGGGGCCAAAGATGAAATCCTGATGAACACTGTATCCAAAATTTATCCTCCGATTCACTGTATTCCAGGAGATATGTTCTCTCCAAGTTAGGGTTCCAGCCTCTTCCAGAATTCATCCCTAAACAGGACACCTGGGGAGAATTGCAATATCTTGGGCTACAGAGGTCCAAATGGAATTCCTGAAGATGTTCCAGAAAAGGAACGGACTGCAATTTCGGTGGTCCGAATATCAGACTCACAAGATGAACCAGTGACACGTGGCATGCCGTACAACTTCGCTGTTCTGAACAGTCCTGTAACAGGTCACCTTGGGAAAAGGATCATAAATCCCAAATTGTGAAACCAATTCTGATGAAACCTACGGTGGTGGATCAGGGACATGCAAGGTTACCTCAATACAAAATTTCAGACATATAGGAGCACAAATTTTGGAGATATCACAGAAACAGTAACATGAATTTATGCAGAAGAAATTGGAAAATTAGGGCTTCCTGTTCCGGGAGCTTCCCTCCACTGTTTTCAGAAATGGAGTACATTGGACAGCTCCATTTGAAGAGATCTAT
>LPNX010375031.1:91332-306855 GCA_001517045.1 Pseudotsuga menziesii
GCCACTGCAAATTGAAAGATCAAAATGCTGAAGATGTTGTTGATGATGAAGACTACATGATGTTGAAAAGCTTCCAATGATTTATAGATGTGTTACTCTGCTGATGTTGATGATGTCCGCCATCTCTGCTCTTGTTGTTGTTGATGTAGAATACCCTTCTCGTTAAGGGGGAGTGTTGAAATATTGTAACTTCGAAGAATATTCTTTATGTATCTTTTGTGGTCCCCGATGGTCCAACCGGGAGAACCATTTGTATTTCATTGTACCCCGATGCTCCTAATCGAAAGAACTAATAAGAGTCATGAGGAAGTCCCATCTAATTGTAAAGGTGAGTCATCAGCACCCCAGTGTGGTTACTTGAGCCTACATGTGTAACTCGAGCCTACATAAGTTAACTTAAGCCGACATGTTAATTGAGTAAACTTTAAGTAAACAGATGAATATAAATAGAGGTGTAGTGCTCCTCATTTGAGACACACACACTCACTTGGAATAGCGCACTTGTGGAGGAGAGGAGTTGCTGGAGAAGGAGGAGAATCAAGTTTTTGATCTCCTTGTTGGTTTTACCTTTTTCCCTTTTTGGGGCATCTATATTGAGGAAGCTTTTGCTGGGTTTTTCCCTTTAGGGTTTTCCCAGGCTAAATCTGTGTTGTTCTTGTGATACTGTTTCTTTCAGTGATCCTGCTTTATATGCTTTTATTATGAAGAATGAAATGATATACTGATGTCTTAGTTAAGCATATGAAAATTTAACAGTATGTACACTGGACAGTCAGATATTCTGAGATGGCTAACTTCTGGTTTCTTGCGGAGAAGACTTCTTCAGGAGTCTTGTTCTCGAGTACTCTGTGTGGAGTACGGTTCTGTACATACACCGTTGTTCTGGCAGCTTCCGCCCAAAGATGCATAGGAAGATCTTGATCATGAAGCATTGCTCTTGCAACTTCCATGATAGTTCTATTCTTCCTTTCTGCAATCCCATTCTGTTGTGGAGTATAAGGAGTGGACAACTCCCTCTTAATCCCCGAGTCTTTACATATCTCTTTGAATTCATTCGAAGTGAATTCTCCGCCATTATCTGATCGAAAGGTCTTGATCTTCTTTTCAGCGTGATTCTCGATCAAGGCTTTGAATTCCTTGAACTTGCCGAATACTTCATCTTTGTTCTTCATGAAGTAAATCCATGTCTTCCTAGAAAAATCATCAATAAAAGAATAATAATATACATACCCGCTTAGTGAGCTTGATGACATAGGACCGCATACATCGGAGTGGATGATTTCCAAGATTCCTTTTGCTTTGCTTTCGCTACTTGGAAATGTCTTCTTTGTATTCTTTCCTTTCGCACATCCTTTGCAGACCTCATCATGTTTTGCTTGAATTTCTGGAAGACCTTCAACAGCTTTGCTTGCTAGTGGTAGTGCTCTGTAATGCACATGTGCAAGCTTTCTATGCCAAAGCTCATTTGGCTCTACTGTGTCATGGACCAAGGCTTGTTCTGGATGCCCCTTTAATTTGTACAATCCTCCTTCTTGTTCTCCAATCACTACTGCATCATCAATAGTATTTAATTTTAGCCACATGATGACTTGAACATCTATAAATGCAACCCTCATGCCTTTTGCATCTAAAGCAGATATGGAGAGAAGGTTCTTCTTGAGACCTAGTACAAACAATACATCTTGCATCTTCATAGACTTTCCAGATTCTAGTTTATAGGAGGCTCCCCACTACCTTTTATTGGATATTGGTAGCCATCTCCAAGCTTCACCTTGTGAGGTGATTCATGTTCTGAAAGTTTTACAAAGGACTCTTTGAATCCTGTCATATGTTTGGAAGCCCCACTGTCTATAAGACAATCATTGCTTCCATGTGTGATGTTTCCCGTTAGAGCAGAAATCAAGACATATTCTTCTTCACTAGAGGAGTCTTCACTTTTATATATGGTTCTCTTCTTGGATGGTTCATCATCCTCTGCAGCATGAGCGTGATGTCTTCTCTTGTTGCTATTTTTCTTATTCTGTCTTTTAGGACAATCTCTTGCAAAGTGTCCTACTTCATCACATGTATAACATCTGATTCTAGACATGTCTTTTCTAGAGTTATTTTTAGAGAAATGCTTACCTATGGAGTGATGAGAACTTCTTTTGGTTTTCTTGGAGTGTACTGTGAGAGCTTGATCTTCACTTCCCATATTCTCTTCTCGAGCTGTTATTCGAGCTTCTTCTTGAGAGCATTCTTCCCACAGTCTGTTGAACTTGGCTAACTTCTTTCTAGCACATATCCCTTGAATAAAGGAGTTCCATGATCTAGGGAGACCATTCAAGGTGGTCATCACAACCTCTGCATTCTCTACTTCTTCATCTACTGCTTCCAGCTGTTCCTTGATCTGAGAGACCGTTGTAAAGTAAGACTGGATGGTCTCAGCATTTTGGATCTTTACATTCTTCAGTTGGTTTCTCAGAGTCATCTTCCGGTTTATGTTCTTCCATTCAAACAATTTGGTTAGGGCATCAAACATAGCCTTAGGTGTCGTTAGGGAGGACACTTGTGGTATGAGGTGATCCTTGATTGAATCAACAATGATCCTCTTTTCCATAACCAATTTCTTCTTATGTAAGGCCTTAGCCTCATCTCCCTCTGGAACTGGAACCTCCTGATTGATATAGGAGTCCAACTCATTTTCTTCCAGGACCAAGGAGATCCTATACTTCCAAGCTCGGAAGTTATCAGCTCCCTCAATATTTTCATCAAGCTTGGTATGATGAGACATCTTAACTGAGAACCTCAAATGGAAATACAAAATATTTAGATCTTACCAGGTCAAGATGTCAGATCTATATTTGGAGCTGAAATCCTGTAGTGCTGGTTCAGGAGCAGATTAGGGTTTTGCTTTTCTGGAGTTCTGTCCAACCAAATGCTTTGAATTTGATCCCTAAATTCGATTTTGGGGAGGAGATCAATCCAGGCCCAGGCTCACTGAAAAATTCCTCTTATGTGAAAAGACCTAATTTTCGGTAGGAGTGTCGGGTCCAAAACTGAAAAACCTTAGAATTGGATTCTGCTTTGACAGAAAGATGCTCCCTAGGGAGGAGAGTTATTCCAACCTTCTTTTTATGAAAATCTATGGAGAGAGATCCACAAAGTAGGAATCCCTAATTCCCGCAGCTGCACAGTGTCTTCTTCTCAGTTTAGCTCTGATTCCATGTTAGTTTTTATCAATCAAGCTAGCATTATGTTAGGATATTTAACTGAGAGAACAACAAGTACAACAATCAAACACAAGAGATAATGAACACATTATTTTTCCTCGGGGAAACCATAAATGGAGAAGACCCCGCAACTTCCTCAAAGATAGAATCATCACCAAAAGTAAAACCCCCAAAATAGTAAGATGATCTCCCGACAATAGTAACCTCTTTCTTCCTTGCACCAGTGTCTTTCTCCTCCTTGGCTATGTGCTACAACTGAGTGTGAGTGAGTGTGTGCTAAATAGAGAGGCTAGCTCTCTATTTATACTAATTCTCGACATGACTAAACCCTACTAGGGCCGACCTCTCTAGGAGAGTCTAATAACCCTAGTGCCCCGGAACTGCGAGGACTTTAACCCTTAGACAATAGGAGGGTTACCCAGAATAATTTGACATGACTTGTTTACATTATAGATCCTCGCGATAGGAACATCGGGGCATGACATGACTCAAGTATATCATAAATACATCCCGGAATAAACATCGGGTTACAATACATAAGAAATACAGGTGAATATATTCTGAAGTTACATATTCATCAACAGATTCAGCATTAATAAAACCAGGAGGCTGTTGCATATAGATTTCTTCATTAAGATCACCATTTAAAAAAACACTTTTAACATCCATTTGGTGCATTTCCCATTTATAAGATGAAGCAATAGATAAAATGGTTCTTATTGTATTTAGTTTAGCAACAGGAACAAAAGTTTCTTTATAATCTATACCTTCAAGTTGATTAAAACCTTTTGCAACTAACCTAGCTTTATACTTTTCAATATGTCCTTCTGCAATGAACTTAGTTTTGTAAACCCATTTACAACCAACTAAATTCCTACCAAAAGGAAGAGGAACAAGAGACCAAGTCTTGTTCCTCATAAGAGACTCATACTCAGCAGTCATAGCTTGTTCCCATTGAGGTTTACCTTGAGCTTGAGCATAAGAGGTAGGATCATCTGTGGCCAAAACTTTCGTCATAAGGAAAAAGTTAGATCTAGTTCTACGAGGGTCGACAGGGTTACCGACCTCACTACCTGCAGATTCAAGAGTTTTTCGGGCCCAAACAGAAAGGTTAGAGGAAATAGAAGTTTCTTCAACTTCAGTACATTTAGGTGGAATACTTGAAGAAGAGGGCAAACTAAGATCAACAACAGGCACAAAACTGGAAGAAGAAACCGAGATAGGAGTAATAGGAGACAATGGGATATTTAGTGTAACATGAGGTTCAATAGACTCAGGTGGTGAAGATACTTCAACAAAGTGAACATCCCTTCGGATGATAACACTCTGAGTAGAGGTATCAAATAACCTGTAAGCCTTAGAATCCTTAGAATAACCAATGAATATACATTTGTGAGACTTTGGATCTAACTTTTTCCATTTATTGTCAGGAATATGAGCCCAACATTCACAACCAAACACCTTAAAGTTACTAATATCAAGTTTCCAACCATTCCAATTTTCCTCGAGGGTAAAATGCTTAACGACTTTTGTAGGAAATCGATTTAAAATAAAGTTTACACAACTTACAGCTTCAGCCCAAATTTTTTTATGTAATCCTTTAGAATAAAGCATACATCTAACCATTTCAACTAAATTTTTTAGCTTTAGCCATTAAATGTTTTGCTTTAAAACAATTATTTTCAGGATGGTTAGTTTTACCACAATGTTTACAAGGATCATACACTTTCTTTTGTTTACTGTTTTCATTAGAAGCATGAGAAGCATGTCCAAAATTAGTATTAGAAGGATTAAAACCTTTAGCATTATTAAAACTTTTCTTATGATTCTTATTAAGTGCAGTTAGAGCTTTATTAGGTGTGAGTTGTCTTGAAACAATTAACATTTCTTGCTCATTGATCAATCCTTTACAAAAATCATCAAACTTTTGCTTCATAGTACTTTGAGACAATTCTAGAGCTCTATTCCTAGTTTGGATGAACATATCAAAACAAGATGACATTTTATGTTCTACAAGAATAATACGAGCAGTGTCAGTTTTCTTGTAATCTTTACCACAACTATTTAATTTCTCATTTAAAGTTTTCGATTCAGCAAGATATAACTCAACTCTTTCAAAGCCAGCAGGTTCGAGGTCAAAGATCTTAGATAATATGCAGAAACATCATCAGATTTATCAAATAAAGAGGAAAGAATTTTCCTTACCTGAACTGGGTTGTCTTCTGCCTCAATACTTACCTGAAGACTATTTGCAACAGTTTGACCAATGAGCCCCCTTGATTGATCACTTTTAGCTTCCCATATAGCCAAATCATCAGCAACAGTAGGTGTCTTGTGTTCACCATTAACTAGCCTCCAAAGATTCTTACTCCTGAGAACATCAATCATCTTTCTCTTCCAGGCAAGATAGTTAGAACCAACTAATTTAGGAACAGAAGCTACTTTGGAAGTCATAATGAGTGAAATTTTGTCAAGAAATAAGAAACCCTAATACTGAAAAATGACAAAAAAATAGTGAAGAACTTGAAAACAGTTACACTTTACTGATCTGAATCTGCAAAAGCACAGTTAGAAAAACAGTAAAGAAAAGAGGAGAAACTTTCACTTACAACCTTGTGAAAAAAATGTGCCCAGAAAATCCTAGTCTTATGTTCTAGTCGTGTAGGTGGATCCAGAATGGCTGTTCCAATTCCAAAAACAGGTTATAGTAAAAAAACCGGTAAGAAAATGACCAAGTTACGGGCCTTTTTTATAACTGTCATTTTTATTATCGAAAGGAAGCCCAGAAATGCCCAGTTTTCTGTTCTGGTCACATGGGTGGATCCAGAATGGCTGTTCCAATTCCAAAAACAAGCTATAATAATAAAAAAACAGTAAAAAATGACCAAGTTACGACCCTTTTATATAACTATCGTTTTTATTACCGAAAGGAAGCCCAAAAATACCCAGTTTTATGTTTTGGTTGCATGCATGGATCCAGAATGGCGTTTCCAATTCCAAAAACAGGTTATATAAAAGTTCCGGTAAAAACTGACCAAGTTACGACCCTTTTGTATAACTGTCGTTTTTATAATCGAAAGAAAGATCTCCCTTAGGAGAGCCCCGAAATCATGTAGATCTACAGAAAAAACATCAAGAAACCCTTGAAAAAATTCTGCAAAAATATTACACAACAAGTTAGGGATAGGGTAAAAAAAAAATGTAGAAATATGCCCATATATGAATAGAAGCCTAATGGCTACCCGATAGAAAGCAAATCTACAACAAAATGACAATGCCCAAATGATAATCGTTATTGATTAAAAGCTATAGAAGGTACTAGATCATAGCAACCTTTCTTTGATACCATTTTAGAATAGTAGAGTCAATCTAAACTAGTTAACCTATCTAAGCAACCAACAACATATCATAAAAGATAAGAACAAGAAAAGAAAAGGAAAAGAGAACACCGATATACGTGGTTCACCCTAATGGGTTACATCCGCGGGAAGGTAGTCTTCTATTATCTCCAGAATGTCTTCTCCAATCTTACAAGAGAGAAAAGCACAAATACCCTAAAGAATATAGATGATATACAACTATGTCACAATAGTACCACTACTTCATCAAGAATACATGATGTGTAGAGACTCACTAGACCCTATTATATACTAAGAGATGAGGAGGAATTACTCTCACACATTGCATGTGGGATAATATAATTCTCCAAAATAACTTCTCTTAATACAATACCATGGGCAAATACTCTACACAAGTAAATACAACACCATATAACTATGGGTTAAACGTATTACTCGTTTACATAAGATTGTAGACAACTTCCGACATAATACAAAGACATTATTACCTTCCAAGGAATATAATATATTCCAACACTCCATGATCGTTCTATTCATCCTTTCTGACACACCATTTTCTTGTGGTGTTTCTGGGGTTGTCTTCTCTCTGTGAATCCCATTGTATGAACAGTAACTATCAAACTCCTTGTTGCAGTATTCATCTCCATTATCAGATCTGAGACATTTCAATTTTTTTCTTGTCTCATTCCCAACCAAATTTTTCCACTTCTTAAAAGTAACAAACACATCAGATTTATTTCTAATGCAAACCCAAGTTTTTATAGTTGCATCATCAATAAAAGTAGCATAATAATGAGATCCGCCAAGACATTGTACCCGATTCGGCCCCCATACATCTGTATGCACAAGCTCTAACTTTTCACTCTTCTTCTATTTCCCAACCTTGAGAAATATGAGTCTCTTTTGTTGTCCATAAACACAATTCTCACAGAATTTCAAACTTACCTGATTCAGATCTAGAAGCAATTTTCTTAAGTGAAGAATTTGCATCCCCTTCTCACTCATGTGGCCAAGCCTATGATGCCACAATGCTGCACTTGTTTTTGTGGAAGCTACATAGATAGAATAATAAATATTATGAGGACATAAATACAACGTACATATCTTGTCTCCTTTTGCTATTACCAATGCTCCTTTAGTGATTTTCCACCATGTTTTTCCAAACGTAGACAAACAACCACTATCTCCCAACTTCCCTGTTGAGATCATATTTCTTTTCATAGCAGGAATATTCTTTACATCTTTTCGCAACCATTCATTTCCATTATTTAACTTAATTCGTACCTTACCCATTCCAACAATTTTACATGGTTCATCATCCCCCAATAAAACATGTCCAAAATCACCTAGAACATAATCATAAAAGAATTTCCTATGGGGTGCAGCATGACACGAAACCCCTGAATCTACTACCCACTAATCACTAGCATTATCTAATGCAAGAACCAAAGCATCTTGTAACACATCACCTACTACATTTTCTTTCTGAGTAGTATCCTGCTACCCATCTCCTTTCTTCTTTGGAGCTTTGCAGTCTTTCTTCAAATGTCCTCTCTTACCACAGTTCCATCACTCTATATTTCCTAGTATGGACTTGGATCTGCCCTTTCTAGATTTGTTGTGATTACCTAGGCTCCTTCCTCTCTCCCTTTGTCTTCTCCTGCTCTCCATGGACAACACGTTACCTGATGTCTCACCGGTGATTTTTCTTCTCATTTCCTCGCTAAGAATAACACCAACAAAATCATCAAATTTAAGAGTGTTTGAACTAGGGACATAGTTACTTACAACCATGACCAAGCCATTCCATCTTTCTGGCAATGAGCACAGAATTAGAAGAGCCCTAACCTCATCATCAATGTTCACTTTTACAGAACTTAACTAACTAGTAATCATATTAAATTCATTTAAATGGTCAGCAATAGATCCATCTTTTGACATCTTCATATTAAATTAGTGCTTCATTAAAAATACCTTGTTGGAAGCTGGTGGTTTTTCATAGAGCTTATCCAATGCGCTAATCACACACTCTGTTGTCTTTTCTTTCGAAATATTGAAAGACATCGACGAAGCTAGGCACAACCATATTGTTCCTAGTGCTTTTATGTCAAGAACCTCCCATTCTTTGCTCTTCATAGTCATCGATTGTTTTGTTTTTTTGCCCAAAGATAGGTATAGATCCTTCTGGTACAAATAGAACTCCATTTGCATCTTCCATAACCGATAGTTTTGGCCATTAAATTTCTTGACCTTAAACTTTCCTTCTTTTGCCATTGCTCCCACTCGAACTAGGAACCCTTCTTTCCTGCGAGTTTACCAGCCAAATAGACCTTTTGGATTTGATACCAATTCTTAGAAAAATAGGATTGCAGAGCAATAACAATAAACAATAAACAATAAACAAGATGTAAATATTAAAACACATTACAAGAGAGACACATATATAACATGGTTCACCCAATATGGGCTACGTCCACACAGAAATTGCCAGTCCTTTATTTTATACCATCCAACAAAATGAATGGATACAACCTGTAACAACCCTGCTGCTCTTCCTGTTCACTCTCTCACAGTCTCTCTCACATAATCATAGAGATTGTTTTACAATGCTATAATACAATACACAACCGTATTACAATGCTTTATTTTTATAGGGGAATTACCATGGGAAAATACCACGGGCTACCGAATACCATGGTCCCACAAATTGTTGGCCAACAAACATCCCAAAAAATTCTTTCAAGGGCTTCACCCCCCCGCTGGGATGAGTGTACAGTAAAACTGGGGTACCAACATGTCTAAGCAATAACATCTCTGAATCTGTAAGATCAAGATCCAAAACCAGCGTGCGAATGATCTGTAATTCCTATAATGAAAGCATGAAAGTGGCTAAGCTCAACGCTGGGGTCAAGTGTGACCAAATATAATTATGACATCTCTCAACCAATTTTAGCATTAGTAACTATCTTTATCTATGTAGTTATCCATCTTATCGATTTTGTTAAGGAAATCAATGAGGTCAATGTGTTGTATGAGTGGTGTAATGTTGTTTCATATCACCTCTAGGGTAAATATCTTAAATTCTATATCAAATAACACACTCTCCATTGCGTCACAACATTTATCCATCACTCTCTTATGGAACAACACACTACTAACAACCAAAACAAAATCAAGTAAAAAAAATCCCATCATTGAAGATGATCCCTATTTCCATCAAGAAGGGTGTGTCATTGAAGAATTTGCTGGTTATACCCAATGTCAAGCAAGAGGTCGAAGATGTTTTGCAACATATTATTGATTGTCAAGTTGTGGAGTCAATCCATTAGAATAAGGAGTGCTTGGAAATCACAAGGGGATAATGTCTCTTATGCTTTAACTTGACACAATTTATGTATGCATTTTGATTTCCTATGTCAAGTTAAACCCTTATTTGAATTTTGTCTCAACATATTGTTTGATTCTTGTCTCAATACAATGTTTAAATTTGGTCGCTAAAGATCTTATTTGTTTTTTGGTGAATGGTTTTGCTCAAGACCATGTCTGAATTTCATTGTAGCTCAAAGTTGACATGTTTAAACTCTGATCTAACTCAAAGACTTTTGAATTTGGGAGATTTTCCTAATTGATAAGGGCCTTTGAGATTCTTATGTTTATCGATTACCATGCCCACAACCCAAAAATTAAGTTGCATCGGCTATAAGTGCTTTCACAATATTAATTAAGTAAATTACATCATTATTTGTGATTATAGATTATAATGGCTTAGATTCAAGACATAACACCTCATTTAAACCTTATATGTAAAATTACAATCTAACATGTATAGGTTTCAATAAAAGTGAATTCTTACTAATAAAAAATATTTTAGATTTCGAAAACTTTAACAAGATTATCTACATCAAATATCAAAATATTATTTTTAACAAATATATTTAATTATAAATATGGGTTATAACCCATTTTAAAATGACTACATTAAAAAGTCAGCATAAGTGTAGCCATAGTCATTAAAGAGTAACAATAAGTATAGGCATAGTCAAATGACTACATTAAGGAGTCACAATAAATATAGCAATATTGAACCACACAAAACTAGAAAAATGAATCAGCTTTGAAAAATAACCAATATTTCTCAACATAAAAAATAAAATACAATTGTAACACCTCTCTATATACTAGAATAAAGGTATTTTCATAGTGGTAAACATCCACCAATTTATGAGTGCCTCGCAACCCAACTAATACATTTTCTTCCCATTGTAAAATGGTCGCTAAGTCTTCTTCCTTATCTTGTGAATAGACTAAACCTGCACATTTTCAACATTGTTTGATGGAAAATTGCAGTGTATGGATGAAATTATAAGAGTTTCATAACTGTTGGGGATTGATGTTTGATAAAGTTCTGACCATTTGATTTAGACATGTAGACTAGCGAATCTTAAAATCACACTTGACACGTGGATATATTGGATTTGAAATTTCAAAACTTGTCAAACATTAACAGATAAACACAAACTTTATTATAATTAAAAAATAATAACAAAGTAGACCATTTTAAGTTTAGACAAGTCATGTCAACACGGTCATGGAAAGAATATTTTAACATGGGAAGTAAATAAGTTCCATGGTCACCTCTAAGTAACAAGTTCAAGGTCTTACACTTTACACGTTGCTCACTTTACACGTTGCTCTTTTTTCAAAGGTAAGGTAGTTTTGAAAGACAAACTATTCATAATAAGCAATGTTATGATGGATGGTTATTTTTATTATTTTTATTTTATTGAAATACCTTTTTTTCTAATGAGGAGTTGGGATTTAGTTTTCTAAATTCTCTAATTTATTATTGTAATTTATTGGTATTTACTCAGATTGGGTTTTGAGATTGGAGTTTAACTCATTTTCATTTTAAGGATATGTTATTTTAAGTTTTTTTAATATGTAATGTTAAAGCTATTTTTTTTAGAATTAAATTTAGATTTAATAGAAAATTCTCACCAATTTCTTATCATAACTCAATGGATTAAAATTGTGGTGGGATTTCATACACTCATGTATGAAAAAAAACTCAAAACTTATATTCATAATCATTTAATTTTAATCACTTATTCGTAAGATCAAATAGTTTTACTTCAGTTTTTTTTTTATTACGAAGAGTCTAACGTATCATTTTCTTCATTAATATTGACAAATTATAGTAATGATAACTCTATTGATTAAAATTGTAGTTGTAATGGTAATGATCAGTGTCTGATCTTAAGGATGATAAGATGGTGGGATTTCATCCACTTATGTATGAAAAAAAATTGTAGTTGTAATCGTAATGGTCAGTGTCTGATCTTAACTCAATCGATTAAAATTGTAGTTGTAATCGTAATGATGAGTGTCTGATCTTAAGGATGATAAGATGGTGGGATTTCATCCACTTATGTATGAAAAAAAACTCAAAACTTATATTCATAATCATTTAATTCTAATCACTTATTCGTGCTTCGGTTTTTTTTATTACAAAGAGTCTAACACATCATTCTCTTCATTACTATTGGCAAATAACATCACCTTAAAAACATAGTCTCACTCTATGGACCTTAATGTTGAGTTAATATATAATATAATAATACTAAATTGGTTTCTAATCTAACTATATATTAGACAATTTGGTCAATGCATATTGAGTTTCAATATAGGTCCAATTCCATCTTTATTAGATACATCAACACTTAGTTGATAATTGTTTCAATTCCAATTTATATATATATGATTGGAGAATGTTTGTGATTATTCAAGCTAAGTTATAATTAAATTCTTGTCTTAAATATCTATTATCAACTTTTGAATATATTTACAATCACATTTACTAATAACAACAACAATACAACCAAAGTTTTTCATCTCAAGATAGTTTTAGACGACATGATTTCATGATTGGAATACAAAGTTGGTTATTCAAGCTAAACTACCATAATGTTCTTGTCATTAGGTGTTTATTATTAGATATTTATTATTATTATAATCAAAACTACCTATACTATTATAATCTTACATATTAATGCCAAACACTATATAAAAGTTAACTTTGCAACAACAACAATAAAACTAAAAGCTTTAATATTAAGGTGGTTAAAGATTTGGTGATTCAATTCGAGGATGATAATGATTATCCAAGCTAAGCTACCATTGGATCTTCATCATCCCTAGTAAGATATTATCGTTTATTACTTGTTATAATGGAACTTATGTGCAATTCTTTGATATTGCTATAAATACACATATTGATATTGTGAAGGTGGTTAAAGATTTGGTGATTCAATTCAAGGATGATAATGATTATCCAAGCTAAGCTACCATTGGAACTTCATCATCCCTACTAAGATATTATCGTTTATTAATTATTGTTATAATGGCACTTATGTGCAATTGTTTGATATTGCTATAAATACACATATTGATGTTGTCACAATGAAATGTTAACTTCACAACAACAACAATAAAAAAACAAAAAACCTTTTCAATCTCAAGTTGACTTAGACCATAAGATTTGGTGACTAGAGGATGGTAGTGATGATCCTCCCACCATAGATTCTAAGGATTGGAGGATGGTAGTGATTATCCTTAAGCCATATGTATAATAATTCGGGATGGTGGTGATTATCCTTAAACCTTGAATCTTGTGATTGGAGGAAGGTAGTGATTATCCTCAAAGTATATGATATCGTGATTTGAGGATGGTAGTGATTAAAGAAGTTAAATTACTATCTTGGTCATCCACTATTATGTTATAATTATACTTATTGATGCTTGGCCAGAGATAAATGTTAACCTTACATCAACAATACTAATAAAACTATATAAATATTAACTTAAAAATGATTTAAACCATTCCTATTTATTATCCTCACACCATATAATCTAATAATGATTCGAGAATGATAATGATTATCTTTAAACCACAGGTATAATGATTATGGATGGTAGTGCTTATCCTTAAAACTAGAATCTTGTAATTGGAAGATGGTAGTGATTATTCTTAAAGTATAGGATATTATGATTCGATAATGATACTGATTAAAAAAGTTAAGTTACTAGTAGATTGACATCTTTGATCATCGAGTATCATTTATTAATTAATTTTATAATTATACTTATTAATGCTACAAATAATTATTAACCTTACATCAACACTAATAATAAAACTAAAATTTATTAACCTAAAAATAATTTAAACACCTTCAAAAACACTAATAATTACCCAAACTAAACTACCTTTGGATTCTACCTTCAAGAGTCCATATTATCCATTAATCATTTTATTACAATAAAAATTTAAAACTTTTTAATATCAAAATGATTTATACAAAAGTACTATAATGGTTATCCAAGCTAAACTACTCTAGGATTCTCATCTTTGATCATACACCATGTTCATTTATTACTTTATAATACTTATTAAATATTTTTATAATTATATATATTAATGATGTTTAGTGATAAATAAAAATGATGATATTATTATAATTATACATATTAATGATGTTTAGTAGTAAGTAAATATAGTGATAATAATTATTTAAATTAGCTTTTGACTCATTTATAATTATATTTAATCATAAATAAATATGATAATATTATTATAATTATATATTAATAATGTTTAGTGGTAAACAAATACGGTGGTAATAATAATTATTTAAATTAACGTTTTTTTGGACTCATTCATATATTTAGATAGTTGCTCATATTTATTAATTATTATTATTTTAATATTTACCAAATAAATAAATAAAAGTAATATTACATAATGTTTAGTGGTAAATGAATATTATTATATTATATTTTAATATTTACAAATGATAATATTATTATAATTAGAATTATATATGTTAATGATGTTTAATAGTAAATGAATACATGTTAATGAAATAATAATATTATTATAATTATAATTATACATGTTAATGGTGTTTAATAGTAAATGAATACATGTTAATGATGTTTAGTGGTAAATGAATATGGTGGTAATAATAATTATTAAATTAACTTTTAACTCATTCATATCCTTAGATAGCTACGGATTTTTATTAATTATTATTATTTTAATATTTACAAAATATTAGTTATTATATTGACACTTGTAAATAAAAAATATTATTATTATAATGGTATTTTCTAACACTTAAAAAAATTAAGTTGTGTTCACACTAGTCCATGCCTTGCAAGAGAAATAAATATTAAGTTAAGACCGTGTGGAAACTTCTATGCTGGAACTTTTGGTTTTCTTGGGGACTTTGAAATGAGTGGGTTCAGGGTTGGGCAATGGCTGTCATAAATCCATTGACCGACGGGTTTTTCCACGATGGAGAGCAGACCAACGCGGTTGCGCCGGAACTTAAAAAAACAATTAAAAAAATAAATAACCCAAAATCCAACTTCGATCTTCTCCGCGTTCACACAGCCAAGAAAAACGCGGCTTTGTCCGCGTCAAACAGCCGATCTGCATAATATATATATATATATATATACACACACCAGCCTCACCGCCATTAAAAGCCCAAATCCACAAGGCACTAAATTTTATTCAACACATAGATAGGCCACTGGAGTTTTCGGACATTGATTAGTAGTTGTAGCTTTTAGTATTGCTGGAGTAACATTAAAGAAAGCAAGCGAAAATGATGATGGGCGGTGGTGGAGAAGTCGAAGGCATGGGATTGGGGGTGATGGCCGCCCTGCCTCTGCAGTTAACTCCCACTGTGGCAATTTCCTCGGGAGACCACCTTGGAGCATCCAATAACAGTAGCCTTCTTACAAACAATGGCGGTGGTGGTCTTAATAACAGCCTCAAGAAGGATGATAGGATTCCTCAATGGGGATTCAATGAGACCAAGGAATTCATTGCAATCAGGGCTGAGCTTGAGAAGGATTTCACTCAGACAAAGAGGAACAAGACTCTGTGGGAGCTCATTTCTTCGAGGATGAAGGAGAAGGGTTTCAGGAGGAGCTCCGAGCAGTGCAAATGCAAGTGGAAGAACTTGGTAAATCGATACAAGGTATGTTCTGGTATCTGTTAATTCGTCTATGTGTCTGTATGTATGTAGATTTATTCATTTTGTTTTGCTTGAAATTCATTTCAAAGGCGCTGGGAATTGACATGCTGCCATTCGGGAATAGTTCGAAATTTATGGCAGTTTGTATTAGATAGATGTAGGGCTCTTTATGTTCGCTGTTTGGATCTCTATTGAAATCAATTCGAATCCATCGGGAATGTTCTGTTAGCATCTGGGTATGCTAGTTAATCTTTGATCTGCTGTGCTGTGGATGTTAGTAATCTGATTTGTTACCATTTGAATCTTTTATGTGGTTGTGCTTAAAATTGGTTTGGTTACTGTTTTTATTGTTTTTTATTTGGGCATGCTCGGAATCGAGTTTAGGGCATTGGGTATGGCATATTACCATTTTGGCATGCCGGTTTAGAATTCATGGCATGTTATCATTGAGCATATGCCAGTTTAGAATTCATGGCAATTTGTTGTAGCTGTAGGGGCTCTGTACTTTTTATTTATTTATTTGGGTTTCAGTTGAATCAATTCGAAAATGCACTGGAATTCATGGCATGTTACCATTTGGCCATGCCAGTTTAAAATTCATGGCAATTTGTTGTAGCTGTAGGGACTCTGTACTTTTTATTTATCTATTTGGTTTTCAGTTGAATCAATTCGAAAATGCACTGGAATTCATGGCATGTTACCATTTGGCCATGCCAGTTTAGAATTCATGGCAATTTGTTGTAGCTGTAGGTGCTCTGTACTTTTTATTTATTTATTTGGGTTTCAGTTAATCAATTTGAAAATGCACTGGAATTCATGGCATGTTACCGTTTGGCCATGCCAGTTTAGAGTTCATGGCAATTTGTTGTAGCTGTAAGCCTGTAGGGGCTCTGTACTTGTTTATTGTTTATTTATTTATTTGGGTTTCAGTTGAATTAATTTGAAAATGCACTGGGAATGATGTGTTAGCATTTGGGTATGGTGGTTTAACTTTAAACCTGTAGCTGTCATCATCTGCTTTGTTACCATGTGGGTCTCTGATGTTGGCTTATGGTTTAGTGGTTGGCATGGGGTGTTGTTTTCAAGACCCTGTGGGTGTAGAGCCCTTGTGTTCCCTCCCCTCCTTTGATATCAATTTGGTCCAAGTGGATGATAGTAGGATAGTAGGATGTTTTTCCTTTTATTTTTTGAAAATTGAGTTAATTGTTTCTCTTTTGGGTGTGCTTAGAAGTGTTCAGAGTATTGGGAATGTCGTGGTAACATTTGGACATGCCAGTTTAGAATCCATGTCAATTTCAGGGTATTGGGAATGGCATGTTACTGTTTGGTCATGCCAGTTCAGAATCCATGTCAATTTCAGGGTATTGGTAATGGCATGTTACCATTTGGGCATGCCAGTTTAAAATCCATGACAATTTCTTGTTGATGCGTCCTTGCTTTTATGGATGTGTTTGCTTTAAAATCGTAATAAATACACTGGGAATGGTGCGTTAGAATTTGGGTATGCCAGTTTAGAATTTAAGCGGTGAATGTGATTAATGAGTCTTTGATGTGGCTGTGCTGAAAATTGTTAAATTGAGTGGAGATTGCCTTTTAGCGTTTGGGTATGCCAGTTCATTTTTTTGATCTGTTGTGGATGTGACTAATAAATTTTTAACATGGCTGTGCGGGAACGTGGTTTAGAATTAGTGGGGATGGTAGTTTGACATTTGGGTATTCTGTTTTACGTTTTTGGTTTCTTGTGACTTGTGTGTATTGGGATATAGGGTGTGTCGATCTTTATGTGTATTTCAGTTTTTTTGATGTGGGTGTGTTTAAACCTTATTTAATTTGCTTAAACACTGAAGAGATTAGGAATGGAATGCAAGATCTGCCCTCCTCTCAAGTCACACATCAGTTATTTAGACCCAGGTCCGGAGAATTCCTAAATTCAGCTGTGCAGTGTGGATTTATATTCCAACATTCCCTCTCAGGTCACATCAGTTATTTAGACCCAGGTCTGGAGAATTCCTAAATGCTAACCATTGTTCTTTAACATCTGAAAACAATGGATATGCTAGGAATTGAAACCAGGACCTGCACTTGTTACATCCTGTCTTGATGAGGGGAATACCAAGTTTATGACCTAGTTGTGTATTTCTACTCTAGCATTATTCCAATGGAATGGCTTGTGATCACACCCTTTATTCACTATAGAGAGTATGGATCTCCGTTCATGGCTTGTGATCACACCCATTATTCACTATAGAGAGTATGGAGTCTGGACCTCCATTCAAGATCTGCTTTATGATCCATCTACTTTTGACCAAGAGATGCAACTGGGATGGTAATTTTTTCCATCGAAGTCACCTAGCATTTGCACGTGGCTGCATCCACACAATAGCAGGAAGAGCAAGCATGATGGCATTCTTCTGTGGACGTGTATGCATTCCAATTCTTGTTTTGTTGAGGGGTGTGTGTTTGGGAGTTGGAAATTTGGGCGTCTAATAGCTTGTTTTTTTAATCCATTCTCCATGGTGAGTGTGTAAGTTTGGTGCTGGGTGTCTTTGGAAATGTGTTCCTCTCAAAAGGAACTTGGTTTTACCATTTAGGTAGTGATTTTACTTTTACGATATGAAATTATTCATCTCAGGCTATTTTGGTGGTTGGGGTTTGACTTTTCTTTTCTGTAATTTGTTGTTGTGAGTTTTTAGGTTTCTTTGATATGCATTGGAAATAATCTGTAAATTATGCATTGCTTGGAGATGCTGTTCAACCTTAACAGTGTCTTGTTCACTTGTTCACTTGTAGTTTGTCATTAGTTGTTTTAGTTGTATGGAAAATTTAATTAAAATCAATTCTTTCCTTTTATCACTTAGCTTAGATCCATGTTAAGATCTAAAATGAATAGGAAATAGAACCTCTGTTTGAATACCATGCAAGGACATTAGTTATTGTCACCATTATGGTTTATTGACAGAGACTTAATATCATTATGGTTTATTGAGAGAGACTTAACAGTAGCGGATATGCTTAAATGGGTTCCCTTAAATGAGATATTTTTCCTTTGAGTTGACGTGTAGAAAAGTGATTAGTACTGATTACATTGTAGATATAGCAAATATCTATTATTTGATATAACTACACTAGGTTCCCTATATAAGCATATTTTTACTTTAAGAGTTCCTTGGACCTCTCTTTGGTCGCCTGGGTGGCTTTAATATGGTCTTTGTTTGTTTGAAAATTGATTACTTATTAGATATAACAAATATTTATTGTTTGAGTATAAATTAATATTATGAGTGTATTTGTGTACAGTTTTGAATTTGTGTACAATTTTGAATTTTTGCTTGCGGCCAACAATGCTTATATCGAACAACAATTATAGCATAATTTTGGGTGGATAATTTTGAATTATCTGTTTATAATTATTTTCATTTTGTTTAGATGGGTATTGGTAGAAATGGTTGTATGCAATAGTAGTGGCATATTAATTATTAGGGTATCTGCAATAGTAGTGGCATATTAATTGTTAGGGTATCTGCACTTTTCTGATGGTTAATAGACATAATAGTGGAATATTTTGTGTATGTGCAATAACATTTGACTTCTGAAAACACATTTATAATATCATATTTTGTGCAGGGTAAAGAAACTTCTGATCCAGAAAATGGCAGGCAGTGCCCATTTTTTGATGAATTGCATGCAATATTCACAGAACGTGCCAATACCATGCAGCGACTCATGCTGGAATCTGAGGGTGGAAACAATCAACCCAAGAAAAAACTTAAGAGATTTAAAGGCTTACAAGGGGAGAAGTCCTCAGATGAGTTTTCAGATGATGATGAAGATGAGGAAGAAGATAGTGAAGATGAACGTATTGTTAGGAACAAGAAAAGAAAGGCTGACCGTGAACGTCAGCGAGTGACTGCAGAGAAGAGTCGGGCGAATAGTATGCAAGAAGTTCTCCAGGATTTTTTCCAACAACAACAGCGTATTGAGAACCAGTGGCGGGAGTATACTGAGAGGAAAGAACAGGAGAGGCGTCTAGTTGAACAAGATTGGCGCCAAGCTGTGGAAAAATTGGAACGAGAACGTATACTCATGGAGCAAGCTTGGAGAGAGAGAGAAGAGCAAAGGCGTATCAGAGAAGATGGGCGTGCAGAAAAAAGAGATGCCCTTCTTACCACTTTGCTCAACAGACTTATTCGTGATGATTTGTAATAATCATTCTTAGGAATTACGTACTTTTTCCTGCAATTTAATATGCAGGATCTACTACAAATTTAATTGTCGCTGTCCTTGTTCCTGCAATTAATATGCAGGATCTAGCAGTTGTCCTTCTTCCTGCAATAATATGCAGGATCTAGCAGTTTAATTTGGTACAGAATACATATGGAGTCTGACATTAGAAGCGGCAGAAGCAAAAAAGATTTCTGAGTCTTTCCAAGAATCTTTGGATTTTAATTAGAAGGATATGTAACTGGAGGGTTTTACATAGGAATTCGTCATTGGGTAGTAATTCTATAATGTAGTGTACTTTCAGGCTAATTGTTTAAAAACTGTTTCAGAGAGCTTTGCTCTATGAAATAGATGTAGAGACTGAAGTCAACAAGTTGGCAATATCTTTTTTAGTTGTACTAATTAATAATGTTTGTTTTCTCAAGTTTGGTGCCTTAGCCTAGATTGTATAGTATACATCTTGTGCGCCCTGCAACATCTGAATTTTGTAAGTGGAAGAATGGTCTTTATGAATTTTGTAAGTGGAAGAATGATCGTTATGAGGGAAGTTTCAATTTTACGAGTAATAGATCATATAAGTATTTGTACTCCATCGTTACTATTGTACATGTATGGTCATGCTAAATAGTGAGTTTACTGAACTAGAAAGCATGTTGGGCTCTGCTTTAAGATGTTACTGTTGAGATTCAAATAAATTGCATTTAAACTGGTGATTTGCCTAGATTGTGCAGTATACATATTGTGTGGGCTGCAGCATTTGAATTTTGTAAGTGGAAAAATGGTCTATTTAGGAGGGAAGTTTCAATTGCATGTAATGGATCATGCAAGTATTTGCAATTGGTTGTTACTATTGTACATAGATTGGAACTTGGATGGTCATTTGAACAGTGAATTTACTGAAATTTCAAATAAATTGCATTTAGACTGACGGACAATTATATTTTTGAAGCAAACCATTCTGGTAGAGTGAATATCCAAAATAGATATGACAACATGACAAAATCCATATAAATAAAATAAAATGTAACATGGAAAGATAGATGATTGATTACACCTTTTTACCCATATACATGTCTCTTCATCATGCCATATACATGTCTCTTCATCATGCCATGTCACTTCATTACCCACAGACATGTCTCTTCATCATGCCATGTCACTTCATTAATGAATGACATAATATTATTTAGTCATATTAATATTAATATTATTTTATTATTATTATAATTATATTTTATTAATATTATTTTATGTTTATTGTTATAGCTATTGTTTTGGCATGCAATATTTTCTCAGGATTCTTCATTTTTAACTCTTCATGGTAGAAGATACAGATACAAACTTATGTGATCTTTCAACAGCTTGACAGAATTGTCAAAGTGTAAAAGGTATGTCCACTCTAAGTTGATTTCTTGTGGAACTGAACATTTATAGGATTTGTGGATAGGACCTGATTTTTATGATGATTTC
Organism: Pseudotsuga menziesii; assembly: GCA_001517045.1. Taxonomy (NCBI): domain Eukaryota; kingdom Viridiplantae; phylum Streptophyta; class Pinopsida; order Pinales; family Pinaceae; genus Pseudotsuga; species Pseudotsuga menziesii. Next base: position 112,639 of record LPNX010375031.1, read on the forward strand.
TATTTTGAGATCGACCTGTTTCGTTATGAGTTCTTTTGAGATCGACCTGTTTCGTTATGAGTTCTTTGGAAAATTGGTCAACTTATTTTTGTTCGATTTTACATAGTGATTTGTCAAGGATTTGCTTCTTTTAATTAGAATGTTGATAAGGTCTCTTTGTATCTGGTGACATTTTTATAAAACTTTTGTTTTTGGACAATTCTGACGATGCTTTGTCTGGTAAGATTGGATTGAATTTGTATTGGATGCTTTCTCCAACTTTCTATTTTTATGTCATAATTTTTTAATTTCAAAAAAATCAAGCATTTTTTTATCAATTTATGATTCCAATTTTCTATTTTTCTATTTGATACTTTTTATTTCAAAAAAATCGATCATTTTTTTTTATCAATTTATGATTCGTTGGTGATAGATTTCTTTGATCTGTCCACTTTATTAATCATATATTGATGAAGACTGCTCCAGTAATAATTTTTTTATTATTTTTTGATGAATTCTTGTTTATTTTTTTCTTGAAATCTTGATTCTCCTTTTCTAAACTTGATTAAACTTGATTGTGTTGCTTGGTATATTTTGTGTTTTTACTATAATTTTTTAAGCTAGAAATTTCATTATTTTTTAAAATAATTTTCTTATTAAATATATTCTCAAGATTTTTATATTTTATTTTTTACTGATTTTTTTTTAAATTTATAATATAAATTTCCACATTTATATATCATTTTAAGAATCTTTTATTTTAAATAATTCTTAACAAAATAATCTTTTATTTTAAATAATTCTTAACAAAACAAAAATCTATTTGAACTTCTAAAATTCACAGGTCGTTAGCATCTCTTTCACAAAAAGGACATTTCACTTATTCGTTAATATATATTTTAAAAACAATTTGATGCAGTTAAGTAAATCCACTAGCTTTTAATAACTAGATTCCTTTCAAAATTAGTTATTTTAGAAACTATATATATATTAACTTTTGTATTTTGGGATTTAGGTATATATATTTTATATTTTGTATTTTAGTATTTAGGTTAATATTTTATTTTTTTTTCACTTTTATTTAAGAAAGAAAATATATATTTTTTGTTTTACAAAATTTTCAACTGGGTTGCTGTGTTTATGGGAAGAAGCACAGAGAATCTAACAGAAAGGGCTGTATTTGATTCGTTTTGATTATACTAATCTAATGAAACATAAGTAAGATTCTTACTTAAGATTTTAGTTAATAATAAGACAGAAAATAATAACTAGCAAGAATTTTACTTAAGATTTTAGTAAAAATAAGACTAAAAATAATAACTTTGGATTTTAGTTAATAATAAGACCAAAAATAATAATTTTGAATAGACTTGTGATGTCTTCGAATGAAATGGTGAATAATATTCAACATGCAGTAGAGTAATAAATGTTGAGCCCATAGCATTGTGAGCTGTCTGTTTGAAATCCAAAGACCCACAGTGCTGCCTTGGCAGCTGACAACATCATTTATTACTGTGCTGCATGTAAAATATTTTTTTACCGAATGAAACGGTATTATGTTTATAAAACCACAAATAATTCTTTTTCAGAAGAAAAAAAAATACCAGCCCTTGATATTCAAATTGAATCAAAGGACATCATATACAATCTGCCAGCTTATGGCAATCCATCAACTGAGATGACTAAACTATGGGGACCTTCTGATCACAATTGTGATACCTCGACACCCATATCATGGGCATAATGGCCAACAAGCATGTTATGAGCAGGCTTTAATCATCATTCCTGTATAAGCATAATAAGAAGACTAGAGTCTCTTCAGAGTCTGCTAGGTTACAAGAGTCATAAATAAACAAAGACTATGCAAAAAGATTGGGTTAAACCCAGTGCAAAACTTTAAAAAGCTGAAAGTTACCATGATCAAAGATCATGCCATTCACAGATTCCATGCAATTTCCATATCCAGAATCAAGAGAAAGAGCCTTTTTTGAGAGACTGTCAGCCATGTGGTTATGTTCACGATAAATGTGCTTCATGGTCACATTTGGAATGAATTGCAGCAAATATCGAATATCATCACACCAGTGACTCAGATGAGGTAAGTTAAGTGAGCACATCCTGTTTGCCCATGAAATGGTGACTAGGGAATCACCGAAAATAGCGAGCAAAGGGATCCCCATAAGTTTAGTCATTGAAAGAAGAGCCCATAGAGCCAGTAGTTCTGATCTTGTATTAGTACTACTACCACAGCCTAGAGAAAAGTACATATAGTGAGAGCTACTCAAATAAATCACGAACCCTGAACCCCCAATGTTCCCAGCAGCTGCTCCGTAAAAAAACCCAGAAGGATAGATAATATGAGGAGGCATACCCATGCTTCTTAAATTTTTTTAATTTTTAGGAACAGGGTAAAGGTGCAATAGAGCTTCAGTCTGAAGAAAGATGGCATATACGTAAGGTTGTTTATCCTAAAAAATACAACCATTTTTGAGTTTCCAGATATTCCATAAGAGGAAGAGGGGTAAGAAGAGAACTGCTGAGTCTGCTGAATAAGTATTAAACCAATGCTCAAGGAACGATCTAACGGTTCCTTTGGAAAAAGAACATATGCCATAATGTTCATATAAAACTTCGAAGGCTCTCTTAGTAAAGGGACGGTCCAGAAACAAATGCCAAGTCACATCTTCACCATTTCTGCAGAGAAAACAAATGCTTGGGCCCTGCAAACCACGGCAGATAAGCTTATTCCAAGTTAATACCTTCTTCATAATTAGAAGCCAAATAAAACATCAATTTTTTGCAGGGATTTTAATCTTCCAGAGGAGCTGGAGAACATACGATAAGTGAGTAGAAAGATCCAGTATATGGTGGGAGATACAGTCATATGCAAGGGCCGCAGTGATAGACCCTACATAATTTCGAAAAGACCAAAATAAACTGTCAGAACGGGGTTTGAGCCTGATTCTTCCATACTCAAGCCTAAATATATAAGAGTTCCAGATAAGTTTCCATTCTCCTCCCAAATCCAAATCATCTGCAGTGAGCCAATATGACCGAGCATCGGGAGAGTAATTTCTAGCTTGATCCAACGTTAAGATACCATAGTCTTCCAAGTAATCCCTCAGATTATTAGGAAGGGAGAAAGATGATCCCATGCCAACAATCGGATCCAAACCCACCCTAATACTCTCTCCATTTCCAGCATGCCAAGTCAAGCCTCCGCCAAGCCAGGATAAAAAACTAATAAACCCCTTCCAGATCACTGATACACCATTGACCGAGAAAGATTTGCTGCGGATCCAGGACAAAACAGTCATCTTTTTCAAATACTTCACAGATAAAATATTGAACCAAATGCCATTTCCGCTAAGGGCATACCAAAAGCTCTTAAGACGCAATGAAGTACTGAACCATCCAAGATTTTTGATGCCCCACCCTCCAAGGGATGTAGGTTTGGATAATAACAACCAATCTGCAAGATGAAACTTTTTTTTATCCCTCGATGAACCCCACAGAAAGGAAAAGATCAAACTTCTTAGCTTATCGAGAATGGACTTTGATACAGGAACCAACGCCATCCAGTACACCGGCAGACTGGTAAGGACAGCTTTTATAAGAACCAGTCTCCCCCCCATAGACAGAAGTCGATAAGTCCAGTGATGTATCATTTTTTCAAACTTTTTGATAAGCCAGAGCCAATCTTTAACCAGATACCTCAGTGGTTTTAAAAAATAACCAAGATAATTAAAACCTAAAGAAATGTGCTCAAGTTTATAGGAGAGAGAGCGAGTGATCCTATTTAAAGTCCCATCATCAACATTGTTATACAAGAAACAAGACTTATCCATATTGATGCACATGCCCGAAGCTTCACAGAAGGTTTCAAGTATAACTTTAAAAGCAACCCATTCCTCACAGGTACCGAAACCAAACATAATCACATCATCAACAAAAAGTAGGTGAGTGAGAGAGCTGATGAGAAATCTTTATACCCTTGATCTTTCCATTTCTGCAGGCATCATCAATAAGGAGGCTGAGCCCTTCAATAATGAGAATAAACAATAATAGAGACAGAGGGCACCCCTGCATGATACCACAAGAGGCAGTGAAAAAACAAGAAGGAGAACCATTGATAAGTAGAGCAAAGTTTGCCGTGGACAAACAACCCAAAATCCAGTTAACCCCCACCAAGGGCACACCAATTTGAAGGAGGATAAGTCTAAGGTAGGACCAATTCACTCTATCAAATGCTTTAGTGAAATCCAACTTGAGGATAAGGGCACTCCTGTTTTTGGTTTTGACAGTATGGAGGACTTCTTGAGTAATGGCCAGAGGTTCAGAAATCTGATGGTTTTTAAGGAACCCAAACTGCTGAGGAGAGATAAACTTGTCAAGAAAGGGCTTAAGGCGTTGAGCAGCAACCTTAGTAATCAATTTATAAACCAGATTGCACAGAGAAATAGGCCTGAAATCGGCAAAGGAGAGGGGTTTTTCCTTTTTGGTTATGAGGGCAATGAAAGTGGAGTTCAATGAGGGTATAACTCTGCCTTCTAGCCTGGAGGCTTCCACCACATTTACAAGTTCATCCCCCAAGAGGTCGAAAAAAGCCAGAAAAAATTCCACAGGCCAACCATCGGGCCCAAGGGATTTATCTTTCTTGAAATATTTTAATGCCCGTTCCACTTCCTCCAAGGATATCTGGGAAGTGAACATGACCCTCTCCTCCTGATGAATAACGGTGGGGAAAAGTCGAATGACTTTCAACTGAGCTTCAATGGAGGTCTGGTTATCGTCACAAAAGATCTGCTTAAAATGCCTGACACCCAAGTCCTTTAAACCTTGATCGTGCTCCACCATAATACCTGCTTCATCTTCCAAACCCCAAATGGCATTTTGATTTTTCCTAGCAGATGCCACTGAGTGAAAGAATTTGGTGTTGGCATCACCCAGAGAAGCCCAAATCATCCTACTTTGGAGTCTGGCTGATTGGAGCTCATAATCCCTCAGCTTTTTTGATTCTGCACGGAGAGACCGAAGCCTATTATTAATCTGAAGACTGAAAAGACCCGAAGAAGATGAATTTAGGATAATATTGATTTCATCCTCAATGTGTATACTCTTGTCTTTCATCTCAAGGGTCTTATCATGAGTCCAAGATCTCTTTCAAGAGACATAGTTTCAGCGAGAACTCCTCCCTCTAAGAAGTGGAAGACCCATGAGAGAGCTGAGGCCAAGTTGCCTTAACTTTTTTGTTTTTTTTCCGAATCGTAACATTCTCAAAACGTATGGAGTCTAGGGGGAGGACCGATGGAGAAATGGGAGTTTTGGCAAAGAAAATGTCCAGAGAGACTTGTAAAGTTGGGTCAGCAAATGAGGGTGAAGTAACCGGGCTTTGAGGAGGTGAAGAATCAGTCCGTGGACGGAGATTCGGAAGGGGTGGAAAATCCATTAGAGGAAATTTGGGGTCTAAAATGGGTCTTATAAGAAAACGTGCCAAAATAAGTTTTTGTGAGTTGGAATTCAAGAACCAATAGAATTTCAATAAAATAAGTCAACCATAATGGTTGAATTGACATATTTGTCATTAAAAAAAACTACTTTTTTTGTTCGTATTTTCGACATATCTCCCTGTGTTTTTACTCAAATTTCGATCGGGAGAGCTCGTTGGATGCGGAATTTGATTCCGCATCCAACGAGTACCCACACTGCATACTTTTGACAGACCCCGCTACCCCAAAAATAAGAAATCCCTGAAAAAACGTGATGATGATGTCATCATCATGTTTTTTCAGGTATTTCTTGTTTTTGGGGTAGCGGGGTCCGTCAAAAGTATGCAGTGTGGGTACTCGTTGGATGCGGAATCAAATTCCGCATCCAACGAGCTCTCCCGATCGAAATTTGAGTAAACACACAGGGAGATATGTCGAAAATACGAACACAAAAAGTAGTTTTTTTCTTTCTTCCTCCAAAATTAATCAATATTATTTTATTATTTTAACTATTATTTTCTTATTTTCCTTAGGAGGCCCATTTTAGACCCCAAAATTCCTCTAATGCAGAGTCTGAGAGTAAGGAGGGTATCACAGAGGAAGGAGGTGGGGAGGAGGGCAGCTTAAAAGGAGAAGAAGACCCTGGGGTCGGAAGATTCACCAAGTGATCAAGAGCAGGAGACAAGACAAGGGTTGGGCCAGATACCAAGGGCACAAAGTCCCCACCTGCAGAGGGTAAGGTACCAGAGCTAACCACAGAATCCAAAAGAAAGATTTCCTGTTCTGGTGCATCCTCAAATGAAGAGCAAGCTTGAGAGTAAATACCTTTAGATGACGTATCCCTGTTCGAGACAGCTCCAAGAGGAATAGGTGTGGACCGTCGCAATTGATTTGTAGGGAGCGAACAGGGAGATGCTAACCCTTAACAAAGAACCAGACACTCCCTCCGAAGGTGTCCCACTTCCTTGCACCTGCTGTAGCGGAAGGGAATGCTGAGATAATCAAGCCGTTGCAGAAATAAACGCTCCTGACAAAGTATCTCAATCTCAGCCGAGAGACCCACCGATATGTCCATTTCCACGAGAATCTTGGCCATCCGCTTGTCATATGCGTGCATGAAGTCCTCCTCCACGCCGACAAACCGATCGAGAGTGTTACCCACACCTTCCAGCAAAGAGTGGCTCCACAAAGAGAAAGGGAGACCGGGAAGAAAAACCCACAAGTGACGCTTCTTGATACGCTCCCTCAATGGGTCAAAATGAATGTGCTAGTGGTCCAAAACTAATGAGCCCTCTCTGATGCACCATAGAGAATTTAACACAGACGAAGCATGAGCTTCTTCCAAAAATACTATGACCAACCAACCTTTAGCAAGCAAACTGATCGTAGGAACATATGAGAAGAGGGGCTTCCAGTGCTTCATGGCCCAAGAAATCCATCCCTTCTTCTTCCATCTGAACATATTCGAGTCTACCTATGAGAGCCCGAGGGCAAAGAGCCTCCACTCGATCCATAAAGACGTCGCAGCCCAGAACATAACGTAGCTTCCCCTCAAGAACTTTGTGTGCTTTAGCATTCCTCCTACGACGAGAGCGAGCCTGAGTAGACTGAGGGACACCCAACGAGGATTGGGGAGCCCCATCAAGTAGACCCGACATAATCACCCCAAAGTGCGGAAGTAGAGCTCGTCAACCAAGGCCCTAGCCCAGCAGTCAACCGCGACCAGGGTTAGTTCCAAAGAAGTCCGAGGGTAAGTCCCGTGAGAGGACAAAAGTCAACCACCAGATTCAGAAACAAACCCTAGAATAAGAAAACACAGACGAGAAAAATGGAGACCTGGGTTAGAAGTAAACCCCAAGAGAGGCTTCACAAGGAAACCAAGGGTCAGCCCACCAAGACCCACCCGAAAACCAAAATAACAAAGGCAAGGAACAGAAACCCGTGAGGGTTCAAAGTAAACCCTGGAGTGCTGACAACAGAAAAGGGTAAGGACACCAACAATCATGGGAACAAACAATAGAGAATCAACATGAAGTCAACTCCCTACAAACACGGGAGCCCCAAAGGTGGCAAGATGGGAAAACGACGTAAATAATAACCCCCAAACCCGCACCATCCGAACGGTATGAAAGTAAGAACAGAACAAAGAACAAGAGGGTGTCTGCCAGGAACCAGCTAAAAACATCAAGGAATTCCCACTTTTTGTAACTGGTTAGTACTAGTCCTCCGCTGAGGAGGAGGAACTCCAGTCGCCAGTTCCTAGCCAGTAAACACAAAAACAAACAGACCCAAAAGCCCAGAAGAAACCCCCTGAAAACCGGTACAATGAAAGAATAATAGAACAGGAAAAATACACCACCCCAGAGAAAACCCAAAAAAGATTCCGAGAAAACAGGTCAGCCAAATGCAGAAAGGGGAGAAGGAAACCCATATCAGCGCAGAGCCACGCCATGGAAGGTGAAACGACGAGCAGGAACTAGCCGGGAGCAACTGCGAAACCCTCATACTGCAACCACAAATAATGACACAAAGGGATTATGTATTTGCACCCTTCACAGTTTACTTATTTTTAATTTTAATCTTTCATCTTTCTTGAGCATATTATATCGGCTGCCGACACCAATTTCACCAGAAAACAATGTTATTACAATTTGCAATGCAGGATTATGTTGCGAGTTCATTTATCACTCATGTGGCTACACGTTGAGGGCTTTTTTCTCTTGCGATTGATTATCTGAGGACGATAATTTATTTGCTATTAACATGTTTTTCTCTTTCACTGGCAATTATGATTTTTTTTGCTATTGACAGTTTTCTGGAAACAATTTCTATGCTATCGCCTACTGTATCTTTGCGTAATTTCTTCAAACTATCTCGAAAGTTCGAGATCCTTTGCATTCTATCCATGTATCGTCCAGTTATATCCCCAAGAGTCACGATTTCCAAGGGGTGTGCCTCTGTCGTGGCATGGTTGACAGCTTTATGAGACCATATTATTGTCAGTGTGATTAATAAAATCGAGCGAGGTTTGAAGTCCGAGCATATACTTATGTTTGTTGACCACGTAGGCTCAGACAATGAAATACAAACACAATGGCCCACGAGCAACGCAAACTACAATTGTGGCCTGTCTTTGTGTGTCTACAAAATAACTCCTTCACAGGTATTGCAATCTTGATATTTACATCGACGTTATCTTGGTTCAACTGATTGATCACCTTGATAGATTGCAGCTCTATTTTGACATTTAAAATCCTATGGGGTAAGTCTCTATCCTAGGGTTGTGTTACATCGAAATTTTGTCATCTTAAGTCATGTGTCAACTTTATCTCTAATCCCTAAAGTTTCTCTAGCTAAAGTTGAATGTGTTTGAAGTTGTTCCTAGCTCTTTTTTCTCCTCTAGAAGGGTTGGTGCTCTTTCTCCCAAGGAAAGGTGGGTCGATACTCTTTCCCTTCATGTAAGGAGCGACACTGTCACTCTTTTCCCTTAGGAAAGGTGCACCGACGGTCTGTCTCCTACTGCTAAGTGTGCCAGTGATGCTTAGAGGGCAGAAAGAGAAGTTTCGAGGCCCTTCTCGAAGGTGGATGAGGTGGAGGAGCATCCCTAACTTCTAGGTGAGGTGGCATTCGGTTCCCTAACCTATGGGAATGATCCCTTAGACCCCTCTTTCTAATCCTCAACCTACTTTATCCCTTTAGCCTTATAAATTGAACCCTCTCTCGATTGTGAAGGGAGGAAGGACTATGGTATTCTTATGCTGGTGGAATTTCTAGGTGATCTCTATCATCCTTTGGGAGGCTTACCATCACTCTTTGGAGGCTTGGCTTGGATTGTTGGACGGAAGATTGCAATGTTAAGGCTAGGTTGTGATGTTCTTTCCTATGTAATTCTATGTATCTCCTTTATTACACTGATACAAAACTCTTTCCATAAATGTTATTGTGTTGATGATGTTTAGAGCTTTCTTCCTTAACTGTTAGCTTAGATCAATTCATGTTTAGATACGCATGTATTGTTTGCTTGTTTCCACTTGCTCTATAGGGTTTTGCAGCTCAAGATCTTAAGGCTCTGGAGCTTGGATCAACAAAGAAAGAAGAGGATTTGCAGACCTCAGGGAGGTGATCTATCTATTAACTTGCATGTCTATTTGTTCTAGGAAAGTAGATTGTATTATGTACTTGATTTGATCTAGATGCACTTGGACTAGGGAGATCTGACTTGAGTCTGCTTGAGTAGATTTATTCACTAATGGGTTTCCTACACTTTGAGCCTTGTCACAATGAGCCAATGAGCAACCCTAACCCACACTAGTTTATAGGGTTGGAGTCTTACAAACACCTAGTCTCCTACTTCAAATTCTCTTTCGGTTCTGCGTTGATTTGCTTGTTGCCTCATACTGTGCCGTGACTAAGTTATCCTTGTGTAATTCAATCATTTTTTGAGATTTCTCTAGTTGGTTCCTTACTTTTGGAACATTAGTGTCGTTTAGAACTAACTTCTTCCAATTTGGAGGTTCATACCCATATAAAGCTTGGAAGGGGGTCATTTTTTAGGAGGTGTGGTATGTTGAATTGTACCACCATTCTACTAGGTGTAACCATTGAGACCAATGGTTTTGCTTATCTGTTACGAAACAACGTAGATAGGCTTCTAAGCATTTATTTACGAATTCAGTCTGACCATCCGTTTGGGGGTGGTAAACTGAACTCATATTGAGTGATGTGCCTACTTGTTTGCAAAATTCATCCAAAAATTCCGATTAAATTTTGCATCTCTATCACTGAAAATGACTTTTGGGAAGCCATGTAATTTGTAGATATTCTTGCAAAATATATTTGCAATTTGTTTTGTTGTGTCTTCTTTTTATTGCCATGAAGTGTGCTTATTTGGTTAAGCGATCAACCACTACAAAGATTTTTTCCTTTCCTTTCGACGGAGTTAACCCATCGATGAAATCCATAGATATCTCTTCCCACTTTTGGTTTGGAATGTGTAGGGGGTGGAGTAACCCCGGGGTTAAAATATTTTCACTTTTGTTCCTCTGGCATCTGTCGCATTCTACCACATATTGCTGGATATCTTTTTGCAACTGCGAAACCCTCATACTGCAACCACAAATAATGACACAAAGGGATTATGTATTTGCACCCTTCACAGTTTACTTATTTTTAATTTTAATATTTCATCTTTCTTGAGCATATTATATTGGCTGCGGACACCAACATTAGAGAGAATTTGAGGTCAAAAATGGGCCTCCTAAGAGATGTACTACAAAAATATAAGATATATTAAAATATTATGAGTTAGGGGTTTTATGGGGTAGGTATATATGACAACTCACCTCCTACACTACTTTTTATGCACAATATAAATAACCATGGTTGAGTTACTTTTCTAAATTGACTATAAATAAAATTAATAAAATAACTCTACAATGATGTGACTAAGATTCATTGTAAATTCTCCAAAATTTATTGTCCTTTAGCATTTATTTGTCTTGAACTTGTAAATAAAATTAAACAAAAATGAATTTAATTTATATGCATACCTAACATATTTTTTTCATATAAATATCATTCAAGATTATATATATATTAGTTTGACATTATGATATTAAATACAATGAGTGAATATATAATTTAAAATTAAAAAACATGAAAATGACAATATATTATTTTATAAAAAAATGTGAAAAGACATTTTTATGAATTATGAGTACTTTACTTGAAAATGACAATAATATTATTTTATGAGAAAGTGAATTGTGAGTACTTTATTTGAAAATAACAATAATATTATTTTATGAAAAAGTGTGAAATGACTTTTATTGTGAGTACTTCACTTTATGACTTAAAAGTACTTGTACCACTACCTTGGTTAACTATGGGATTTCATCCACCATAGAAAATGTGACAAATAAACATTCTTAACTCATGCAATGCCACCTCAACCATGGGGGATGATGTCATCTACTAGAATGTAATTGGTTGATTTTTATAGTACATTTTGGTCCTTTTGAGGCCCATTTTTTACCTCAAATTCTCTCTAATGATTTCACCAGAAAACAATGTTATTACAATTTGCAATGCAGGATTATGTTGCGAGTTCATTTATCACTCATGTGGCTACACGTTGAGGAATTTTTTCTCTTGCGATTGACTATCTGAGGACAACAATTTATTTGCTATTAACATGTTTTTCTCTTTCACTGGCAATTATGATTTGTTTTTGCTATTGACAGTTTTCTGGCAACAATTTCTATGCTATCGCCTACTGTATCTTTGCGTAATTTCTTCAAACTATCTCGAAAGTTCGAGATCCTTTGCATTCTAGCCATGTATCGTCTAGTTATATCCCCAAGAGTCATGATTTCCAAGGGGCGTGACTCTGTCGTGGCATGGTTGACATCTTTAAGAGTCCATAATATTGTCAGTGTGATTAATAAAATCGAGCGAGGTTTCAAGTCCAAGCATATACTTATGTTTGTTGACCACGTAGGCTTAGACAACGAAATACAAAGACAATGGCCCACAAGCAACGCAAACTACAATTGTGGCCTATCTTTGTGTGTCTACAAAAGAACTCCTTCACAGATATTGCGATCTTGATATTTACGCTGACGTTATCTTGGTTCAACTGATTGATCACCTTGATAGATTGCAGCTCTATTTCGACATTTCAAATCCTATGGGGTAAGTCTCTATCCTAGGGTTGTGTTACATCGAAATTTTGTCATCTTAAGTCATGTGTCAACTTTATCTCTAATCCCTAAAGTTTCTCTAGCTAAAGTCGAATGAGTTTGAAGTTGTTCCTAGCTCTTTTTTCTCCTCTAGAAGGGTTGGCGCTCTTTCTCCCAAGGAAAGGTGGGTCGATACTCTTTTCCTTCATGCAATGAGCGACACTGTCACTCTTTTCCCTCAGGCAAGGTGCACTGACAGTTTGTATCCTATTGCTAAGTATGCCAGTGATGCTTAGAGGGCAGAAATAGAAGTTTCGAGGCCCTTCTCGAAGGTGGATGAGGTGGAGGAGCATCCCAAAATTCTAGGTGAGGTGGCATTCGGTTTCCTAACCTATGGGAATGATCCCTTAGACCCCTCTTTCTAATCCTCCAACTACTTTATCCCTTTAGCCTTATAAATTGAACCCTCTCTCGATTGTGAAGGGAGGAAGGACTATGGTATTCTTATGCTGGTGGAATTTCTAGGTGATCTATATCATCCTTTGGGAGGCTTACCATCACTCTTTGGAGGCTTGGCTTGGATTGTTGGACGGAAGATTGCAATGTTAAGGCTAGGTTGTGATGTTCTTTCCTATGTAATTCTATGTATCTCCTTGATTACACTGATACAAAACTCTTTCCATAAATGTTATTGTGTTGATGATGTTTAGAGCTTTCTTCCTTAACTGTTAGCTTAGATCAATTCATGTTTAGATACGCATGTATTGTTTGCTTGTTTCCACTTGCTCTATAGGGTTTTGCGGCTCAAAATCTGAAGGCTCTGGAGCTTGGATCAACAAAGAAAGAAGAGGATTTGCAGACCTCAGGGAGGTGATCTATCTGTTAACTTGCATTTCTATTTGTTCTAGGAAAGTAGATTGTATTATGCACTTGATTTGATCTAGATGCACTTGGACTAGGGAGTTCTGACTTGAGTCCGCTTGAGTAGATTTATTCACTAATGGGTTTCCTACACTTTGAGCCTTGTCACAACGAGCTAATGAGCAACCCTAACCCACACTAGTTTATAGGGTTGGAGTCTTACAAACACCTAGTCTCCTACTTCAAATTCTCTTTCGGTTCTGCGTTGATTTGCTTGTTGCCTCATACTGTGCCGTGACTAAGTTATCCTTGTGTAATTCAATCATTTTTAGAGATTTCTCTAGTTGGTTCCTTACTTTTGGAACATTAGTGTCGTTTAGAACTAACTTCTTCCAATTTGGAGGTTCATACCCATATAAAGCTTGGAAGGGGGTCATTTTTGAGGAGTTGTGGTATGTTGAATTATACCACCATTCTGCTAGGTGTAACCATTGAGACCAATGGTTTTGCTTATCTGTTATGAAACAACGTAAATAGGCTTCTAAGCATTTATTTACGACTTCAGTCTGACCATCCGTTTGGGGGTGGTAAACTGAACTCATATTGAGTGATGTGCCTACTTGTTTGCAAAATTCATCCAAAAATTCCGATTAAATTTTGCATCTCTATCACTGACGATGACTTCTGGGAAGCCATGTAATTTGTAGATATTCTTGCAAAATATATCTGCAATTTGTTTTGTTGTGTCTTCTTTTTATTGCCATGAATTGTGCAAATTTGGTTAAGCGATCAACCACTACAAAGATTTTGTCCTTTCCTTTCGACGGAGTTAACCCATCGATGAAATCCATAGATATCTCTTCCCACTTTTGGTTTGGAATGTGTAGGGGGTGGAGTAACCCTGGGGTTAAAATATTTTCACTTTTGTTCCTCTGGCATCTATCGCATTCTACCACATATTGTTGGATATCTTTTTGCATTCCCTTCCAGACAAATGACCTTCTTGCATTATAATAAGATTTGAAGAATCCTACGTGTCCCGCGGCTGGTGAATCATAGGATTCCTTCATTACCTTGACCTTGAATTTAGAGTTTGAGTTCAAATAAATCCTCCCCTTATACCAAAGGATATTGTTTTTCCATTCAAACTTGGGGTCATGATTGGAATTGTTAATTATAGTTCTTGTTTGTGGGTCCTTGGTGTATTCCCTTCGTATTTCATCTAGCCATTCTGGAATTGCGACTGAAATGGAGTAAGAGGTAATATCCTCATCTTTTCTGGAGAGAGCATTTGCGACTACATTTTCTTTCCCCTTTTTTGTGTATTATTTCCATGTCGAAAGCAACGATATTTTCTATCCACTTCTGTTGTTCTGTGGACAATGTTTTCTGTTGAAGTAGGAATTGAAGACTATTGTGGCATGTGTGAATCATGAATGTGCTCCCTAGGAGGTATTGTCGCCACTTTTCTAATGCCTGCATAATTTCCAACATCTCCTTATCGTATTTAGACTTCAATTGTTCTCGCTTGTTTAATTTCATGCTCTCAAACGCTATTAGGTGTTCATATTGCGTTAGTACTGCTCCCAACCCATAACTTGAAGCGTCACATTCTATTACAAATGGTTTGGAGAAGTCTGGGATAGCTAGTACAGGTGTGGAGGACATAATTCATTTCAAAGCTTCAAAACAATTATCCGCTTCTTCACTCCATTGGAATGCATTCTTTTTTAGAAGGTTGGATAAGGGTGCGGTTATGTGCGCATAATTATGGATGAATCTTTTGTAGTATCCAGTTAGTCCAAGGAATCCCCTAAACTTGGAGATGTTAGTGGGTTTGGGCCATTCTGTGATTGATTTGATTTTTTCTGGATCTACCTTGACTCCTTTAGATATTACGTGACCAAGATAGCTCACTTCTTCATTACCGAACGTGCATTTGGACATCTTGGCGTAGAACTGATTTTCTTTTAAAATAGAGAGTACTTGTCCCATATGTACGAGATGGTCCTTCCATGTCTTACTATATATGAGAATGTCATAAAAAAACACTAGTACAAGCTTCCTTAGGAATGGCTGAAATAAGTTATTCATGGTTGCTTGAAATGTTGTTGGAGCGTTAGTTAGCCCAAAAGGCATTACCTTAAACTCATAATGTCCTTCATGGGTCCGGAAAGCTTTCTTCACCACATCTTCTAGCCTTAGTCTAATTTGGTAATATCCCGACCTTAAGTCTAATTTTGAAAAGTACATTGCCCCATGAAGCTCGTCCAACATTTCATCGATAAATGGAAGGGGAGTTTGTCTTTAATAGTTATCTTGTTTAATCCTTTGTAGTCGATGCATAACCTAAATGACCCATCCTTCTTTTGTACCGATACTACTGGTGCAGCATAATGACTCCGACTTTTTGTAATCATGCCACACTTCAATAAATCACAGATTAATCTTTCAATCTTTGTCTTATGATGGTGTGGATACCTATAGGGTTTAACATTGACAGGGCTTGATCCAGACTTGATTTCAATGACATGCTTGATCTTCCTTTCTCATGGTAACTCCATGGGGAGATCTTCGAATACCTTTTTGTACTTTTGGATTATTCCTTGGATCTCTGGTTGACCTGGTTTAACCCCTTCTGAAGTTAATAATTGCATCTCTTGGCATTGTATGACATATGCTGGTGCTCCCTTTCGAATTAGCTTCTCCATTTTGTGGGATGACACAATTTGTGTGGGAGGGGGTTGGAACCCATTCAACTTGTATTTTTCTCCTTGCCACTTAAAATTTATAAAGTGTTCTTGGTGGTTTGCTGAGTAGGTACCTAGTGTTTTCAGCCACTGAATTCATAATATTGTATCAACTCCTCCTAAGGGTATTGCGTAAAATTCTGACTCAAGGTTATAGTTTTGTATTTGCAACTTAACTTTGTGGCATTTTCCCACTTTTTTTATCTTCTTTCCATCTGCAACCATTACCTTCATGTTGGGTATTGGATATATGAAAAAGTCAATCCTCTTTGTAACAATTACGTTAATGAAATTATGGGTACTTCCCGTGTCGAATAAGACGACAACATTGTTATTTTTTATATGCTCTTTAAGTTTTAATGTCAGTGGTTGGTGTATTCTTGTTATGGCTGCGATCAATATCTTAGGCGTTTCTTCATCTTCTGAATCCGACAGAGGATTTTGGATGTCACATGTTTCTTCTATGTCGGATTCATCATTGTCTGACTTGTCTTCCTTTTCTGCTTCACATTGATATAAGTTCTTGGTGGTCTCTTTTTTCAAACATCTGTGTCTTGGGTCCCACTTCTCTCCGCAATATTTACACTTCCCTTCTTTCATTCGTTGTATTTCTAAAGTGGGTTTGTTGTCACTTCTTAGATGTGGTGGCTGGTATTTGGTGTAGGGTTTGGTATTTTGGACGAACCTTCGATCTTTATCATGGTTCATGTTCCACGTCTTTTTTATATTTTCCTCAATGATTTTTGCCTTGCGTCTAGCCTTGTCAAGGGTTGATACATTTTGTAGCTCTAGTTCATCCCTGATATAGGGTTTCAGTCCCTACACATAAGTTAGTAGACGTTGACTATCTATGAGTTCCGGCACATGTGTCGCCAGGGATTCCCATTCGTCAGTGTATTCATCGACGTCACCTTTCTGCTGCAGTCTGGTGAGTTTTGCGAAGAAGTCTTTTTCTTTTAAATCTTCAAACTTATTAAAGAAGTCGTTTTTGAACGTGTTCCAATTGAGCTTAGGTGTCTGTGTTGTAACCTTCCACCACATATACCAGTTTTATTCCCGATCTTCTAGTTGCATTGAGGCATGTTTTATCATTTCTTCGTTGGATGTGATATCGTGTATGGAGAAAAATTATTCTGCCTTGTTGATCCATGCTACGCTCTGTTTTATGTCGCCATTGAATTTTGACAATTCTAACTTGGGTTTCATTTGATATCCACTTATTTTTGGAGGAGAGAGTGGTTGTTCATGATTTGAACAATGATCGTGATCGATCTTTTCTTGTGGAATTTCCCTTTCGGGAGGAATTGTCTTGTGATGGTTTGAACTTGAGGATGGTTGATCTTCCTTTGACACCTTGCCAACTAATGTAATAATTGTGTCTTCTAAATGCTGCTCGAGTTTGTTTAATACCGATTCGAACAATATTGATATTTCCCTTTTTACTCCCTTCATCTCCCAAGATACATCTTCGTTGACTTCCTTTTTGACAGTTTCTGATAATTCGTTTTTTCTTGTGTAGCTCTGCTTCAATTTGGTCGAGCTTTGAGATTAGTTCTTTAAGATTTTTAGAGTCTTGGGCTTGGTTTTTCTCCAAATCCTCCATTTGATTCTTAATTTCATTTATCTCTGACATTTTCCTTGTGCAGGGAGGAATTTTGATATATACACATAAAATTCAATTTATATAAAATTAATATTACTATAATAAGTAACATATTTAAATATTCATATAATAACTTTGGGAGAATTTTTTTAAAACAAATAAATTATTATATAATAAAAATATTATTATAATAATAAATTTATTATATACATATATATATATATATATAGGTAATGTTTACAGGTTGATGGTAGCTGCTGACGGAGGCGTTCAGTGAGGAAGATGGGATAGCGCGAGGCAGGGGAGAAGATGTGGCGTGGAGGGGGATGGGATGACGACGTGAATGGAGTTGGGAGATCGTGGCTGATTGGGAGGGATAAGAACAGGTGGAAGATGTGTGGAATATGCAGGTGGAGGGCGACGTAGCAGCGCGACGGATTGGGAGGGATACAAACAGGTGGAATATGTAGGTGGAGGATGGGAGGGCGGCGTAGCAGCGCGTGCAGGAGTTCAACAGGACGTGAAGATGCCGGTGGGGGAAGGTACGTGGGATGATGCAGGCGGGGGGCTGTGAGGGAAGATGTAGGTGGCGTGGAGAATATGTGGATGGCACGAGGTGGGGAGAGGATGTGGTGTGGAGTGAACAACTAGGGAAGCACAAAGGGATGGAGCAATTGGGTGGTGGAGCAGATGACTGGCAGAGTCCAAGGAGCCAACGTGTCTTTGATACCACTTGGTACAAACGATATCAAAACCCACAAACTCTAAATATCCCAATGAATAATAATTATTGAATGATGATTTTTTACAATAAGAGAAAAGTCCTTTTATAGGTCTAAACACACCGTTTCAATAGAATGGTGTGACCTTACAATTAGCTAAGTAATATTACATTTAATATTTAAATTAATTGTTCTTGAATACTTAGATACATAACATCAAGTCGGTGGTTGGTGATAGGATTGTGTTAGAAACCCATTCTATCTTGTAGAATTATATATGGATTCTCCAAATTTTAAAATAGCCCCTTGATCTCCATTAGAGGGAACCCCACTTTGAGCCCTTGGATTTGTCTAGGAATTGCATATGACCTGATTATGATGTTATTTCCAACAATGTGTTGATTCTAGGGAAGCATACTCCACAATCCAACTAACCTTAACTTGTCCCATTAGTAAAACTTCTCATAAAAATACCCCAATTGGATATGTGGATAATTTGCATGAGGCAACCACCCTATTATCTAAGAGTGAAACAGCTATATATTGTACAAATTGATTGAAAACATATCTTAGAATGGACTAGTGAGTTCCATATCACAATCAAATGAGAGTTTGAGTTTGGCATGATAGTTTTCCGCGAATAAACTTGGATGAAAGCTACCATATCGGTTTCATGACTTGCTACACAATTGAATTTTAACAACATGGTACGAGAAAACATAATTACATGCTATTTTCTGGTAAAGAAAGTTGGAGCTAACTTGAAGATGTTACTAACAAGTAGTTCTTTGTTTGGACATTGCAAAAATAATTGTGAAGAAGTATGTTGAAGTCCTTTTTGGCCAGTGCGAAGCATAGGAGAAAATAGTTAGCTTATGTGATTATATCAGTTTCATGACTTGCTACAAAGTTGATTTTTCTTAACATGGTACAAGAAAACATACTATTACGTGTTATTTTCTGGTAAAGAAAATTGGAGCTAACTTGAAGATTTTACTAACAAGTATTTCTTTGTTTGGACATTGCAAAAACAATTGTGAAGAAGTATGTTGAAGTCCTTGTTGGTCAGTGCGAAGCATAGGAGAAAATAGTTACCTTATGTGATTATATAACTCAAATATTTTACAATTTCGCTTAGAAGCTCACAAGTTCAAAATGAAATCCGCTGCACCTGCTGTAAAAGTTGGTTAATTTTTTAACATAACAATGAGGTTACTCGATGACTATGCAGGGTTCTTACAAGGGTTAATTCTTTCCACTTGTTGTAGAAATGGGTAGACTTGGAACCATGACATTAAAGTGACATGCATATGGTTTTTGCAGATGAAATGGGGATGGAGTTATTTTCCCAGGGAAAGTGGAAATGATTTGGAAGTGAAAAATGTGTTATTATTGGCGGATTGCTAGGCAGTGAAAGTGGGGCATTTTCTTGCCCCTTCTGGGTTCAAGCCTTTTTCATGACAAATTTCTTGCTTGTTTGCTAATTCAGATAGAGTTGGCAAATCTTTGATGACTCCGGTGGAATAGATATCCAGTTTCTTCAAGACTTCGTAGTGTATAATATTTCTCTATCACATCTCACATCAAATTTGTATTTGCTAATCCAAATTGAGTTAGCAGATCTTTGATGAATTTGGTGGAATAGATACCCAACCTCTCCAATGCTCGTAGTGTATAAGATTTCTCTTTCATATCATAACATTTCACATTGAATAGTTGCTTCTTGCTCTTGTTCAACCAAAGGAAAAAATGTACTTGAAATTAAACGAAAATGCCTATATCATCTTATTATTGAGGGGGATACCGAGGTTAACAAGGAGCAAGTGATTTTCCTTTGGAATATAGGAAATTTAGAAGCCTAGTTTTAAGGGAAAGTCTATAGCTGTATGTTACATCATTGGAAGTAGGGAATGTTATTTAAGAACACAATATAGTTAACAACGGATAATTACACTAAGAAACTTTTTCTTGTCTATGGAGCTATCTACCCTAAAATCCTTACATAGCCAAAGACTGAGCTGTTGTTGAACTATATAGAATATTATCTATTCTTTATGGTGTGATGTATCATGTTATTTTAATGGTTAGTAATCATGAAAAAACTTTCATTTTAGGTTTTATAGATTAATATAGGTTCATCTTAACTACGAATCTAAAATTTTCAAGAAAAAAAGAAGTTAAGATAATCTATAATAGTTATTTTTTAATTATTATAGTTGCATGTTTTTTTTTTCAATTTAGTTTATTAAAGTTACAAACATAACACATTTATCTAGGTTGTGTACATATATACCTTGCTACTCTTAAGACCAGTAATTAGTATGGCATCACATGCTTATGGACAAGTTTTTACTCTTGTGATGCTTCTAGCTTATTATTGAATCTATGATCTTGGATAATTGGATTGATCGAGTTAAGGTCAGCCTAGGAAAGGATGGAACTATTTTAGTTGGTTAAGGAAGTAGTTTAGGATTGCCTCTACATAGTTGTATTTCACTTATATTATTGGAAGGAACAATCAACATTCCTTCAAGATGAACCTACAATACCACTTAACATGAAAATAACTCTCTCTTGCCAACAGATGCAGAGAAGGCAAGGAAAATGCATGACATCAATATCTATTCTTAATTTGGATTTTCACAATCTTTTCTTACAACATACAAATTTGTTGAAATTGAATATTTTGTAATAATATCTTAAATTTTAGCTTTCACAATCTTTTCTTACAACAAACAAATTGGTTGAAATTGAGTAGTAATAAAATTCCAAAGCTGAAATTTTTTCAATTTGAATTATTGTTTCTGAAATAATACCTTCGAAAGTTGGAGAACATCTGGAAAATGTTTACACTGATGGTTATTGATGGACTCTCTAAAGACAATCTTTGGAGACCCGAAGACCTACTGGTTGTAAAAGAGGAAGAGAGCTCAAAAAATATAGGATCTTGGATGGTTTGCAATCGTGTTACTAGAACTCCCTGATTTGGATTGCAATAAGGTGGTTTGGATTGGTTTTGTTTTATGTATTTTGGTTAGAATTGGTCATTCGAATTGTTTTTGTTTTGAACTGATCAAAATTAGCAAAAAATAGTTAAAACTGGTTGTTTTAAGATAGAGCTGTTCAAAAGTTGTTGGTTTAAATGATTCTAAATTGGTATGCATCACAAAAAAAGAACAAAAACTCCTACAACTAAATTAAACCTATTTTTCAGCTGTGGAATGACTGTACATAAGCAATTAAGATTAAGAATGAATGATTTAGGAGGATACGCAGCCTATGACTTGAATGAAAGAATTTTTTTTTATATGCATTTTAATCAAAGGAGAGCGGGTACGCTATAGAGTGGTATCATAGCAGTGTAGTCGCGACCTCTTCGATGGCGAGGGGGGAGGGTATGTCACAGAGTGGTATCAGAGCGAGTACGCTATAGAGTGGTATCAGAGCTATGGGTTTCAACCGTGTCGCATTTTGGGAACATCTAGTTCCACCACATTATGGAAAACTTGTGTTAACCATAAAAGTTTGTTTGGAATAAATAGTTTGCAGAGAGAAAACTGCAGCGAAACAATTGGCGGTTAATTTATAAATTTCTAAGATTATTACACAACTAACAATTGTGTTTATGAACACATTTTGCAGAATCCTATTCACCTCAAGGGCAACATTCTAGATAGTGTAGTTTGGAAAGTTTAGTTTGGGGGTGACCAAGATGATCATCATGGATGATGCACAATATCCCTATGGGCTCGAGACAGATGCCATGGGGGAAAATGTATAGGTTGGGAGTGCTGAAACAGAATCCAATGGGAGAAGAAATCAAGAGACCCCCCCAAATATTGCGGCCACCATGAGGAGCCTAAGGGTGGAGTTGCAAAGTTGTAGAGAAGATAATGAAAGGATGATTAAAGCTCAGGAAGAACAAAATCAGGTGAATGCAGCCATGCTATAGAGTTTGACAGACATCCAAAGGAAGATAAACTCTAGGCATCGGACAACAAATCCAAAAGGGAGTGGGAATAGTTCAAGGAGAAATTCCCGCAAGAGGACCAATAGATCAAGAAGAGTTCCTAGAGATAGAACCCATACTCTAGAAATATATTTTAGTGGATCCTTTGGCTCTAAAGAATCCATTGGGGGTTCAAGCTCTTCATCTCACAGGAGAAAGAGGAAGAGGCATTATAAGAATAGTTCATATGGGGAATTTAAGAAGGCAAAGCCTCCTACATTTGATGGTGAGGGAAAATCTAGTCAAGAAGCTAAAGCTTGGATTCTTGGGATGAGAAAGTATTTTCAAGTCCAAGACTACGCTGGAAAAATGAAGGCAAGGATAGCCATCTTCAACTTAAATGGAAGAGCATCTATATGGTGGGAGCACCTCATGCAAGTGAAGAAGATCAATGAAAGAAAGATTGTGTGGAAATAGTTCAAGAAATATTTCAAGCAGAAGTACCTCTCTGATAGGTACTATAATGATAATATTAAAGAATTCCTGAGATGAAATTGGGACAATTGACCATGGAAGAATATGCAAGCAAATTCCTAGAACTGCTGAGGTATGTCAGGTATATTCGAGATGATAAGGTGAAAATTCAGCATTTTCTAAGTGGGATACCTCAGTCATATAAATATAGGATTGAATTTGATGAACCTCAAACTCTAGAAGAGGAAATAAGGAAGGCCAAGTATTGCTATGATCAAAACAAAAGAAAACCTGATTTCCATAAGGCATGGAAAGACAAGAAGAATGAGAAGTTTGACCAAAGGAAGAAAGGTTTCAAAACCTCTCACCTCCGAAATCAATAAAGGCAGCCATCACAAGCTATGACTAAGCCAGCGAAAATGATGGAAGACAAGCTAAGAGATCCAAATGATCCAAGATAACCACTCCAATTTTGGGGATGTGGAGGAGACCATATGCTTAGGAACTATCCACATCGAAATGGGAATGTAAGTCAAATTCACAACATCCAAGGAGCTGAAATTGTGGGTCAAGTGGAGAGGACCATTCCTAGAATCTATGCAGTACTAGAGGACCCCCAGGTAGATCATCAATCAACTATGGTTGAAGTTGAAGGTAAGAGTGTTAAGCAATTTGTTTCTATTTTGATTGACCCCAGATCTACTCACAATTATATCACTCCTAAAATTGTTGAGATTTGTGCTTTTAAGAAATTAAAGCATAGCAATTCATGGTTAGTTCAACTAGCCACTGGAACCAAGAGAAAAGTTAGTGAAATAATAGATAAATTTCAATTAGATATGGATGGGCAATTCACTTATGCAAACCTGAATATTCTGCCACTTGGTTCCTATGATATTCTCATTGGAATGGTCCGGTTAGAAGCACACAAGGTTAAACTTGACTGCTACAACAAGACATTTGAATGCATGGATGAAGAAGGAAACCCAAGGGTTGTAAGAGGCATTCCAAAGGATATTTATGTTAGGAAGGTTTCAACAATGCAGTTGAAGAAGTTCTGTAGGAAAGGTTGTCGATTGTATGCAACCCATGGTCTGGAGGCAATGGAAAATGAAACTCCCAAGTTGGAGGACTATCATGTCTTGCAAGAATTCAGGGATGTTTTTCTTGATGAGATTCCAAAACTTCCTCCAAAGAGAGACATTGATTTTACAATTGACCTTGTGCCAAGAGCTGCACTAGTGTCCAAGACACCCTACAAGATGAGCACACCAGAATTCCTAGAGCTGAAAAATGCGGTTACAAGAGTTGTTGGAAAAGAAATATATCAGGTCGAGTGTATCCCCGTGGGGAGCACCAATTCTATTTGTAAAAAAGAAATATGGGACACTCAGGTTATGTATTGACTACAAGAAGTTGAACAAAGTGTTGATGTAATTGTAACTTCAGAATGTATTCACTTGTATATCTTATGTATTGTACCCCGATGTTTATTCTGGGAAGTGTTTGTAATGTAATTGAGTCATGTCATGCCCCGATGTTTCGATCGGGAGTTTCTATAATGTAAACAAGTCATGTCAATTCATTGTGGGTAACCCTCCTATTGTTCAAGGGTTAAATTCCCCGCCATTCCGGGGCCCTAGGGTTATTAGACTCTCATAGTGAAGTCGGCCCTGGTGAGTTATTGTCAAGTCAGGAATTAGTACAAATAGAGAGTGAGCCTCTCTATTTATCACACACTCACTCACACTCAGTTGTAGCGCATAGCTGATGGAGAAGAAGTTGCTGGGGATAGAAAGAAAGAGGCTAATGCTGTCGGGAGATCATCTTACTGTTTTGGGGTTTTACTTTTGGTGATGATTCTATCTCTGAGGAAGTTGTGGGGTTTTCTCCATTTATGGTTTCCCCAAGGAAAAACATTGTGGTCATTGTCTTGTGTTTGATTGATGTGCTTGTTATTCTCTCAGTTAAAAATCCTAATATAATGCTAGCTTGAATGATAAAAATCTAACATGGTATTAGAGCTAACCTGAGAAGAAGACACTATGCAGCTGCGAAAATTAGGGCTTCCTACTTTTTGGATCTCTCTCCATAGGTTTTTAGAAAAAGAAGGTTGGGCCGACTCTCCTCCTTAGGGCACATCTTTTTGTTGAAGTAGAATCTGATTCTGGGCATTTTCAATTTTTGACCCGACACTATTGCTGGAAATTAGGGCTTTCCACAAAAGTGGAATTTTTGAGTGAGCCCAAGCCTGGATTGATCTCCTCCTCAAAATCGAAGTTTAGAGATCAAGATCAAAGCATTTGGTTGGATAGAATTCTGAGAAAGTCAAACCCTAATCTGCTCTTGAACTAGCACTACATAAATTCATCTTTAGATCCAGATCCGACATCTTAACCTGGTAAGATCTAAATCTTTTGTATTTCCATTTGAGGTTCTCAGTTAATATGTCTCATCATACCAATCTTGATGAAAAGCTTGAGGGAGCTGATAACTTCCGAGCTTGGAAGTATAGTATCTCCCTGGTCCTGGAAGAAAATGAGTTGGACTCCTACATCAATGAGGAGGTTCCAGTTCCAGAGGAAGATGAGGCTAAAGCCTTACAAAAGAAGAAGTTGGTTATGGCGAAGAGGATTATTGATGATTCAATCAAAGATCACCTCATACCATAGGTGTCCTCCCTAAAGAAACCTAAATCCATGTTTGATGCCCTAACCAAACTGTTTTAAGGGAAGAACATCAACTAGAAGATGACTTTGAGGAACCAGTTGAAGAATGTAAAGATCTAGAATGAGGAGACCATACAGTCATACTTTACAAGTGTCTCCCAGATCAAAGAACAACTTGAAGCAGTAGATGAAGAAGTGGAGAATGCAGAAATTATGATGACAACCTTGAATGGTCTCCCTAGATCATGGGATTCTTTCATCCAAGGAATCTGTGCTAGAAAGAAGCTAATCAAGTTCAGTAGACTATGGGAAGAATGCTCACAAGAAGAAGCTCGAATAGTAGCTCAAGAAGAAAAGATGGGAAATGAAGATCAAGCTCTCACATTACACTCCAAGAAAGGCAAAAGGGAAAATAATCATCACCAAGGTAAGCATTCTCATTAGAAACATAATTTTGTAAAAACAAACAAGGATCCATCCAAACTTAGATGCTATACATGTGATGAAAGAGGAATCTTTGATAGAAATTGTCCCATGAATAAGAATGGATCTAAGAAGAAGAATAACTCCAAAAGAAGACATCATGCTCATACTGCTGAGGATGATGATCCTCCCAGAAAGAGAGTAAAACAAGAAAGTGAAGACTCTTCAAGTGATGAAGAATATGTTCTGATCTCCTCTCTCACGGGAACTGTCACACATGGAAGCAAAGTTTGTCTTATTGATAGTGGGGCTTCCAAACACATGACAGGATTCAATGAATCATTTAAGAAACTATCCAAATATAATTCACCCCATAAGGTGAAACTTAGGGATGGAAACCAATATCCCATAAAAGGTAGGGGGGAATCCTCCTATAAGCTAGACTCTGGAAAGTCTATGAAAATGAAGGATGTCTTGTTTGTATGAGGACTAAAGAAGAATCTTCTCTCCATATCGGCACTAGATGCAAAAGGCATGAGGGTTGCATTTGTAGATGGCCAAGTCCTCATGTGGCCAAGAGGAAAGACTATTGACGATGCAATAGTAATTGGAGAACAAGAAGGAGGATTATACAAATTGAAGGGCCATCCAAAACAAGCTTTGGTCCATGACCCAGTAGAGCCAAATGAACTTTGGCATAGAAGGATTGCACATGTGCATTACAGAGCACTACCACTTGCAAGAAAAATGGTTGAAGGTCTTCCAGAAATTCAGGAAAAACATGATGGAGTCTGCAAAGGATGTGCGAAAGGAAAGAACACAAAGAAGGCATTTCCAAGTAGCGAGAGCAAAGCAAAAGGAATCTTGGAAATCATTCACTCCGATGTATGCGGTCCAATGTCATCCAGTTCTTTAAGAGGGTATGTATACTATGTTTCTTTTATTGATTATTTTTTTAGAAAGACATGGATATACTTTATGAAGAACAAAGATGAAGTATTCAACAAATTCAAGGAATTCAAAGCCTTGATTGAGAACCGCACTGAAAAGAAGATCAAGACCTTTCGATCAGATAATGGCGGAGAATTCACATCAAATGAATTCAAAGAGTTATGCAAAGATTTAGGGATTAAGAGGGATTTATCCACTCCATATAATCCAGAATATAATGGGGTTGCAGAAAGGAAGAATAGAATGATCATGGAAGCTGCAAGAGCAATGCTTCATGATCAAGATCTTCCCATGCATCTATGGGCAGAAGCTGCCAGAACAACGGTGTATGTACAAAACCGTACTCCGCACAAAGTACTCGAGAACAAGACACCCGAAGAAGTCTTTTCCGGCAAGAAACCAGAAGTCAACCATCTCATAATATTTGGTTGTCCAGTGTACATACACATTCCGAAAGAAAAGAGGACAAAGTTATATCCTTCAGGAAAGAAGGTTATATTTGTGGGATACTCTGAAAGATCGGAGGCTTACAGAATATACTTCCCAGGATTCAAGAAGATCGACATCAGCAGGGACGTAACATTTGATGAAGACTTAGCTTACAATAAATCTAGAAAGAGACCTGCTAAAGATTCCGAAGAAACAGAAGCACCCAAAATTCATGACACAACCATAAACGAAGAAATTCAAGAAGAAGATCGAGAATTAGAAGAACCTCAAGAACATGTAGATCCACCTCAGGAGAAGAATCCTCACAAGAGGAAACCTGGTTGGGTACGAGAAGCTATCCAAGGTGTAGAAAGATATGGGTTTCCAGAAGAGAATCACAGAGAAAGAAAGAGGACCAGGTCCTACTCCAGAAATGTAGCTTTATTATGTGATTTCATCGATAAAGAACCTTCCATCTATGAAGAAGCGGTAGAAAGGAAAGAATGGAATGATGCTATGATCGAAGAGTATCAATCGATCATGAAGAATGATGTTTGGGATGTTGTCCCAAGACCATAAGGGAATTCTGTTGTAACTTCCAAATGGATCTACAAGATCAAAGATGTTGCAGATGGCAGCATAGAGAAATATAAAGCAAGATTCGTGGCTCGTGGCTTCTCATAGAAGGAAGGAATAGATTATGAAGAAATTTTTGCACCTGTAGCCAAATACACTTCCATCAAATCAGTACTTGCCTGGCTACAGTGATGAAATGGAAGATACACCAAATGGATGTCAATACTACTTTCTTGAATGGTGTAGTGGAAGAAGAAGTGTATGTAGAAAAACCACTCGGTTTTGAGACACATGACAGGGAGTCTCATGTGTGTAGATTGAAGAAAGCCCTACACGGTTTGAAACAAGCACCCAGGACATGGTATGACAAAATTGACGACTTTCTATCTAGTTTGGGCTTTACCAAAAGTAAAGAAAATTCCAACCTTTACTACAAGGTTGAAGATGGTAACCCAGTGACACTCCTACTGTATGTAGATGATCTGTTTGTAACAGGTATGGATGGGTTGATTGCTGATACAAAGAGGAATCTTTCTACCGAGTTCGAAATGAATAACTTGGGTATGATGCACTATTTTCTAGGCATGGAGGTGTGGCAGAACGCGGATGGAATCTCCCTCGGACAAGGGAAGTATGCAGTAGAGATCCTGAAGAGATTTGGGATGATGGACTGCAAGGCCATGACCACACTTATGGCATCGAACCTGAAGCTATTGAGTGATGCTTCATCAGAAGCGGTTGATGCTACAATGTATCGTCAGATGATTGGGTCCTTGATGTACCTGACGAACACAAGACCAGATATTTGCTTTGCTGTGAACACCTTGAGCCAGTTCCTGATAGATCCGAGACATGTTCACTTGATTGTTGCAAAGCATATTATGAGGTACCTGAGGGGTACAGTTGCTTATGGGCTCAAGTATGAGGTGAATCAGAAGATTAACCTAGAGGGTTATGTTGATTCATATTGGGCAGGCAGTGTCATCGATAGGAAGAGCACTTCAGGGTGTTGCTTCAGTATGGGATCAGGTGTGATCTCTTGGTTTAGCAGGAAGCACTCCTGTGTGGCACTGAGTACAGCTGAAGCAGAGTATGTCGCAACTTATTCAGCTAGTTGTGAGGCAGTATGGTTGAGGAAGCTACTGTCTGATTTATTTAATCTCCAGTTAGATGCTACTCATATATATTGTGACAACTAGAGTTGTGTGAAGTTGTTGGAGAACATGGTGTTCCATGACAAGTCAAAGCATATCAAGATCAACTATCGCTATATCATGGATATGGTGCAGAGAGGATCAGTGAAGCTCCAATATGTTGCGATGGACGAATAGATAGCTGATGTGTTGACTAAGCCATTAGCCAGAGTGAAGTTTGAGTACTTCAAGAAGAAGCTTGGTGTTCTCTAGATCAAGGTTCCCTCCAAGGGGAAGTGATGAGTCCGTGATCCATTATGACATGGTGAGAGGATTGGTTCCTTCCATGGTCAGATGTAAGGGCTGAGCCATTTTGTCATGATGAGAGGATTGGTTCCTTGCATGTCAGATATGAGTGCTGAGCCATTTTGATGTGACTGTAGGATTGGTTCCTACATGATCAGATATAAGTGTTGAATGCCATTCTTAGAATGGAGGCACCTGGTCAATTACCAGGAATACTCAGTCTAGGATTGAGGGCCATTCCGATGTGACTGTAGGATTGGTTCCTACATGATCAGATATAAGTGCAGATCCATTCTGATGTGACTATAGGATTGGTTCCTACATGATCATATATAAGTGTAGAGCCCTTCTGACATGCTGGATTGGTTCCTCGCATGGTCATATGTAAGTGCATAGCCCTTTCGACATGTAGGTAGGATTGCTTCCTCGCATGGTTGAATGTAAGTACTGGGCCTTTCTGACATAGATGAATGGATTGGTTCCTCTCATGGTCAGATGTGAGTGCTGGGCCTTTCTGACATAGATGACTAGATTGGTTCCTCTCATGGTCAGATGTGAGTGCTGGGCATGCCTTTCTGACATGGTGTTGGATGTGTTCCTCTCATGGTCAGATGCAAGTGCTAGGCGGGCCATTTTGACTTAGGGTCAGATATAAGTGCTGAAAAAAAAAGGACCTACATGGAGGCTAGGCCTACAACTAGCATGAAAAAGGGCTGGCTCTGTAGAACTTCCTGTGATGACAAGAATTAAGAGATAGCAAATGTGATGATGATCTAGCAGAGATGTTCTAGAACTAGAGATGATCCAGATCCAGTGATGATGATCCATATCGAGTGATGATCTAGATCCAGTGATGATGATCCAAATCAAGTGATGATCCAGATCCAGATGAAGATGACTTGAAGATGACTAGGACTCAATGATGATCCATATGATACAGAGAAGAAGACTTGTGCTGATAAATTGTGTCAAGAGAATACCTTCCTAGTTAAGAGGGAGTGTTGATGTGAATGTAACTTTAGAATGTATTCACTTGTATATCTTATGTATTGTACCTCGATGTTTATTCCAGGAAGTGTTTGTAATGTAATTGAGTCATTTCATGCCCCGATGTTCCGATTGGGAGTTTCTATAATGTAAACAAGTCATGTCAAGTCATTGTGGGTAACCCTCCTATTGTTCAAGGGTTAAAGTCCCCGTAGTTGCGGGGCCCTAGGGTTATTAGACTCTCCTAGTGAAGTCGGCCCTAGTGAGTTATTGTCAAGTTGAGAATTAGTATAAATAGAGAGTGAGCCTCTCTATTTATCACACACTCACTCACACTCAGTTGTAGCATATAGCTGAGGGAGAAGAAGTTGGTGGGGCTAGAAAGAAAGAGGCTACTGCTGTCGGGAGATCATCTTACTGTTTTGGGGTTTTACTTTTGGTGCTGATTCTATCTTTGAAGAAGTTGCGGGGTTTTCTCCATTTATGGTTTCCAAAAGGAAAAACACTGTGTTCATTTTCTCTTGTGTTTGATTGTTGTGCTTGTTATTCTCTCAGTTAAAGATCCTAATATAATGCTAGCTTGAATGATAAAAATCTAACACAAAGTTACTGTGAAGAATAAATACCCATTACCTCGAATTGATGACCTTTTCGATCAAATGTGAGCAGCAAAGGTAATTTCAAAAATTGACTTGAGGTCTGGTTACCAGCAGGTAAGAATCAAAGAGGAATATATTCATAAGACAAACATTAGAACAAGGTATGGGCACTATGAGTTTGTGGTAGTACCATTTGGTCACAAATGTACCAACTACATTCATGTGTCTCATGAATAGTGTTTTAGCAAGTATCTGGACAACTTCGTTCTTGTCTTCCTCGATGACATTCTTATTTATTCTAAGAATGAAGAAGAGCATGAAGAACATTTGAGAATGGCATTGCAATTGCTAAGGTAACATAAGGTGTATGCAAAGTTGAGAAAATGTGACTTTTATAAAGTTAAAATTCATTATTCGGGTCACATTATCTCAGACGAAGGAATATTTGTGGACCCTGAGAAGATTGAGGCCATTATGAATTGGCCAACTCCAAGAAACGTGACAAATGTGAGATCCTTTATGGGACTTGTTGGGTACTACAAGAGGTTCATTGAAGGATTATCCAAGGTTCACTTCCTTGCAAAAGAAGGGGATAAAGTTTGAATGGACACCAAGATGTGAAGAAAGCTTCCAACAGTTGAAGAATCTTCTTACGAGTGCACCAATTTTGAAAATTGCAGACCCAGAGAAAGACTTTGTCGTGTGTACCGATGCATGCAATCAAGGGCTTGGAGGATTTCTTATGCAAGACAACCATGTGGTATGCTAGGAGTCAAGAAAGTTGAAGGAACATGAGAAGAACTATGCTACTCATGAATTAGAAATTACAACCATAGTACATGCCCTAAAGATGTGGAGGCATTACTTAATGGAAGAAAATTTGAGCTAAGGACAAACCATTGTGGTCTGAAATACTTGTTTGATCAACCAACTTTAAATGCTAGGAAAGCTAGATGGTTGGAGTTTTTGTGTGAATTTTATTTTGAAATCAAACACATAAAAGGAAAAGAAAACAAGGTGGCTGATGCACTCAACAGAATGGTACATGAAATGCATGTGGCATCTCTTAGTACTTGCCAACCAGATTTGAGGCAACGGATTATTAATCATATTGCTGAGGATGAAGTGTACATGCAGATAAAGGACAAGTTGCAGCAGCAAAAAATTGAAAGGAAGTACGAAGGGTATCAATTGGAAGGACACAGACTTATTACTTATATTAATAGAATTTACATTCCAAATGTGGCAGACTTGAGGATGATTGTTATGGATGAAATCCATTAAGCTCCATATTCTGGTCACCCAGGATATCAGATAACAATTGCTACAACCAGAAAGCAGTATGTTTGGCTGGGAATGAAAAAGGACATTGCTAAGTATAATTCTAAGGGCATGAAATTTCAGTAGGTGAAAGTTGAACATTAACACCCAGCAGGTTTGTTGCAACCTTTGCCAATCCCAGAATGGAAATGGAAATTCATTTCCATGGATTTTATTACAGGGTTTCCAATGAATATGAGACAACATGATTCCATCATGGTTGTGTTGGATAATTTAACAAAGGCATCGCATTTTATACTAGTCAAGTCCACATATTAAGCAGATGCCATTGCAAATATTTTCATGAAGGAAATTTTTAGATTGCATGGATTGCCTAAGGCAATAATTTCTGATAGGGACACCAAGTTTACTTCCAATTTTTGGAAGACTCTTTTTGCAGATTTGGGTACAAAGCTGAACTTTAGCACCACCTATCATTCTCAAATCGATGGACAAACAGAGAGAGTAAATCAGGTGCTTGAAGACATGCTTCGCATGTATGAAATTGAAAAACCATCAAAGTGGGAGGATTATTTACACTTGGTAGAGTTTGCATATAATAACGGGCATCAAGAATCATTGGGAATGAGTCCATATGAGGCTTTATATGGAAGAAGATGTAGGACACCAGTGACTTGGGATAATCTAGTGAATAGAATTGTGCTTGGTCCAGAATTTCTTAAGGAAATGGAACAAGAGGTTGCAAGGATCAGGAAGAACTTGAAAGAAGCCCAAGATAGACAAAAGAGCTATGCAGATAAGTTGTAATGTCCCCGACCCTCCGACCGGTGAAGAGGATGCTACCATGGCGTTAACCATCTGGGCTACCAGCCCCATGAACATGTGAATTCATAAAAATGCTGAAGCAGAATGCATTGAAGTAGAACATACACAGATGCAATTATTTATCATACACAACAGAATCAACATACATTCATACAAGCATTCATTCAACATGTTCATCATAATCATTAACAGTAAATAGGACTGCAGAAGTAAAATAGACAAGGTTACTTATCTTATAAGAACTCGTTCCGCAACCAACTATGTCGCTACAACGTTCCGCCCAACCATAGGCCAGCGTGCTCCTTAATCTCTCAACAACGTTGCCACCCCCGAGCTGGGCATGATTATCAAGGAATAAGGAACAAGCAGGCTTACACATAGCCAAGGATACACAAAACACAGCCAAGCCAACACAGTTGGGTTTATCAGGTCATCAACAAGACAGCCAAGCCAACACAGTTGGGTTTATCAGGCCATCAAGGAGATGGGAAAGGCTAAATGCTAAGCTGGTGAGCCCATTACAGAGCTAGGAACACCTACACCAGAACTAGCCTGACTTCTAAGACACCCACCCACACCCAACACAAGGAATCAGTCCCTTCTCTGCTACACAGTCCCTCAGGCCCTGCCTTCCCTTCCAATGCTATTCAGGGATTGTGGAGAAGAAAGCCAGCCCTCTAGCTTTGTCTATGTGGTTTCCAAACACACCAGGTTTATCAAGCAACCCAAGCCCCCATCCCTGCTCCCAACACAGTCCAAAGACCGACCATTGCACGCATGCAACTAATCAGTTGTTACAGCTTAAACCTAGAAAACAACTCTTGAGTCGTTCTTGGCCCTATCGTGGCCAAAACAACTCCCAAGTGAATTACAACAGTCCCAAAAACGTATCAGTAAACAATACTCAAAACACAGGAAAACAACAGTCTGTCCTGCACAACGAAACCACTGGGAAAGACTTACACAGAACACACTGGGAAATAAAATACAGTCTTCCAACCTGTGCATGAGGAAAACTTGCACCAGACCCCAAAATACAAAGGGAAAGCACACCCGATTCCACTCTGTGGGATAACGTGAATTACAACCGATAACGTGAATTACAACCGATAAGCAGCTCCCCTCCTAGCTATGTGAGGTCAGACCGAATAGATGCGGGTGCGTGAAAAATGAACAGACTCCTGTCCCCGAAATGTAAAGAAAACCCCAACAAAACACACATAAGGGAGACCACAGCAAACCCACAATCAGTCTGTGAGGAAAGTATACACCCACACCATCCTCAAAATCCGTAGAGGAAAACTACGTGAGTAAAACCAGGAAAATACTGTGTGTGAGAATGAACAAGACTCCCGCTCCTACGTGAGAATGAACAACTCTTCCTATGCGTGAGGATGAACAGACAAAGGAGAAAATGCATAGTAGTGGAGAGAATGGAATGAGGGGTGTAATCATTCTTCTGCCCATCGTGAGGTTCAATCTGCTGGTGGAGTGTGTGTGTGGGCAAGGACTGACAATCCTACCACACTCCACTCCCAACCATAACTGCCCCAACTAACAGTAACAGTTTTTAATGGTGGTGGTTGGATAAAACAAGAAAAGATGGGAAAATCAAAACAGGGTGGTGACACATGGATTTTATCTCATGGCTCAAGGTTTGACATTCCCCCACCCTTATCCTTATGAGAATCATGCCCCTTCTCAATTTGGTTGCTGCGAACATAGCTAGTTGGGTTCGTTTTAATTAAAGATGCATATTTACATGATGACAATACTTAATATATATATCGCATGCCCCGATACACCATCGGTGACAATTTCAACCCGAAACATAGCATCACCAATCAAGGGTGGGGCCTTGGCCTTTAGTTCTGCACCATGATCATTTACAATATGTACATCATATACATCTAATGCAACAAGGTCAAAACCGGGGTGTTACATAAGCATAGAGTGCACAGGGACTTCAGTGTTGGGGATCATGTTTATCTTAGAGTGAGGCCAAGGAAGAGTTCCTTGAATCTTGGGAGTCGTGCCAAGCTTTCACCTAGATATTGTGGGTCATTTGAAGTGCTTGAAAGAATAGGGCCAGTTGCATTTAGACTTGCATTGCCTGCTAACACTAGAGCTCATAATGTTTTTCATGTCTCTTTGCTTTAGAAACATGTACATGATCCTAACCATGTGATTAATTGGGATGTGATCGAGGTGGAACCCGAGGGAGAGTTACAAATCGAGCCATTACGCATCCTCAACAAGAAGGTCATAGTGCTCCAGAGCCGAGCCGTTGGACAGGTAAAGGTGCAATGGAAGCACTACAATCCTGATGAGGCTACATGGGAGCTGGAGGATGCCATGAGAGAAACACATTCGTTTTTGTTCAATTTTGAAAAGCACTAAGGACGGTGCTAATGCAGGGGGGAGGGGAGTCTAATATCCCGATTTTGACCCCATGGTATTAAAATTGTACATGATGTAAATATTGTTATTAAATCATGGTGAGGAGCTCAAGGCCAAATCCCTTCCATTGATTTAGTGTTGGAAGTATCGAAAATTAAAATCTATACCTATGATTCTCGTGCTAGCCAGGCACAATATAAATTGAGACATCATGTAAATATGCAATTTAATAAAATACCCACAACTAGCTATGCAATGCAACAAGAGATGGGGGCATCGTTTCCTCAAGGAATAGGGGGGATTATTCAAACCCTTGAGTCAATAGGGTTAAGCCAAATTTCAATGGGAGGACCCATAAACCCTCAACTACCCATTTTGTCCTATGCACTCAATCATTTAAATCTTCCAAGAGTTGGTTGAGGTGGTTAATGCCTTGGGAAGGGAGAGGCATGGCAGTTGATTTCATGTATGGGCAAGCTGTGAAGTCTGGGAAACTATATTCTTACTTAGGGGACAAGTAAACACCCAGGAAATGTGTGCCCGAGTTCATTTATTCCTCATTCACCCAAAATGATTTTCATTCTCCTCACGCAGGAGAGCCAGCGGAGGGCGTTCGCTTGATGTTTTTATGTTTGTTCCTTCATCCTTCCATGGCTGAGAAATATGTTCTATATTGCACCGCGTAAGAAAAGAATTAGGAGTGGAAGAGGACCATGATTGACTTGATAAATCTAGTGAAGAGAGGAACCTCAAAGAATATCCCAAGGGGCTGGCTACTCTTCTATGCACACCTGTGAGGACACTGGAAGGGAAGGTATGTCCTGAGGGACTGTGTAGCAGAGAAGGGAATACTTCCTTGTGTTGGGTGTGTAGGTATTGTTGAGACCAAGCCAGGGTGGATCTTGTAGAGGTATCCATAGCTATGTGGTCGAGATCACTAGCTTAGTGATTCTTCCCTTCCGCTGCCTAAAGGCCGTAAATGTTTTCTTCATACCCAACACTATGTTTCGCTGTTATGTGTATCCTTGTTTTGGTCTGAACTGTGAGTAAGACTTAGGAGTGGAAGTGGCCCAGAATTGGCTTGATAAACCTAGTGAAGAGAGGAACCTCACAAAAAGATCAAGAGGGGTTGGCTAATATCCTATGCATACTTGAGAGAACACTGGAAGAGAAGGTATGGACCGAGGGACTGTGTAACAGTGAAGGGAATACTTCCTTGTGTTGGGTGTGTAGGTATTGTGGATGCCAAGCTAGATAGATCTTTTGTAGGTGTCCATAGCTCTGTGGTTGAGCTCACTAGCTTAGAAATTCTTCCTTTCCACTCCCTTAGCAGCCTAATAAACCCAACTATAGGTTGGCTTGGTTGAACCTTGGTGTGTATATGGCTATATGTGAGTCCACTGCCTTAGTAACCTGACAAACCTAACTATAGGTTGGCTTAGTTGAATCTTGGTGTGTATCTAGCTATATGTGAGTCCACTTCCTTAGGACCCTGATAAACCTAGCTGTAGGTTGGCTTGGTTGAACCTGGGTGTATATCTGGCTATATGTGATTCCAATTCCTTAACAATCTCATAAACCCAACTATAGGTTGGCTTGGCTGAACCTTGGAGTGTATTTGGCTATATGTGACTCCACTTCCTTAGGAGCCTTATAAACCCAATTGCAGGTTGGCTTGGATGAACCTTGGTGTGATTATGGCTATGTGTGGGCTTGATGTTCCCTATTTCCTTGTAGAAATCATGGCCAACTCGGGGGTGGTAGTTGTGTTGAGAGATTGATGAGCACAACTGGCCTATGGTTGGGTGGAACATTGTAGCGACATAGCTAAATGCCCGGGGCAACTCATTTTCAAGATAAGTATTCTCTTGTATTAATTATGCAATGTATTTGTTTAAAAATTATTATGAATGTATTGAATGCTTGTTAGAGGATCAAGTAGATATTACTTTCGTTATATTTTCCTACCTTATATACATCTTGATATGCCTTTAATTTCCAATGCATTTTGCTTATGTTCATGGGGCTAGATGCCTAGTTATAGCGTGAGAATGCAACTATCTTAAGTGTTTCCACACCTCAAAGTCCGCCTACGAAAGGCAAAAGGTGGGAGTCGGAAAGAGAAACAGAAATATAAGGTAAATTGTGGTTTTTCCGCATCCCGAAATCTTCCATGCGGAATGCGGAAAGCAGAAGGTAGAAGTCAGAAAAAGAAACGGAAAATATAAGGTCAAAGTGGTTTCCGCACCCCAGACTCTGCCCTACGGAATGTGGAAGGCAGGAAGTAAGAAAGGAAAATAGATTGTAACAGGGGATTCCAAATTCCGAAATCCGCACTGCGGAAAGGTCATGTTAAGTGCAGAAGGGTATTTTCTAGTTGCGGAAAGGATATGTTAGCTGTGGAATGACTGTATAGAAGCAATTAAGCTTAATAATGAATGAATTAGAAGGATTCATAGCCTATGACTTGAATGAAAGATTTTTTTATATGCATTTTAATTAGAGTAGAGTGGGTGCGCTACACAATGGTATCAGAGCAGTGTAGTCGCATGCTCTTCGACGACAAGAGGGGAGGGTACATGACAGAGTGGTATCAAAGCAGTGTAGTCGCGTGCTCTTTGACGACAAGAGGGGAGGGTACATGATAGAGTGGTATCAGATCAGGTACGCTACACCTCTCCATCTTGGATGAACTTGCAACCACTACCACTATGAAAAAATGGAAAAAAAAGACGAAACCCCTACAATTAACTTAAAACCTAGTTTTCATCAATTTAATAATGCCCCCTCTATCTTGGATGAACTTGCCACACTAGTTCTTTGAGATATGGACATTAGTATTGGACCTTCACTAACATAATGTCAATATGCTTAGCATACTTATGGTGAGAATGCGAGGATCTACTTTTAGAGGAGATAATATAGTTTGATTTAATTGTACAATGTTATTTTGAACTCTTTAAACTTATATAGAATCACGAGGTTTATATGTGTGTGTGTATGTGAGTGAATCGACAATTGGGGCTGGGATTTTACTTGCATGACATAGGGTTGATTATGTTCTACTACCATTTTACCCCATTCGTATCTATGTTTCCCCATCCACAGCACATAGGGATAATTGAGGTTTGAACCCATGATGTTAGAAGGAGTGCCTTAACAATGCACCCTATCGCCAATTGGTCTATTTTATTGTAATGGGTGTTATTTTATTATTTTCACCTTTACATACAATATGCATAATGTTTTGTGCATATCTTGTATATAATGAGTTAGATTTACAATATGTTTATAAATAAACATTTTTTAATCAAAATTTGAATACCAATATATATTCAATCTATTATTTATTTTGTTTTTCTATTTCAATAAAGTGCTAATTTAGTTTGTAATTTTATAATTAATCAATTTAGTTTTGAAATTGAAAATATTGATTACATACCAGTATGAAAACAAACAAAGTCTGAAACATCCTACAAAATTAAAGAAAATGAATGTGTTCCCTTTGTGACATTGATCAACCCCATTACATTAGGCTCAAGTGGAGGCTAAAACGTCCCAACAAAAGTGAAGGTAATAATTGTGTTCCCCTTGGCTACATTTTATCAACCCTAATAAGTGGTTACCCCACATGGCATGGCCCACATTGACAAAAATCAAAATTCGTTCTTTTTAATGTCATGTTGGTGATACTAGGGGTGGTGGCACAATTGATAAGAATAGTTTGCATAGGTTTGACCCACATTGGCAAAAATCAAATTATGTTCTTTGTTAATGATACTAGGGGTGGTGGCACAATTAATAATAATAGTTTGCATAGGTTTGGCTTTCAAATCATTTTGTATGGGTTATACTTAAATATTTTCAAAGAAGAATTATTGTTACTTTTTTTTTAATGATGGCAAAGAAAGTTTTCACATGTTTTTTTTTTAGGATTACTATGCTAGCCCTTGGCCCATTATAAGAGATATTAAAATATCTTTTTGAGTCGATAAACCCTCCTTGGTGTTATGCTAGCCTTTGGCCCATGGTAAGTGATTTCAAATTATCCTTTTTGCATTCCCACCCTTCAACTTTTCACATGTATGTACGGTAGTTCAATCAAACGGTATATCAACTTTTCTTAAGTGTGTACATTTGTATCATTCAATCTATTGGTATGCTGAATATTGAATATAAAATTTTGTATAAAATTTTTAATATTTGATATAAATTAGAGATTAGAAATTCAAAATATGTAATTTACTTTTATAATTATAAAAATGATTAATGGAGTAAATATTCAAAATCAAAAAATGATACAATGTATATAAATCAAAGTTGATTAATTTCTACAAATTTACAAGTTAATAATAATAAATTGAATAAGAAAGGCATACGTTTACAAGTTATAAATCCTAAATTCTAATAATTTCATGATGACAACATATTGTATTGAAATATAGTGAAT
Organism: Pseudotsuga menziesii; assembly: GCA_001517045.1. Classification (NCBI taxonomy): domain Eukaryota; kingdom Viridiplantae; phylum Streptophyta; class Pinopsida; order Pinales; family Pinaceae; genus Pseudotsuga; species Pseudotsuga menziesii. The sequence goes on from LPNX010375031.1 coordinate 152,175, forward strand.
AATAAATGTTGATAACTCATGATTTTTCATGGCATAAGGCCAAGTCAACGACTCATGAATAAATTGTACATATCTCATCAACAATTAGAGAGGGTAACAACTTTTCCTTGTAACTATTCGAGTTACACTAAAAAAACGTTACATTCGAATATTTAGTTTTAATTATTTATAGTAAGTGGAGAAATATAAAAATTTTAATATGTTAAAATTAGCTTATTTTGACCCTAATGATGGGAGGCGTGTCCATTTGAAATGTTGGTTATTTCTAAACTCCACAATGAAATTCCAAAAGCATTGACATAATGATTAACCACTATAAAAACCTCCATAATCAAACTATAATTGGTTGAAGCATTATAAATAGATGAGTACCTTGTTATTCAGAATGCTATGAGAGATTTATAGAAGGAAACCCTTGGGATTTCCAATTCATTACTCACATAATTATTTAATTTTCAATTTATATCATAAAGAAAGTCTTGCTAAACCCTCTCCAACTTGTTCACAATGTACTTGCAACTAGAGGATACCCATATTAGCATTGGGTAGGCCATGCCCATAGACAAGGAATACACATAGGGCTCCCAATGCTGCCAAATAGTGATAAGCTCACTTACATATCACTCACAATGCTTTATATCACTCAAAATCATAAAAAGTGCACCACTCCTATAGGATGTAGGGTTATTCTCTTTGTCGCTAGATGAGTCCCCTAAGGATGTTGGTTGACCACAAAAAAGAAATGTTGATGAGTGACCATATCTATTTTGTAGTGGCAATTCCTCGATAGGTGGCATGGTGTTAGTTTATTGGTATCAAATGCTTAGTGGTTTGATATTTAATTGCTTGGCTTACTCTTTATTTTGGTTTTCAAAGCATTCTTTTAATATTGATCATAATGTTGATTGTGTACATTACAAAAAAGTTTAAATGAAAATATCTTATGAGGATTTGCTGAATTACTTTGATGATCTGTATGTGGTGATATAATACTTCAACCACTATATCATTGTGTTGCAAATTTGTGTCATGGTAGTGAATTATACATGTTAATAGAAACTTAATGAATATAACTCAAAAGTTTAGTTCATAAGTGTATTATGATCATGTATTGCCCACTTACACAGAGTAATGCACCATTATGAATTAAATTAACTTAAATAAGAGAATGCATAACAAATATAAACAAGCAAAATTCACAAGTAATAGTAGCAAATGTGTGTGGAAAATGCACAATATCGAGATAGTAAACAATAATGCATTGAAACAAAAGTTACTTATAATAATGACACATTATTCCTTGTACAATATCACATTAAGATTACTTATATGTATGAGTTTATAAACATACCATAAAATAGATAAGTGGTATAATAACATGAAAGCAAAGCCAAATATACATTATATAAGGTTCAATCATTATCATTATAAATCTACAAAATTGAGCACTACAATTTTGAATTAAAAAAGTAACATTATATGGGAAAACTCATATAAGTAAATATAAGTATAACTAGCCACACTAACACACCAAGAGTGAGAGAAGAAGTTCAATTGCGATATGATGACAGTAATATCATATTTTTTTGTAATCAAGTCATTACATTAATATTTCCCAAAAAGATTACATGCGGCTTCTAAACATTTGGCCTTGCCGGAGTATAGTCACTATGGTAGCCTGATATTCATCTCCATACTCTTCTTAGTTTTTCATCATTCATAATAAAACCTAGCAGAAACCAAAAGACTGACAACTCCTCCTAAAATTCAATTACATAGATAAAAAAAATTCGACATCAAAATTGAGACTTGTACATCCAAAATAGTAACATTTGGAAATACACTACCATGACATAGGAAAATAAACAGGCAAAAAACTACTAATAATATAGGCATAGAGCCAAAAGCTCCCATCAGAAACCCTTGGTCGATGTTGTCCCATAGGGATGAAGCATGAAACACGAACTCCCTACACTAGAACCAATGACACTGTCATCAAGCATAGTCGTAGGTTGTCCACCTTTACCCGAAATCGACCCTTGAGCCCCCGAGACGGCCATACCCAGAGCCGCAAATGGAGGTGGGTAGAATTGGATACCCATTTTACTAGCCATAATATCAACTTTTCGGTGCATGAACCTGCAATCCGGATTATGCTCTTTTGGAACAGTAAAATCTTCTTTAACGCTCGTAAACAATAAAATAATAAATTAATATTAATATTAATATATGATTCATTAAAAGACTATCTAAAGTCAATAGTCATGCCCTTTTACGAAATATGGAAAGTAAATAATAAAATAAGAAATATGGAAAAGAAGATGAACCCTTGGACATCCATACATCAACAAGCTCCTTGTCACCAACTGCTTTGTTCTCACGCTCCATGAGAACATTAGAGATGAGACCCTTCATACCTAGAAGGTGGCCATGATTCTATCATAAGTCAAAATTTGGGCCACAATTGAACTAGGGTCAAGAACCCACTCGATAACCTCCTCTTCTAAATCCTCTGATTTCAAGGCCTTAACTTGCTCCCACATATATTTTTCCACTTTCTCAATTTCCTCCTGAATGGCCAAAGGGACTCGTTCGCGAAAGAAAAGAGCTGCATTACAAGATTTATTTTGCTCTCTCGTCACCCTCGGTGATTTTCCCTTCTTCTCATGTTGCAACACCCTCTTCGACTTTGACCCTTGGGGTGCCATTGTTACACTCCACAGAATGTAAAAAAATCCTCACACCACTATCTCCTGATGATATTCTGCTCAAGCTCAGAAAAAGGAGAAAATCCATGAAACTTGCAAAAATTCCTTGGCCTTCCCCCCAGTTTTATAGTTCTTTCCACATTCCAGACCATAAATTCCTCCATCACTACTCCATTGATCTCATCCTTTCACATGATTATCACCACATTCAAGACTAAAACTTGCTACAGATTATCATTTGTAATCCTCTATACGAGGACCTAACCGTATCCTTTTCTCATTATAACTTGTTGAGGGCCTTGATTGTTCATTAAATTGAGGATTAAAATTCCATGTACCATCGTCTTCTGCCCGAGGTGGGATGTCCTCATTCCATATGCCGATCGAGGTAGCTGCATGGGAACTGTTGTGGGCATCATCAGGGCTACTCATGTCAATACCTTCCCTCCTTGTTGAGTGGATTTCCTTTGACACCAGATGGGAACATTGGGAAACCCGGTTCTGGGTCCCAAAACCCACGAAATGGACCTCTGGGTATCTATGATTTTTCGTTCTTCCCCACATTTTCCAACAGGTTTGTAACCTTGTGCCCATGCCATTTGACATGGCTAAAGGTCCAAGCGTGGGGAATACTTAGAAAGGCTTCTAAGTTTTCCACCCTGTAAATAAGCTGCCAACTATCCGCCACCTTGGACAACCTTTTCCCATTTTGTAAAATTTTTTCCATCTGGATAATAACCTGAGAATCTCCTTCAATGATGGAAGACTCCAATCCTTTGTTAATAACCAGATTTATCCCAAAAATAAGGCCCTCCAAATTTGAAACATTATTAGTTTCATTTCTGATGTATCCAAAATAAACATGCACCATATCTACTGGTTGGTTTCTCACAACTCCGCCAAAACTTGCAATTCCCACGTTTCCCTTAGAGGCCCCATCAAAATTGAGTTTAAAATATCCCAACAAGGTAGGATCCCAGTAGTTTGGGCTAACCTGCGAAACCTTTATATTTTTTTATCCTGGTCCATCCTTGATTCGTTGCATTTAATCCTCATTATTCCATGATCCTTTTCTCAGAGTCTCCCATTTCCTAGTCCTTATCATCCCACTAGGTGACTCTCATAGTTTCCTGAATACGTGTTTCAAACTTGGTCCAAATTTTTGAGGGGGAGGTGTTAAAGTCTTGGAAGATACTGCATTTCCATTCCTTCCATATTTCACACAACAAAAACTAGGGAAAGACAACAAAATGGAGTTTATGATGGAGTTATGAAATGCCACCAATTCCCAGTCTCTCATAGTCTGATCAGGTTGCCCTCTTATGCTATTTGATCATCTAAAAATTTCTGCCCCTCTGTCCCAGAAGTTGTTGGAGACATTTACCACCTTACACACTCATTTTGGTCAATTTGTCCTATTTAAACCACTATCCTAAGTATTATTGACTTAATTAACATCAGAGGAGCACTAGATGACATCAGCTAGATCACATCCACACCTACCTTCAGTCAAGGAGGCTAACTTAGCCTTCTCCTACATTCAGGGAGGCTAATTGGAGCACTCTGGGGGTGATCTGAGTGTCAGTAATGCACCATATTCATAACTAATGGTTACAATTAGTTAAACAGAGCATTGAAGGTGCCTTCCTTCATTAAATTGATTATTTAATTATTATTTAATGAACTGGAGTCAACAGGGGCACCTCCAACCACTTCTGATGTTCAGTTACACTTCAGTTAACCTCATCAAGGTTCATTGGAGTCATTGAAGTGCTACCACTTGATGGTTGGCTTGTTGTGACATGTGTCTAACCTACTTTCAGTTAGAATCAGTCATTTATTGCACTTTCACTTCAGTTAGGGCTCAGATGAGTCAATTAGGGTTTTGATCAGTGGTTAACTTGAGTGTTGACTATGGCTTACATTCAATTAAGCTAGCTCACTCATTCAATTCGAATGACCTCCTTGGGAATTTGAATTGCTTTGTCATTCATGCTTGAAGCATGATCTTGTATTGTATTACTCATTATTTGTGTGAATATACAGAGCGGCTACTCATTTTGTAGCCCTATTACACCATTTTCATGACTTATTGTTATTAATCTTTTATGAGACTATGTTTGAGTCCCTAGATTACTGTGGCAGATTAATATGGTATCAGAGCTCACGGTGGGACAAAGCTTAGATCTCTCAAAAACAAGGTTTTTGACAGATCTTGCATGAAAATTGAGCAATAGCTCAAAAATCCAGCACTGCACCAGAAGCCAAGGCTTACCACTTAATACCCCAAGTAAGGAAATTGTTGATCAAGCTTGCTTGATTGACTATGTTGGGTGTGATGAAAGCCTAAAATGTGCAGTCTGTCCGACCTTACGGTTCCATTTTTGTTGTGATTTGCAAGTTTTAACAGGTACAACTTCGAATGGACTTATCAGTCCCTCTTCTCACCCCATTTACAAGCTATTCAGAATGGAAGTTGAAGATGATTGCATCTCTAAAGAGACAAGGTCTCTATGAGGTGTCTAATGGACTTGGAAAAGAGTCTTATGAGAATGAGAATGACTAGCTAAATGACAGTGATAGAGCTTTTGGAGCAATATGTTTGGCCCTTTCTCCTAGCTTGCGCTACCTTATTCTTTCTACTGAATACCCAAAGGATCTCTGGACAAAATTGGACAGAACCTTTGGCAAGCACAATGAGGATCATAATAGCACTTTGGAGATGACATCCAACACCACAAGAGTTCTTTACTCAAAATTATTGGCCTCTACTCTCTCTAATGAAATTGTTCAATATGAAGATGAAGCAGAATCTTCTACACAGACAATTCGAATTGAAGAAAGTCTCCATGCAGTGACTCCTTCTCCTGACGTTCCAGAAGTTCATAAGATCTCTGATATCTCATCTCCTCATATTGATGAAACAAAAGAAGACATTCAAATCTCTGATATTGAAGAAAAACACTGCTGCACTTCCATGCAAACATTCACTGGTGATTTTCCTTTGAATTCTATGCAAAATTTACCAGTAATTGCTTCCGAAAGTGAAGAGAAATTTGATTTTGCTTCCTCTAATTTTGATGCTGGTGTGCAAATATGTGATAAATTGGATATTTTAGAATAAATATCAGATTACCAGAGTGATCCATTTGCTCCCCATGATCTATATTTTCCAGCAAATTCCTGCAGGATTGCATGCACCAAAATTCAGAATTTTGAAGAAGAAGAAAGTTGTGCATCCACCATTTCGGTTAACCATTTATTTGAATCTGATATTAAACTTATTGGATATTATATGATATTATTTATACCTTATATGATATTTATTGGTTTAATATATCAAATTCATAATCTTTCAGTACTGCTTGTAGCTGTTCTCATCAACGGTGTGAAGAAACAAGTACCACAAGTCTCCTTCGAAACTGCTACTGGGGATTTGATTTCATTTCACAGTTTTGGATCTGTTGTGAACTTATTTAGATCTTATATACTTTATGATATGATATTATTTGGTTCATATTTTAAAATCCAAGATCTTTCAGTCATGCTTGTAGCTGCTCTCACCAATTCCGGTGTGAAAAATCAAGTACCACACTTTCTCTTCAAAACTGCTGATAGGGATTTGGTGTTAGTTTCCTCATATGAGGTTGCTGATATTTTATTATGTGATTCATTATCCATTTCAGAATATATATCATATTATGTAGCTCAAGCATTCTCTCTCCACAGTCCCAATGATTCTCTACCTTTGGTCACATGCTCATCTCCTCACAGAACTAGTAAAGAGGAAGACATTCTGCATCCACTTGGACACTTGCTCCTAAGATTTGGGGCTGATTTTACCACTCATGGTTTTCTGTTCAAGGATGCAACATATCATTTTCTTGATTCTTCCACACATGGTTCAAATCCTCAAGAACCGTTTCTCTCTCTTCAAATGATTTCAGCTGGTCTACATGGGTCCAATTTTCACCGTGCAGCTGTTTATATTTCTGATTTAGTTGAGTGCATTTTTCTTCTTCCAAAGTGGAAGATTCCTCCAGACATATTCATTTAGTTTGGATTCAGAGGTTCACATGCACAGTCTCAGGATGCTGCTGCATAGAAGAACCAATTATTGATTTACTGCTTAGTTTGAGAGGGGGTATTTTTCCCATGAGGTTTTCCTCGTTTCCTTGGTTATATTAAGTAGTTACTTTATTGTACAGGGTGACCTATGGCCTTTTTTTTTGGGGCCCTAACTTTTTTATGCATTTTATGTTTTCTACTCCTCCTGAGTATAACTTAAGGGGGGGTGTTGGAGACATTTACCACCTTACACACTCATTTTGGTCATTTTGGCCTAGTTAAACCACTATCCTAAGTATTATTGAATTAATTAACATCAAAGAAGCACTAGATGATGTCAGCTAGATCACATCCATGCCTACCTTCAGTCAAGGAGACTAACTTAGCCTTCTCCTACATTCGAGGAGGCTAACTAGAGCACTCCGGGGGTAATCTGAGTGTCATTAATGCACCATATTGCTAACTGATGGTTACAATTATTTAAACAGAGAAGTGAAGGTGCCTTCCTTCATTAAATTGATTATTTAATGATTATTTAATGAACTGGAGTCAACATGGGAACCTCCAACCACTTCTGATGTTCAGCTACACTTCAGTTAACATCATCGGTGTTCATTGGAGTCATTGAAGTGCTACCACTTGATGGTTGGCTTGCTGTGACATGTGTCTAACCTACTTTTAGTTAGAATTGGTCTTTTATTGCACTTTGACTTCAGTTAGGGCTCAGTTGAGTCAATTAGGGTTTTGATCAGTGGTTAACTTGAGTGTTGGTTGTGGCTTACATTCAGTTAAGCTAAACTCACTCATTCAATTCGGATGACCTCTTTGGGAATTTGAATTGCTTTGTCATTCATGCTTGTAGCATGATATTGTATTGTATTACTCATTATTTGTGTGAATATACAGAGCAGCTACTCATTTTGTATCCCTATTACACCATTTTCATGACTTATTGTTATTAATATTTTATGAGACTATGCTTGAGTCCCTAGATTACTGTGCAGATTAATAGAATTCAACAACAAAAGGGAATGAATCAAGAAAATGATCCATAGTTTCCATCTCATTGTAACACATGGGACATTGCGAAGGTCCAACCACCCCCCATCTTTTAAGTTTTTACTTGATTAAAATTCTTCGATAAAAACTAAACATATGAAAGTAAATACCTTCGTTTAAGGGTTCATCTTCTAGATATTTTTCCATGTTTCTTCCCCCCTCTCATCCCGTTGGTTACTCTAGAGTTCATAAGCTTCCTTTGTGTTAAAATTTCCTTTTGGCGAGTAGCCCTGTCTCAGCTTGTCTGGACCATTTTGAATTCTTACGCATTTGTCCTGGAGGCTGTCACTAATCCTATGCTATTCCTCCTTAGAGACCCTATGAATCCACCATTAGGGCAGATTCCATTCATAACAGTCTCCTTCCCCAGCCACTGGCTTTTAGAACTAATTAATCTTAGTCAGACCAAATTCCCTGCATCTATCCTAGCTAGTTCCCACATTTAGCTGAGCCGACAACTTAGGCATCTATTTCCAAGAGTCCTCTCAGAAATCTATCGATTCCCCATTTCTAACATCCCAGAAGTTGTGGTCCTGTATTATACTCCGAGTGTAGAAATCAGTCTACTAGATGTGTGATCCTTGTTTTTCCTCATTCAATCTAACAAGGTCCTTCTTCGAGCGATCTTGGGAATAATTGATATGCCATAGTTTTTCCCAAGTTTACGAGGAATGCATAGCTCATCTCCACCAAATTTTAGCTCCTAGGACCCCACTGTTCTTCTCTTTGTCTCTAAGTCCCCTACCTCCTTGAGACTTTGGCTTGCATATATTTTCCCATCTGACCAAATCCCATCTATGCTTGTCATTGTTGCATCCCCACATGAATTTCCGTTGGATACTCTTGATCTCTTTGAGGATCATATTCGAGGATGCTATAACAGAAAACATGTAGATAGGCATCACTTGAAACACCAACATAAATAGAGTCAGCCTACTAACCATATTGAGAGGTCATAGATCCCAACTAAATAGTCTCCTTTTCATGTGTTCTAATAAATCTTCCTATGAAACCTTCCTTATAACTCCCTCAGTAAGAGGAGCACCAAGGTATTTGGATGGAAGGGACCTCCCCTAGAATCCTAGAATGTGAATTATATTTCTTTGAGAGATATTAGAGGTATTAAAGAAAAACACTCGTGACTTTTACTTGTTAACCTCAAGACCTGAATCCCTAGCAAAGGAGGTCAGACATTTTTTAAAATCTCTGCATTCTTGGATTGAAGGGTGGCCCATAAACATCGTGTCATTGACAAATTGTTTATGGGTTTGCTTATTAGCACATGTATGCTTATTTAACCCTTTGATCTCATTTCTCTTAGTCATTGCCTTGATTTTCCTGTTAAGACCCTCAACCATGAGGATAAAAATAAATGGGGGAAGATCCCCCCCCACCTAATACCCCTAGATGTAATGATTTTTTTTTTTTGGGCGGTCCATCAAGCATAATAGAGAAGAAAGAAGTCGAGGTCATATTTATAATCCAGTCAATCCAGTATTGAATGAAACCATAGGCTTTGAAAATTTCTTTCATGAATTTCCAACTCAACTTATTATAGGATTTTGATATATCCAGCATAAGGAGCATACCCAATTTCTTGGTGATATTCATATAGTGTATCACCTCATGGACCAAAATCACCCCATCCAGGATCCGTTGGCCTTCTACAAAACTCGAATAATCTGAAGAGACAAAATATGGGAGAATGGGAATCAACCTGTTTTCCATAACCTTTGTAATTATTTTATAGATGGTGTTGCACCAATATATGGGTCTATATTTACCTGGATAATCAACACCTTTGCTTCTGGGGATGAGGGCCAGAAAGGTTGCATTGAAATCCTTCAACACTCCTCTGGATTTCCTTGAGTCCTCCACGATTCTCCATACTTTATACTTGATAAGGTCCCAGAAGTAGTGAAAGAAGTTTGTTGTAAAACCATCAGGGTCTGGAGCTTTCCCATATTCCACATGATAGACCGCCAGGCTACCCCTCTCATTTCTACTGAATTGTTCAGGATCTTGTTCTAACCAGGGGTAATTAGTGAAGGGATACGCTGAGTGATATTTGTGATATCCACAGATCTATAAACCTTGTCTTCTTCCATTATTGCTTCAAAATAGTTGATCAGTTCCTCCTCCGTATCTTCCCTGTTCTCGACATATTGCCCAATATTTGTCTTCAAACTGTGAATGTTATCCTTCTACATATTTTGGATAACATATTTGTGGAATAATTTGGTATTGCGATCACCCTCTTGGAGCCACTAATTTCTTGACTTTTGTTTCTAGTATATATCCTCCTAGCGCTCACAGGAATTGAGTTGTTCCAATGCAGATTTTTCCTTTTGTTTTTTCTCCTCATCATAATCAATATTCATTCCAATTGATTGAATTTACTCCACTTGTTTTCTCAGTCGTTTTTTATCCTCAAATATGTTTCCAAAATCCTCCTCGTTCCAAGTACGGATCCTAGCTTTTATTGTGTTTAGTTTATGTTGAAATTGGTACATTTGTGTCCCCTTAGGAGATACCATTTCCTCCTATCATTGATGAACCACTGATTTAAATTCCTTGTGTTCCAGTGACAATTGCTCAAACCAAAAAGGTCTCTTATTAGGAGGACCCCAACCTTGCCATCTCAGGCAGATTGGTCAATGGTCTAAACCAGTTGAGGGTAAGACTAGAGTTGTCAAATCGCCACCCTTGTGACTACCCCCTATTTGGTCAGAAATCTATCTAGTATGGATACCACATGATGCTCACCTCTCCTATTATTGTTCCAAGTGAACCACCAATCCCTATTTCCAAATCTACCAAACTGTTTTCCTTTATAAATTCCTTAAATGGATCATTTGAGGTGCCTGAAACTCATCTACCTCCTTTCTTTTCTCCCAAATAGGTGATCATTTTAAAATCCACCCTAGAATTATCCCTTACCCATATTGCTTCCCATGATAGAGCTTCTGAACCCACATCCTTATAAGGGTAGATTCCTGGTCCATAAACATTTGTAAGCACCCATTTGACCGAAGTACTACAGATTTGGAATTCAGCTAACAAAAAGAATCTTGTGTCCCAAAAGTTTATGAGATTTACTTTTTCAAGATGTCGTATTATTTCCAAACCTCCTACCATTTTGCGTGCATTAATTATCATTATTTCATATCCTTTCCAAACTCTACTACATATCTCCTTCATTGCTTATGTTCCACATTCTGTTTCTAGCAAAAATACTACCATTGGTTTCTCCATTCTCAACCTGTTCCTCAACATCTTGATTTTGTGAGGGTGACTGACCCTGCGAATGTTCCAGGTTATCACTTTCATTGGGAAAATCTATTGACTTTAGAAAAGGCCGCCCTAATTGTCAGGTTCTGGCATGATTCCCCTATTTTGGTTCTGACCTATGCAATTCTCTATTTATTTGTCTTTCTTCCTCTCCTTTCCCCTTCTTCCGGTTACCTCATTTTGATACCCTTCCATTGTTCATTGGTTACTCCTATCTGAGAATTAGATTTTGTCTTCAAAATGGCCTCTTTCAGTATTTTGATCTGTCTCCTTGAAACATAACCCTTCCCTTTTTTGTTACATTCCTTTTTAATATCATCCAGATCCAACTCTCCAAGGTCCCTATCCTCTAATTGATCTAGTTGATCGTCTTCCGTAGCCTCAAGTTTTTCCTCCAGAGTCTTCAATGTTATTTGGGGAGATTCTAGGATAAATTTCCCATCTAGGGTATCTCCCTTTGGATCTCTATGAGATCGATCATTCAAGTTTTCTTCCATCAAGGCTAGGGTTTCAAATTTATTGGTGTTAGGCGCCATCGTTCTAATATTCTGTCAGTTCTACATCTGGTTGATAGGTTTCCTCCCTTGTTTCCTGATGCAGGTCATTCCCAGGTGCACGCTGGGGGCAACTATCGATAGAATGATTTGAGCACTATTATGGCAGAAGCATAGAAAAAGAAAAACTGAAGTAGGAAATACACTATATCGGCAAAAATTATGCGCATAGACAATATGAAAGAATTTGAACCAAACACTTCTTTTCAATGAAAGATGAATCAATATGACTGATTGAATTGATCAATGGAATTCATTGATTGAATTTTTACAATACTGTACATGTTTATATAGAATTCTGAGACTCCTGGGTGACTACCAATTACGTTCAGTTACAAAAGAATTTATAACGGTTTGGAAGTTCAACCGTCGTAGACGACTGGAAGATAGAGAAATACTTTGTCGATGTTCGATGGTCGTCGATATCGACAATGCATGTGGATATTTTGTATGCCGAGCGCGAAACCTGTCGAGTTTTTTGAATTCGTTCATGTCGAGGTTTGGACTTGTCGAAGCAATCGAAGTAGTTGAAGTGATAGACTTTTTCGAAGTTCGACAACATGCCAGCTGTTGGCTGGATCATTTCCACTTATGATTGACTTGGGTAAAACCCACGGCATCACTTCCATTTTCTTGGGGCTCCTTTGGGGTTGGGGCATGGATATTTTAGGGGCAATTCTCGTTTAAATGGGCATACTCATGGCATTTCCTACACATGAAAGGAGGATTTTCATTATCTATAGGTTGAATCCAATCCTCATCCTCCGAGGTGAGATTAATGGCCTATAGTAAATAACGAGAAAGATCCATATAGATGCAGATCTAGGAAAAATAAGTATAACTCCATTGCAGGGATGATTTTAAGAACCCCCCCCCCCCCCCCCAATTTATATGTATAAAAAATGGGTGAATCTTCCCGATATATAGGAAAATTTGAAGGCAATTTTATCAATAATATAATATGTATATATTGGATAATATTTCATTTTATTATATGATGTTGTAAAATATTGGCAAATATTTCACTAAATTATAAAATATTGTAAAAACTTGGCGAATATTTTACTAAATTATAAAATGTTGTAAAAACTTGGTGAATCTTTCATTGATTTATAACACATGTTTAATGGCACTCTGCTTGTTAATTATGAGTTCAAGGCTTCTTCAAATGTTGAGTTCATTTACTGTATTTCAAGTTTTGGTCTCAACTCCAAATGCCAGTGCCTTAATGATGCCTTCATATCCAAGAAACATCGAGGGGATCTTGTAGACATGTATTCTAAATGTGGGTGTTTGGAGGATGCATGTAAAGTGTTTGATCAAGTGCCAAAGTGAAATATGGTCTCATGGAATGCAATGCTTTTAGGATATTCTCAACATGGACATGGTAGGGAGGAACATTATCAAAGGGGTTCTTTGGGCGAATATTGTCGTCGATAGCTTAGATGACGACAACAATTGCCTCTTCTTCTTACTTACAATTCTTTCCTCTACTACTTGAGTTTTTATTTGTAGTGTTATCCCTACAATTAGTAGAGTTTTCTTCTTGTTATTCTTTAATAGTCATGGAAGATGAATTTTTTTGAATTCCTTATATCAACAAAGAAATTTCACCCACAAATTTGTGATGGAAAATATTGTTTAAGCAGTCATGATTAGGGATATTTATTCCTCCAAACTTGCCCAAGATTACTACCTTGCCCCATCCACATGAAATAACATATTGTGGAGGCAATGACCCACAAGTGGAAAGCATGTCACAAGTGGGGGATCATACTTGGTTCAAGAGGATAAAAACACCATGCTTTAACCACCTAGGCTAGACCCCATTTACCTAAGGGGAGTTAAAAGGTTGATCTTCGATTCTTAAGCAGAAGAGGACATTACAAATTCAAAAGAAAAATGAATATATATGAATTAACTGATTTTCTAAGGAGTATAGCATAATAAATCTGATTCAATAGAATGAACTTGCTCTAGTAAAAAAATTAAGGATTTAGAATGCCATAACCAAGTGTTTTCATAGGTATTTTTCTTATATTTCAAGCCCTGCATCTTTGACACAAGCATGTTTTGGGAAAACAAATAGGCAAAAACAAACTAGTGGAGCCAACACCACTATTCATAAAAAAATGATCATATGTTTCTTGTCCAACAAATGAGAAAAATTGATTGTAAAAAAATAGGAAATAGAGCAGAGATGAAGAATTGGAAGTTTCAAACCTCGTCAAAGTTCCACTAAGCAATACCACTGTCCACTTGTATGTAAAATGTGAAGGTATTGGAATGTGAATTTAACTATTTCTTCCATATACTCTACAAAATAAACAACAAGGATAAATTATGCTTGTCATTTAACTAATAAGCACAAAATCATATAGTAAAAGCAAATAAAACATAGCCAACAGAACATGTCACTCCACAGTTGTAAAAAAGCTTGAATTCTGTGAGTCTGATCTGATCATAGAAATTAGAAATCAAGATTATGCTCATGCACTGATATGTGAAATGTTATAATTGTATAACTGAATAGAGGGGAAAAAAATTTCATACCGTATAGATAACAACAAAATTTTAAATGACTGGTGGAAATTATTTGTATGAAAAAAGTTTTTCACTTTTCCTTGCATCAGTAAGTTCGATCCTTACTTCAAAGAATGCATATTCAAATATACTCTCTATATCCTATGCACCCAAGCTGCTTGGCCAATCTGTACAACTTCAAACATTTATACATTTCCAAAAAAATTATAAAAAGTACAAAAAACATTTATGGCTTGAAAAATATATCTTATGTGAAGAATATAAGGGTATAGTTGGTATAAGAATAACTAACATCAAGGAAATGTAGTCCCAATCATAAATATTACAACGAAAAACACAAAATATAGAATCTATTTTTACCTTAAATGCAACCTCAAATTGACATCTAGCGATCTTTCTTCCATAAATACTTTTCAACCTACTTAAAAAATAGAGGAACAACAACATTAGTCAAATAACATAAATCACATCATCAACAACAGAACACGTAGACTCACAAGTCTCACGAGTCACAACTGGAAGGTGTCAGTGAAACACAACTGCACTGACTAGAAGGGAAAGTTGGGACTCCACTTGTTATTTCGTCCCTTAATGGTCCAACCAACTCCAATGGGCACATGGTCCTTGGGGACCTAAATCTTGACAAACTAATAAACTGATAGAATCATACATTATGCCCGATCTTATCCTCCACTAGCCAATTGTGGTCGTGGAGGCTAATACAATGGGCCTTTTAACTCTAATTCAAATTCCATGTCATCATGTGTTAGCCAATGAAATTGCTTTAAATTTGAAATACTGTATAGGTCTTAAACAAATTTTTAATATAAATTTGGGGATAGGTATCATAAAAAAACTACTTTTTTGTTCGTATTTTCGACATATCTCCCTGTGTTTTTACTTAAATTTCGATCGGGAGAGCTCATTAGATGCAGAATTAAATTCCGCATCCAACGAGTACCCATGATTTGGGCCCGTCAAAATTATGCTAAGTGGGTACTCATTGGATGCATAATTTAATTCTGCATCCAATGAGATCTCCTAATCGAAATTTGAGTAAAAGCACAGGGAGATATGTCAAAAATACAAACAAAAAAGTAGTTTTTTTTCTTTTCTTCCTCCAAAATTAATAAATATTATTTTAACTATTATTTTATTAATTTTTCTTAGGAGGCCCATTTTGAGTTGAAATTTCATCTAATGTGAATGTTTGTCTCATGCCAATAGGTATCCTACGGAATGTTTGTCTCATGCCAATAGGTATCCTACGATCAATGCATAAGAACCTAGTGCATAGACCATTTTTCTCTTTACTTAGATAAGTAAAGCTCATTTATTTATTTTGAATAACTACAATTATTTACAAACAAAATATACAATCAACATAAAAGAATTGAAAAAAGTGATGACAATTCATTCATGCAACTAAAAGATAATAAATCAACTTTTCTCAAGCCCTAAATCAATGGAAATCGACTCAAACCAATCTTGATTCAAGCTACAACAAAGGGTTAAATCAAGCATCAGATGAGAACTAGAATTATTCAAGGGATTAACACAATATTTAACAAAAAAAACACACAAACTTCAAAAATTGACAAAATGATTCAAACAAAAGCAATAAACAAACCATAAAAAGTTGTCAATATATATGTGCTAAACACCAACATGGTTTTATGTACTTGAATGAGCCCATTCTTGCTTAGCTAAAGTGTTGTCAAATTAGTTATTTATCCTTTATTGTTAGGAAACTATCTTTATGAAGAGATAGCTCCTAGGCCTAGCTTTCTCAAATTCCAGTGTCATTTCCTGTCACATAAAAGAAAGAGACAATGTAGGAGATAAATATCAAAACACCAATCTTAAAATAAGCTGCATGAAGGTAATGTAGCTCAAATCATCAATGTTACAACAAAAAAATACTATGTAGATTCGAGAATCTATTTTTACCTAAAACACGGCCTCAAATTCACATATAGTGATAAAAAATTCCAACAATGGTACATGGAACACCTAGACCAAAATAATACTCAAGAGTCCCTCGTGTGTATTAGATCATATACAATCTTAGGTGAAATCCATTTTCCAATTCACATTTTGTCCATGGTCCTCATTTTTGACATTCTGAACACAACCTTCTCCAGATGAACCATCATCATGATAATCCAAAACATCTGTTCCATATCAAGTTCATTAGAGAAATTTGTTATATTGTTTTCTCCCCTTCTTTCACGATCCGATTGCGAAAGAGATAATGCTCTTTCATATGGAAAATTTTCAACCTCATACTTTGTTACATATAATCTTAAGCATGTATCCACATTTTTATCAAGCTTGTTCATCAACTTTGTCTTCAAGAATGACAGTGCAATAAACATGCTCTCATCCTCCACTAATCCCAAAATCACGGTTTGATATAAATCCGCTAATTTTAAATATTCTGACATTCTTTGCCGTAGGATTTCACTACCACTGAGTTTAGTCCATAATATTGTAATTGCACCATATTCTAGTTGATTATCCAACAAAGAAAATTGCTCCCACATTGTTGTAGCAAAGCATTCAGCTTGATCTATCATTTTTTCTCGATCTAAAATACCTTGAATACGTTCTCCTTGTATCTCGGTCTCTCAACAAAAATGGCTCTGCAAAATCTTGCATTTCTCTATAAAGTCAACCTTTAAAGTATCTGAACATTGACAATGGTTCCAATATTGAGGGTATACCATATACATGGCCTCCAACAACTCATCTCATGGAAATCGTTCTTTTATATCTGATGACAGCGATTTTGTAATTTCTATCAAGTTGCGTCTCACTGAAATTACAACATTGTGAAATCGTTCTCTTGACACGGGGCCCTGTTTGGTGGATATTCCTATCTTATCATTATAATAAAAGGGAACCATATGCCCACACACTAACATACATAACATCCCTTTTTCATCAAACTTCAAAAAAAATCATCATTTTCAATCTTACTCCAATTTGTAAATGTTAGACCTGTAAAATACTCTGCCATAATGTATAAATTATCCAATGCAAGGCATGTTAATTTTCTTTCTCTTGTGTATTCAACAATATACATTGTGCGACTCAGAGCCATATTCATGAGGTTATTCATTTCATGAAGCATAGAAAGAATTCCGTCCAATGCTAATAACGTCTCTATATCAGTTAGTAGAAAGAGAAGAGTTTGAGTTTTTTCTACACTTGAGCAATGTGCATACATCACCCCTATCAAGGATGCATATTCATTAAATAATCTTTCAGTTGGTCCCTTCAGTGAGATCCATCTTGTATTAACATATTTTAAATTTTTTTTCCCATTTGTAACACCATCAAACAATTTTAAACTCTAAAACTCATTTGGGACTCCGACAAAAGTATGCATGAACCTCACGTACAAGATATTCAACCTTTGAAACCAATGAAAATTTGCTCACTATTTTAAATGCAATATTCATCATGTGAGCCATACAATGAATACTTAGCATATATGGTGAAGCCGAGAGTTGCACTCTAGCATAAATGGCATTCCTTTGTCCTTGCATTACTGATGCTCCATCTACTCCAACACATACCAACTTTTTTGCAATCATGGAGTGATCCATACCACCAATTTCCTTCAAACTATCAATAACAAGTTCATAAACATTTTTTGTTGAAGAACTTTTGGTCATTTTATGAATTCCAAGTAGATAGGAATGTCTGATATGGTCATTGACCATATAAATGCTCATGCAAATCGATGAAGTATTATCAATGAGAAGTTGGAAAATTTGGCATTTGAATAAAATATAGATATTTCGTCATTTTTGGATAATCTATCATAGGACGACCATTGGATAGGATGTGAAATACAATGCTTAATTGTATTGTCTTTGATAACAAATTTGTTTCCATCATCTTTCCAAATTGAGATGTGATGGTTCCTCCACTTTCCTCGAGGTTTCACTTATTTATTAAGAATTTATTATATTTCTCTTCAAATTGGAGATGTCGAAATTGGCTAATATATTTCCATCTGGGAGTAGATTTCTTCTCATCATTTGCAGCTTTCTTATCATACACATTTCCAACACGCTTCTCTATTGTGTCTAACTTCATCTATAATTTCACTACTTTTCCAAGTTTACAACTACATGAAATGCATTTAAATTCTTGTGGGGTATCATCCTCATTTGCTGGAGGTATTAGTTCAATAAATTGGTATCTTGAGACCCAATCAAATTTGAATTTTCTCCCTATGTCCCATTGGCCCTTTTTCCTTTTCCGTGAATGCACTGTGTCGCCTTGCAAGGAAAAATATTCAACACTTGAACTACCAATTTCAGATGAAAATTATTTTGTCTCACTTTGATCACTACATGAATGTATTCTACCATACATTGTATGGGTTGCAAATGAATTCTCAAAAGTGTTGACATCTCGCTCACCGATAGCTTGCTCAAGAGAGCTTGAAGCATGAATATGATGTGGATTATTGGATTGAGGCTTTTGAAAATATGATATTACATCCTTTTGTCTTGAGGTTTTATTTTTCTTTTCACAATCCATGTTTGAAATCTTACTTGTTAGAATAATCAAAACCCATTCCCATACTTGGGATATAAAATTTAATCATTTTGGTTATATTCCTAGGTCCTACACTAGCTAGTTGGAATCCACTTTCTTCCTTATGGTCAAACTTGCCAAAAATTCCTACAAGAGAGCCTTAGAAATACTCTGGATAATATTCTGACAACCCATTAGAATTCCTAGTTTAGTAAGTGTGCATTCCTGCCTTATCCAAAGTTAGACTATTTTTCAGCAGTTGTTAAGGGAAAAGGTAAAGCTAGTCTTAAGGAAACTGCCTTGGTTTTTGTACAACTCCCACTCTTTTTTCTCTTCCAAAAGCATGATTTTATCCACTTTCCTTCACTTATCAGCTGATACACTTCATTCATCCTATTCATGACCTTCTTGACATATTAGGAAAATGTTTTATGCACCTATGGGGGGGATTTTGACTTTTTAGTAAGCCTATTTTTGTGCTGATTCGAATAACATCCTTATGCATTCGAATATCTGATGGAATTATATATTTAAACAACCTATTTTGTCATAAGGTTTTCTGAGATAAACTGATTCAATAGAAGTTTGTATTATGCTTCATTTACAGTTTCCATTTTAAGTGAATCTATGCTTGTTTTACAAGTAATTTTGTGAGTTCAATTGATCTAAGCTTGTGATTAATTTCCATATGGTATCAGAGCGTTGGTAGCTTAATTTTTCTCCTCCTCTAATTGATTTTGCAGGTTCGATATCACTCATTGGGAGCACATTCTTCCTGTTCAAGGGTGCAGTTGTTGAAGAATGGATCAATCTCACCATATCATCTTTACTGCATTCAACTACTTCAAATGGAAGGTACATATGGATATTTTGATGAGGAGTAAATGCATCTATAGAGTGGCCCGTGGGGGGGCAAAGCAAGTGGTAAATGGAAGGTTTCATGTTCAAATCCCCCCCAAATTAACCCGTGTGCCATGGTTCGGGCATTGTGGTTACACCTAGGTTTATAGTGGTAGCGGGATTGGATCCTTGGACCCCGTGTCACACAAGTACCAGCCCGACCCTAGTTGTCGATTCCCCTAGTAAAAAAAAAAAGCATCTACAAAGTGACCATGGAAAATGAGGTTGAGCCTACTGCAACAACATAGAATATTAAGTGGCACCATAGGAGAGATGAGGGGTATGGTCTCTTGTGTCTCAACATTTCTAGAGACCTTCTTTTCCATCCTGATGGATTGACATCACCAAATGAAGGATGGGAGAAGCTTCAAAATTTATTTAGAAGAAATATGAAATGAGGGGACATCAACTGGAGAACGAGTTGACTTCATTGATTCCAAGCAACTTAGAATCTTTCAAGTCTACTTCTCCAAGGTCAAAGCACTTGTTTTGCAGTTGAAACAATGTGGTATTGAAAAAGAAGGATGAACAACTAGTCTTGGCCATACTTTCGAAGCTTGGCCCTAACTACTCAGTATTTGTTTCAACCTTCCATGCCACCAAGTTGATGGCTCGAAACTAGAATATGCCTTCACTGGCATATTTTATGGAATCCTTGACTCAGGAGCAAGACAAATTGGTTATGACGGGCACCATCAAACCTTCCAAAGATCAAGCTTTGGTTGTTGGATATTCAAAGCTGGATTCCAAAGGAAAGAAGAAGGTGTTACTGATGTAACCGCTTCCCCAAAAGTTTATAATTTTAGGGACCCTCCTTCTTTTATTTTGATCTCGGGCCTTCCTTAGATAGGTATTTCTCCTTGAAATTTTATCCAACACTTAGTTTTTCGTTGATTTAAGCCAAAAAAATCATTTTACTAAGTTTAAAAAACTCATGTTTTTCTCTTGAAGTGTCGAAATAACTCAACGAGTTTAGCTGACACATCAAAAGAACTCAACATTTTTGTTCGACGTATCAGATCAACTCTACCAGTTTCCCCAACATATCGAAAGAACTCAACGAGTTCTCCCGACACTGTCGCAAATCACTAGCGAGTTGCTTCCGATTTTCTTTTAGCCAAGTTTGTTTTGTTAACCAAGTCTTGAAGTTTTTTCACCAAGTGCAAACTTTTCATCGGAAGAGTTTCTTGAGTTTTGTCTAAGTCTCTATCAGAATATTTTCTTGAGTTTTGCTGACACTATCGGCGAAAATCATCCTTTTCAGCCAACTCTTGTCAACGCTTTTTATCGAAAGGATTCTTTGAGGTTATCGAAAGTTCTTGTCGAGTATTTCCGATAGTGTCGGTGAAACTTAGATTTTCCAGCTGACACTATCGGCAAAACTTACGTTCTGCAGCTGATAGTGCTTAATCGGAAAACTTTTGTGAGTTGTGTCGACAAGTGGTTTTATCAGAATTTTTTAGTGAGTTTCTGCCGACATTTTCGAAAAAAATCAGCCTTTTCAGCCGACATTGTCACAGAAAACTCATATTTTGACATTGACGTATCGACAAACTCGGGGGAAATTTGCTGACAAGTTTTAAAAGTTATCTCCAAAACAACATTTCAAGCCTGTTGCATTCAACGCACCTAACCACCGCATTTATTACCATTGTGGAAATGTTTTATATATAAACACGGTGAGGTTTTTACGGATTGTTATCATAAACCCCGTTTTGAGCGCATCGAACCACCACCGACCACTTGAAGCCTTCGCATTGCTACGCCAAGCATCGTACCTATATCAATAGTTCCCATGTAGGCACTTAAATTTATCTTGTGTCCTATGTTATTCTATAAGTTTTAAAAGACTGTATGTTGATAGGGGTCTAGAGTTTTAAAAGCCACCAAGGTTGGTTTTCCTATTTTGCAAGACCTTTTTTCCTAGTAAAACTCATTCACGACCTGTAGGCATTTTCCAGAGTGGGTTGACTTCCAGATTCACCCAGAGTTTGTTTAAAGGAATCCCCTGGATGAATAAGCTATTTGCAACCCCCAAAACGCGTCTAGCATGTTAGCTCAGCCGTTATGAAGTCTGTTTCGACCTTTCTTGAGCAGTTTGGACTGGTGTTTTAGGTCGTTTGTGTGGTTGTGTTGAATATTAGAAACTTTGCTACAAAGTTACTCTGGGTCGGATGTTTCGTTGTCCATGTATTGTTTATATTGAGTTTTTCGGCGGATGAGTGTGTGATGATGGGGAAACCCTTGGTGGATTTTAACTTCGGATATTGCTGTGCTTTAGAGCTTTGGCCTAGGGATTCTTTTCATACCATGTTTGGAAGGATAAGTTCCTTGCATTTCTCCTTTGGTACAGCACCGACATGTAAGAGGTTTTCACGGGTCTTAGATGCGAACTAGTGGTTCAAAGTTCCCCAAGATATCCTCGGTTTCAATTTTACTTAGGCATTGTTGCATTCTTGCTGGGTTATTCTCTGACATTTGGGGAAGTTAGTGAGAAGAGGTCTCAACGTTTTAGTGTTTTAAAGCTGAATGAATGAAGAGTGGAAATAAAATTTGTAAATTCTGCAGGTAGTTAGCATTAATATTTTAAAGAACCAATGATATAACTCCTAGAATGATATATACACATGTGTTGATGAATTTCGTTTAAGCTTTTTCCAAACATTTACCCTTGCTGCAAGTATAAAATGACTAGGAAACCTCTCGGGAGTGATATCCCTTCCCCTCACGAGACTGTTTCTGAGTGGCTAATAATGAAATGGTAAACATTGCTATGTTTTCTTCTGTCATGTTAGACACTGGATGCAATCTCATCTTTTGAAAGAACAATGATTTAAAAAAAAGAACAGTGATTCATATATTTTGTAACTTGGATCTCATTTTTGTTGCTCCATGTTGATTTAAATTCATGTTGTTTTTAACATTACTAAGACATCTCTTACTATGATCATGCCATAGTTTCGGCTATCACCTCACACCATGCCTAAGAAGAGCAAAAAGAAGAAAGCTAAGTCCATCGAGGTTGATTCAGACGTGGAGATTATCTCCAGGATTGAAATCATATATGAAGACACTAAGACCATCATAGGGGCTGATCAGGAGTTCAAGTGGGTAGAAATATATCAGATGACCGGAGACCAAAACATCGTTGATGCGGGCCTAGAAGATATGCCCTTATATGAAAATATAAGAAAATCAGGCAATACTAAGGTAGCCACACACCCAAAGTTTTTCCCATGTGCTGAAGACATCGGATGGATTCTACCTAGGGAAAACTCTGCCACGATGATTATTTCCAACATAGGGGGAGAAGATTTTGCTTCTTTCAGTCTTGCCTATATAACATTAACATGCAAACTACCGACCTCACAGGTTATGATCATGGAGGAATGGGTTAGCAAAATTGGAATTGGATATTGTGGAATGTGCCAAAAGGATGATGGTAGCAGCGAGGAAAATGCGTTAGAAGGAAACTAGTGAGTACAAAACTAAAAGCTTATGCCCCCCTTACAAGGTCATATCCTTAATGCTGTATAGGATTTTTGGCCGGGAAAATGGCAGATTATATAAATTAAGTTGGATCCCATTAATATACTTTGTGGCCTTGGAAGGCACACTTGTCAATTGGGAGGATATTATATCAAGCAGGTTGTCCTCATGTATAGCTGTCGCACAGGAAGGGATGACTCAAATAAAATCAGAATTATACATCGCCTCTTACTTGATAGATTGCATTCTATGATGACATCCATTCCCCAATCTTAGTTGCACTTGCGATCACACCAAGACCCCTATATACGACGCTTATCAAATTCTCTGGGCACATAAATATTCAAGTTTGTACAAGCTGATATGTGAGGAGTTTCCTATGCCTCTATATCATCTCATCTTTTTCAAGGATCCCGATTATTTGTCAGAGAACGCCCTGGAATTCATATGTGAATATGGGGATTATTATTTCTCTCAAGAAGGAACTTACTTGAGAATGTATGGAGGTTCTACAGCCCCGCCACTGCTACCTAAATTTGCCACAAACTATGTAGTCCATAAGGAAGCAGTAAGGTAGTTATTCATAGATGGAGTAGGTAACTTCCCCTTCGATATGAAAAAGGTTGTGTTCCCACCACTGACCTTTTGCATTGGAAGTTACAAATTTACTAAGGTTAAAAGCACCTCCAAATTTGTAAAATATTTGGAAAAATTTCACTTTGGCGAGAAGAATTTTCATAGAAATGACTCAATGGGAAAAGTTGCAAACCATTACATGTTTTCAAGAGTTCATTATGAATACACTCATCATTTTGATAAATATGAAGAGATATACCAGAATGTCAGTAACATGACTTCTCTAAGTAAACGTTTCAAGAAAAAGAGCAGCACCAGTGGAGGCAAAGGTAGCAACAGTACAACAGAAATGCAGAAGCAACAGGAAGAATCTAAAAAGAAACAAGCTAAGGATGCTCAAAGACAATAGGGAGAAGCTGAGAAGAAACAAGTCGAGGAGTCTCAAAGAAAGAAAGAGGAGGATGAAAGATTACAAAAGGAAGCAGAACAAATATCGTGAAAGGCATGCTAGGAAACAACTGAAGAATTGAAGAAGAAAGAATAGGAGTATAAGGACAGAGAAAATTTAAACTAGGACACTTCCCAAGACAATATGATGGACCCTCCTGCCTCATCAAGTGGAATAATAATAGGAGGAAACCTTCCTCTTGCAGAACTAGGACTTGTTCCTTTCACTCCATCTAAACATCACACAGTGGCATGCTTGGACACTATATTCTTCTACAAGGCAAGGAAAACTATTGTTAGAAGGTCAGAGAAAAGGTTAAAGATCAACACTCATCCTGATGTGGTCACAGTGACCAAGAAAACCGTTGTGGAATGCACCGATCAAGACCCCAAATTCCTGGCATTTGTAAGTATAGCATCCGCACAAGCCAACGCGGATAATGTTGACAAGTTGGTGGAAGATGCAGATCATTATAAAGAAAGGATGCTCAAAATTAAAGACACTTTGGTCAAGGAAAGAGGAGAAGGCCGAGAGTTAAAAAGGAAGCATGAGGCTACACTATCTAAGAAGGAGAGTCTCCAAAAGGAGTATCAAGATTTAAAAACAGAAAAGGATGCACTAGAGGTACAAGTTATTATTATGGAAGGGGAGAAAAATGATTTTAAATACAAAATTGCAAAACTGGAATTACAGAAATCCGCAGCAATCCGTCAAGTGGAAGAACTAAGAGCCCAAGTAGAGGAACTAGTAGCGTAGAGGGGATATTTTGAATCTCAACTAAAGATAGAAAATGAGAGGCAGACAGACATTGCTCCTTTCCATGATCAAGCCTACATAATCCGAAGGAAAATACATCAAGTTCAAGTGAGTCTTGTGGAAGAAATATATAAGGTCAAGCTGGCATAGATAAGGTTGAATGAAATTGTAGTAGAGTCTCTTGATTTCAGACCAAGGCTATTGAAGGTTGCGGGAAATGTTCAAATCCAGGCGACCTAGGTGGATGTTCCAATTCAACATTTCCCGAACACTTGCCTCAAAAGACAGTAGGAGGTCTAACGATAGAATTAGCACTCTTGGAATTTTGCAGAAAATCTTCTTTAAGATTGAGCAATGGAATCGAAAAGACTCTGTAAAAATGCACATAGTTCTACAAAAACATGCATCAAGTTCATAATAAATGTTAGACTTCTTTGGAACCATTATCGAGGACTTCCCAGAAAAAAGATAAAATTCTGAAGTTTCTACAAGACAGATTGCTTGAAGACAAACAATACATTCAGAAGATGGAGATCATAAGTGAAGAATATGTTAAAACCTGGCTTGCACAAGCCTCTGTCAGCAATCATCTCTTGGAATATCTGTACAGGTTGTCTCCACCAAAATTGACAGATGTGGAGTCACAGTTGGCTATAAATGAAGTAACTGTGAGATTGTTGGAACCAATAGATTGTCGAACTATTGCGCCAGAAGCAAATGCGTGGGGGGGGGGGATACATTTCGAACCCAGCTGGGCCTATTTGAGATTATTGTATTTTATGTATTTTTGTCACTTTATGTAATTTATTATTCTTTCTAAGTGCAAGGCACTAAAGGAAAAAAATTGGAATTCCTAAAGTCTGGGAAGTACGAAAAGGCATTTGTAATTGTATTATAAATAGAGGTAGGAAGTAGAATATTAGGGACTTTTCGCCGGCATAAGAGGTTGGTTTATTTGTAAGTAGAACTATCTTTTATATTAATGAAGAAAGAAAATTTTGCTGGGAGAGGACTACACCGGGTTTTACATCGATTATGTGGAATTTCAAATCTACAACTACTTCTATTAAGTTTCCGTATACTGTGAGATTGTTCTGACTTCTATGAACTATTTCTTTAATGGTGAATGATTTTACATTTTTCATATAAAATTCTGTGTACAAATTGAGTAATGAATTATTTCTTATTTTAGAGCTATCTTTGTTAATATTTCTGATGTAACTATGTGTATGGAATTGGAAAAGTTAGCTGCAAAATTCATCATGGATCATTACAGTACATTACTCTCTTTCTCTTAAATTTGCTCCCTAAGGGGATAGAATAGATCAATTTAGAATAGACTAGAAAATTATTAATTTGCTTAGACTTATATTTATAGAAGTAATTGAGGAGTACGAGTGGTAAGACAAGAGGTAGGAACCTACACATCACTTGTGAGGGTTTTGTTCACCATTCACCTGCATTTAGTTTAGGCATATGCATTTCATCCATAATAATAAAAATTCGCATAAACGGTGGACCGGACCGCAATCGGTAAATATTTAGACAAGATTTAATTCTACCGCAGTTGGGCCGCTAACCGAACGGGTTCCCCACACCAAATGATGAACGGTCTAGTTGGGATTGGTTAGTGGGGAGAATCCCTACTGTCGATTCCTAGGAATTTTCCAGGCATCAACATTTTTGGTGCTAGAAGGAGGGTCTCTAGTGCATGGCTGGCAGAGGAAGTTCGTTTGTGAGAAATTATTCCATCGGTAATACATATGAAACTACGTTTCCTGAATATTTCGTTCTTGAAGAACAAGAGAAGGTAGGTTCTGAAGAAGGGTTAGAACGCTTGTACATTGTTCCGTTTGGAGAATTTAATCACTTACGAAGACATACAAGATCTTATGTGAAGAATCTTAGAGGATTAAAATCAATTCCCACGTTTCCAAGAAGACAGGCTCCCAAGAAGACAAATTTTGACACTCAAGATTCAATCCTTGTGGAAAATTTGGAAGAGCTGGTGACTTATCCATACAAAAAATCATCCAAACGCTTGATCAGTTGGGACCAGATTCCCCTATAGCTCAGTCTCCACCACAGTCACCACCTCAAGTTATGGTTGTTGCTAATCAACCGACACGGAGGGCCAGAACATCGCTTAATCTGACCGCACCTTTGCATGAATTTCCTAAGCACACAAACAAGGCACTACCAAATTTTGACCCCGGAAAAGGAATTTCTGCAAAAGATCATTTAAAGAGTTTTTATCTAGATCTGGAACTTCTAAATGTTGAACATGAAGATGTGGTATGTAGAATTTTTCCATACACTTTTGAGCCCAAGGCATCTTCTTGGTTTTTTATTCTACATACCAATTCCATAACAAACTGGGACACATTTGAAATGGTATTTAAAAGCAAATTCTGTAGTAAAAAACCGTCGCTACCCTTATGAAAGAATTGCTCTCTATGAAGATGGAGAAGAAAGAAAAGGTTCAATATTTCATCCAGAGATTTACTGCTCCTCTAAGTAGTTTTAGTGCTGCAACCAAACCAGTAGAAGAATCTTTGGTATAGTACTATACTACAACACTATATCCCCCTGTAGCAATGTTTGTGAAAAGAGCAGTCAAACTTACGTTGATAGAAAATTATGATGAAGCCAATAAGGTGGAAGCCAAACTCAATAGTATATCAAAGCACACTTCAGAATCAGAGGTAAAACCAACAGCTGGTAAAAAACCTTTTTTGTTAACCAGAGCCAAGGAAGAGCATTCGAGTGAGTTGGAAAATGTAGTCAAGATGGTTCAAAAGTTATCAAATAAAATAGTAGACTTGGAAAAGGACAAAGAAGCTAGTACGTTTAAAAAGACATTCAAACCTTACTACAAGAAAAGGGAAGTAAGTGGACAGTCTCAACTGCCTGTGTATAGTTATGTTGTTTTGGATTTTAATGAGGTTGGCATGGACCATTTCTGTACTTTCCATCAAGAGCATCATCATGAAAAAAGCTTCCCATAGTGGATAAAATCAATGACTTTGGTTATGAATCAACTGTTAGATGCCCAATTGTCAGAACCCGAGGTAGAAGAAAACCAAACCAATAAACCAGAAGAAATGAAAGAGGAAACCAAAATGGTCTTATGGGATTGGGCTCCCACGTTAAGGCTAAATGAGGAAGAACTTACTGAGGAGGTTGAAGTGTCTTCAATTAATGTCACAACTAGAAGTAAGGGACCCGTAATGGATGAAAGTTTAGTACTGCCTAAAATAAAGAAAATGAAAGAAAACATGAAGAAAATTCTCAGTACTACTCAAACAACACCTAAGTCTAATCCGGTAAACATAAAAGATACCAACCCAATAGTCAAAAAATTTGTAAAGACCATGGTAAATAAAACATAATGCACCAAGAAAGGTTTGGTAGAACATGGCATGGGCTTTGACATCGTAGAAGAAATTAAGAAGACAAAAGCGAATATTTCTCTATTCGAATTGTGTAATTTTCCACGACAAAGGAAGAAGCTTCTGGTTGCCTTCGACCCACAACCCAATAGTATCCCAGAGACCACTAAATACGATAAACTGAAATTAATGAAGCAAGCATTGGAGGAAAATAAAAATCTCATACTTTGCCTTTTTTGGTATCATTTAAGATTTTTAATCATAATGTGCATAAGTGTTTGGTATATTATGGGGCCTCATCCAATTTTATTTTTCTCTCGATATGTAAGAAGATCAATGGTCAACCCACACCATCCCCTTGTTGGGTCATTCAATTGGACAAGTCTGTTGTTAACGTAATAGGGGAAATGAAATATGTGTTAATTTGATTGTCTGCAGATCCTAGAGTTTGTCAATTCATATATATCCTAGTGGTAGACATACCGGAGGCTTATGGATTGATATTGAGTAGGGACTAGTCAACAAAAGTGAATGGTTACTTTGCAACCAACTGTTCTCACATGTGGCTGCCATATAAAGATAGTCAAAATCAGATTAAGGTATTGAGGGAACTTTATATGAAACATAATGTAACTCAGTTGGAAGGGAAGAATGAACCGGTAAACTTTCTCATCTTCAGTTTTGGAAAACTACTTTTTAGATCTAGAACCAAGGAACTACCAAGCTAAAGAATCCAGTTGTGAATCAGACACACATTCCGATCTCCTTTAATTTTCACAGACTGGCGATATTGATTGCAATATAGTAAATTTAGTTACTAACTTAGAAAGTGACACTAATCAGGTAGACTTTGAAGATAAGTTTTGGTTTTTATACTTTGATGGTTCCAAAATGAAAGAGGGATCAGGAGCTGGTTGTGTCTTGATTGACCCAGAAAAGAATAAATAGTTTGTCTCTTGTAGACTAGAGTTTGAATGCACAAATAATACTTTTGAATATGAAGCTCTAGTCGAGGTCCTGAAGAAATCCATTGAACTTATTGTTAGGAACTTAAAAGTTTTCGGTGATTCTCAGATAGTGGTTAGGAAAATCTGAGATACAATTCATTGTTTATCACCGCACCTAAAAGGATATCAAGCTGAAGTTTGGAATGCAATTTCACATTTTAATGCTTTTAATATAAACTCAGTTCCTAGATTACAAAATGTTGCAGCTGATGTTTTAGTTTTTTTTGTTGCTAGGTTAGTGCCAACTAATAACAAGTGTTCTATTGAACTTATTTTTAGGCCATCAATAGCAGATAATATTACAAACTTAAGGGAGTTTGATGATGATGAACATATTATTGATTTTCTGACAAATGACGAAGCTTTCAAAGACTCTGTAATCGATGATGAAGAGCATCAGGAAAATCTACAAAAGGGAGAAGTAACCAAAGGAACCTTCATGCCCAAAGGAGTAAGGACACTAGAAGGAATGTTTGATTTACATAACAAATTCAGAAAGCCAACCAACGTCAAAACCAATAGTTCATCCATGCAATATGAACTAATAAATTTGGGGACGGAAGCTGAGCCCAAGTACATGAACCTGGGAAAGTGTTGCTCGCTTAGAGAAAGGAGTCGGTTTATTAATTTGTTTCAGCAATATAAATATATATTTACTTGGACATATGAAGACCTAAATAAATATGACATGCGTATCATTCCGCACATTATTCCTATTAAAGCGGGTGTAAAACCAATCTAGCAACAACTGAGGAAAATGCATCCAAAGTTGGAACCTTTAATCCAAAATGAGGTAAAGAAATGACTTGATGCAAAGATTATTTTCAGAGTTTAACATTCAAAATGTGTAGCTAATTTGGTTCCAGTAAGAAAGAAGTTAGGAGAAATAAAGTTATGTGTTGACTTCAGAAACCTGAATAGAGCTTCATCTAAAGGCAACTATCAAGTTCCACCAATGGAACAAATCCTCTAGATGGTATCAGGTTCGAAGTTGTTCTCCTTATTAGATGGATTTTCAGGCTATAATCAAGTATTGGTGGTCGAACAAGATATGATTAAAAATACATTTCGTACAAAGTGGGGAGCATTTGGTTATAGACGGATGCCCTTTGGTCTCATAAATGTTGGAGCCACGTTTCAGAGGGCCATGGATATCGCATTCTGGGGATTGATCGGTCATTGTGTGGTGGTGTATCTAGACGATGTGATAGTTTTCTCTAAGAAAAGAGAAGATCATGCTTTTCATTTAAAACAAATTTTCTATCGTTGTAGGAAATATTGCATATCTTTGAATCCGAAGAAAAGAATTTTCACAATTCTAGAAGGAACATTGTTGAGTCATATTATTTCAAATAAGGGAATCTCTATAGACCCAGAAAGAATTGAAGTTATATCTCAGATTCTCTTACCTCATAATAAAAAATATATGCAATCATTTATGGGTACAATAAATTTTGTTCGAAGGTTTGTATCAGACTTTGCACAAATCGCCAAACCTTTGCAACAAATGGTGAAGCAAAGCGTGCAATTCAAATGGACTGATGTCGAGAAGGTCTCTTTTAATGATATCAAAATAGAGATAGCTCATGCACCTTCTCTAAGAAGTCTTGATTTTGAAAAATATTTTATTATGTATACTTTTGCTTCAGACAACTCGCTTGCAACGGTGCTCACACGGAAGGGAGAATTGGGAGATGAATACCCAATATCATTTATGAGCACCGTATTACAAGGGGTTGAATTGAATTACCCTGTGGTAGAAAAACAAGCATACACAGTTTTCAAAGCAGTAAAACAATTCAAACCCTACACTTTGAAAAATAGGACAAAAGTGATCGTTCCTAATCCGACTGTCAAGTCCCTCTTTGTATAGAAATAATTGGGTGAACGAAGATAAAATTGGGTGACAACACTGCAGGAGTATGATTTAGAATTCAAGCCAACCAAAACTATTAAAGGTCAAGGACTATGTAATTTACTTGCGGAAGGTCATACTGACAAATATTGTGATTGGGAGAATGAAGCGGAATTAAAAATGATTGATGTGTGTCCCATATTTATTGCTCCCGAATCTTGGTATAGGGACCTAGTGCATTACCTCTAGCAAGGACATTTACCGAAGCATTGGAACTCTAAGCAACGAAGGGCACTTCGTCTGAAGTCAACTTCCTATCAGATAATGAATGGAGTTCTTTTCAGAAAAAACTACAATGGAGTGTTCCTAAGATGCCTCGAGCAAGAAGACACTTTCAAAGTGGTTAAGGAATTGCATGATGTCCCTGCGGGAAGACATTTATCTAGAGATACTACCACTCATAAGATCGTCAGAGCTTGCTATTATTGGCCAACATTATTCAAATATTCTCATGCTTATGCGAGAAAAAGTGATTTATGTCAAATAAGTGGTGGTAGATTATCAAAAGCAGCTGGACCATTGCAACCCGTCATTATTTCAGAGCCATTTAAACAGTGGGGTATAGATATCATTGGGTAAATCAATCTGAATTCTTCACTACAACATCGATATATCCTCACAACTACAGATTATTTCATGAGATGGGTCGAAGTGGTTCCACTGCGCAAAGTGAATGAAGATGTGGTCATCAATTTATTCCAAGAAAACGTTATGACCAGGTTTGGGGTTCCAATTTCCCTAGTTTTTTATAATGCTTCTTATTTCTCATCCATCAAGATAACTGTATTTTCTTGTGAAAAAGGAATCAAATTACATTATTCAACAAATCATTATCCTCAAGGAAATGGGTTGGCAG
Source organism: Pseudotsuga menziesii (assembly GCA_001517045.1). NCBI lineage: Eukaryota > Viridiplantae > Streptophyta > Pinopsida > Pinales > Pinaceae > Pseudotsuga > Pseudotsuga menziesii. The sequence continues at coordinate 184,295 of LPNX010375031.1, forward strand.
AATCAACAAACAAAAATATTATCAAAATTTTGAAGAAAATTGTTATTGAAAATCAAAGAAATTGGCACACAACACTTCCCAATGCACTGTGGGAAGATAGGGTCATCCCAAAGAATTCCTTAGGAGTGTCTCCTTATATTTTAGTTTATGGGAAAGAGGTTATTTTACCCCCGAACATTATGCTTCCATCCTCTTAGTTAGATCAAGCCTCATGGGGATCCGGTAGTGAAGTATTATAAGCACATATTAACATTATGCTGAAACTCAAAGAATCCAGACTTAATTCTAAAGAAATATTTTAACAACAACAAGACATTGTCAAGAGGTGGTTTGATAAATGAAAATACGGGAAAGGGAATTTTGAAATAGGATACTTGGTTTTAAAATGCGATCGCCCGCATGACGAGAAGGGAAAACATACAAAATTTCAACATTTATGGGTTGGCCCCTATCAGATTGTTGAGAAGATTGGCCCCTCAAATTATAAGTTGCAATATTTACAAGGGCAGGAAGAGGACCTTCCTGTTAATGGCCTTGTTCTCAAACAATATTTCACCTAGTTCTTTTTATCCTTTTTTGTACATAAATAAAGCCTTTCTTTTCGTTTCTTGTTTTCTATTTTGTTCGCTTTCTTTTGCTGATTTAATTTAGTTTATTTGATTTTATTCGGAATAAATCAGCTCACTTTTTGACACTTGGGGACATAGGAATCTGAATAATCGTAGAATGCTTTGAAATTAAAGAACTGCTTATTGGAAGATATGTGCAGAATTTTGATCAAAGTTGAGATTATTTAATTAATAGACTGTAGAAAGGGAAGCTATTTCAAGAATACATTGAAGTCTTATTTAACCCAATAGAATAACTAAGGTGCATGAGGTCTCGAATACTATCTTGGGGCTCCATCCACCTTCACACTAATATCTATCCTAAGAATCTTGCCATGATAGACCCACGGAAAGGAAGCGGGACTGAGAGACGTATGGCATTCAAAATAATCTCATGCTACAAAAGGAAAGCCAAAGGGCTTAAAATTGAAGAGTCCAAATTCCAAAACAGGGAATATACATCAAAAGGATATGTTGAAGAAATTAATCAACAAAATAAATGGATTGCTCAGAAAAGGTTCTTCTCTGTCTGTGAGTTTGAAACAAGTCATCACTCACACAAAATGACATTATGGATGGAAGAACCAAAATCAATTTCTCAAAATAGAAGAAGCAATTAAGGAAGAATCAAAATACAAATGTCTTGAAGCATCAAAAGAATGCAGATAACATGGGAATGAGAAACAAACAAATACATCTGTCTAACTTTAACATGATCCTGTGGTGTCATATCTAGCGGAAACCAAAGGAAATAGGTAAAATGAATCTCATATTTTGGCCCCAAGAGAGTTATCAGGACTTCTAATCCTAGTTACCCTATCCCAAAAGACTACAATCAATGTGACACACAAGATTTTACATCTCGAAAATAGTCTAGTTTCTTAAATAATCTTAAAGGATGCCTTGAAAAAGTTACTGTAATCAAATAACATATAGCACTTTTTCTTTAGAAAAGATAACTTTTTAGAGATCTGTGTTCACAAGCTAGTCACCAATTGTTGTTGTTGCAATCGCTTCCCCAAAATTTATAATTTTAGGGCCCCTCCTTTTATTTTGATCTCAAGCCTTCCTTAAATAGGTATTTCTCCTTGAACTTTTATCCAACACTTAGTTTTTCGTTTATTTAAGCCAGAAAAGTCATTTTACTAAGTTTAAAAAAATCAGGTTTATCTTTCTATGTGTCGAAAGAACTTGACGAGTTTAGCTGACACATAAGAAGAACTCAACATTTTTGTCCGACGTATCAGATCAACTCTGTCAGTTTCGTCGACGTATTGAAAGAACTTAGCGAGTTCTCCCGACACGGTCGCAAATCACTAGAGAGTTGCTTCTGATTTTCTTTTAGCTGAGTTTGTTTTGTTGGCCAAGTCTTGAAGTTTTTTAACCAAGTGAAAACTTTTCATCCAAATATTTTCTTGATTTTTGTCGAAGTCTCTATTGGAAGAGTTTCTTGATTTTTGTTGACGCTATCAACGAAACTCAGCCTTTTCAGCCAAAACTATCGCTGAAACTCACCTTTTCTTGCTAATTCTTTTTATCAGAAGGATTCTCTGAGTTTATATGAATTTCTCGTCGAGTTTTTCTGACAATGTTGGTGAAACTCAACTTTTCCAACCGACACTATTGATAAAACGTAGGTTCTGCAGCCAACAGTATTTCATCGGAACACTTTTGTGAGTTGTGCCGACAAGTGGTTTTATCGAAACTCTTAAGCGAGTTTATTCCAATAATGTCAGAAAAACTCATCCCTTTTAGTCGACACTGTTGCAGAAAAATCAGATTTTGACTTCAATGTATCGACAAACTCAGGGGAAAGTTGCCGACAACTTTTAAAAGTTAGCGCCAAAACAACGATTCAAGCCTGTTGCATTCAATGCACCCAACCACCACATTAATTACCATTGTGGAAATGTTTTATATATAAACATGGTGAGGTTTCTATGGATTGTTATCATAAACCCCTTTTGGAGTGCATCGAACCACCACCGGACACTTGGAGGCTTGGCATTGCTACGCCAAGCACCGTACCTGTATTAGCAGTTGCTAGGTAGGCACTTAAACTTACCTTTTGTCCTGTGTTATTCTAGAAGTTTTAAAATACTGTATGTTGACAGGGGTCTAGGGTTTTAAAAGTCACCAAGGTTGGTTTTCCTATTTTGTGCGACCTTTTTTCGTAGAAAAACTCATCCACGGCACATAGGTTTTTTCCATGGTGGGTTGACTACCAGAGTCACCCAACATTTTGTTAAAGGAATCCCCTAGCCAAATAAGTTATTTGCATGCCCCAAAATGATTCTAGCATGTTATCTCTCCCATTATGAAGTCTGTTTCAACCTTTCCGGAGCAGTTTGGACTGGTTTTTCAGGTCATCCATGTGGTTGTGTTGAATCTTAGAAAATTTATGACAAAGTTACTCCGGGCTGGATGTTTCACCGTCCGTATATTGTTTAGATTGAGTTTGTCAATGGATGTCATGTGCGGTGATGGGGAAACCTTTGGTGGTTTTTAACTTTGGATATCGCTTTGCTTTAGAGCTTTGGCCTAGGGTTTCTTTTCTAAACATGTTTGGAAGGATAAGTTTTTTTTGTTTATCCTTTGGGCTAGCGCCATCATGTAAGAGGTTTTCATGGGTCTTAGATGAGAACCAGTAGTTAAAAGTTCCTAAATATTTCCTCGGTTTCAATTTTACTGAGGGATTGTCGCATTCTTGTGGGGTTATTCTCTAACCTTTGGGGAAGTTAGTGAGAAGAGGTCTCAAAGTTTTGGTGTTTTAAAGCTAAATGAATACAGAGTGTAAATAGAATTTGTAAATTCTGTAGGAAGTTAGCATTAATATTTTAAACAACTAGTGATATAACTTCCAGAATGATATATACACCTGTGTTGATGAGTTTCATTTAAGTTTTTGTCGAACATTTACCCTTGTTGCAAGTATAAAATGACTAGGAAACCTCTAGGGAGTGGTCTTCCTTCCCCTCACGAGACTATTTCTAAGTGGCATCTCTTACTATGATCATGCCACAGTTTTGGTTATCACCTCACACCATGCCTAAGAAGAGAGGAAAGAAGAAATCTAAGTCCACCGAGGCTGATTAAGACGTGGATATTATCTCCAGGATTGAAATCATATATGAAGACACTAAGGCCATCACAGGGGATGATCAGGAGCTCAAGTGGGGATAAATATATCAGATGATCAGAGACCAAAACATCCCTAATGCGGGCCTTGAAGATATTCCCTTATACGAAAACATAAGAAAATCAGGCATTACTAAGGCAGCCACGGGTCCAGAGTTTTTTCCATGTGTTGAAGACATCGAATGGATTTTACCGAGGGAAAACACTGCCACAATGATTATTTCCAACATATGGGGAATATTTTGCTTCTTTCACTCCGGCCTACATAACATCAGCATGCAAACTGTTGACCCCCACAGGTTATGATGACAGAGAAATGGGTTAGCAAATTGGAATTGGATATTGTAGAATGTGCCAAAAGGATGATGGTAGCAAGGAGGAAAATGCGCCAAAAGGAAACTGACGAATACAAAACTGGAAGATTATGCCCCCCTTACAGGGTCATAGCCTTAATTCTAAATAGGATTTTTGGTCGGGAAAATGGGAGATTATGTAAATTATGTTGGATCAATTTTCAATTGGGTGGATATTATATGAAGCAACTTGTCCTCATGTATAGTTATTGCACAGGGAGGGATGAATCAAAGAAATTTAGAATTATACATGGCCTCTTACTTGATAGATTTCATTTTATGCCAAAATCCATTCCCCAAGATCGGTTGCACTTGGGATCACACCAAGACCCCTATATACGCTGATTATCAAATTCTTTGGGCACACAAATATTCAAGTTTATACAAGCTTATATGTGAGGAATTTCGGATGCCTCTATATGAGCTCATCTTTCTCAAGGAGCCCGAATGTTTGTCGGAGAACACCATGGAAGTCATATGCGAATATGGGGATTATTATTTCTCTCAGGAAGGAACTTACCTGAGAATGTATGGAGGTTCTAGAGCCCCACCACTGCTACCTAAATTTTCCACGGACTATGTAGTCCATAAGGAAGCAGTAAGGCAGTTATTCATAGATGGAGTTGGTAACTTCATCTTCAATATGAAAAAGTCAGTGTTCCCACCGCTTCCCTTTTGCATTGGAAGTTACAAATTTACTAAGGTCAAAAGTGCCTACGAATTTGTAAAAGATTTGGAAAAATTTCACTTTTGCGAGAAGAATTTTCACAGAAATGACTCAATGGGAAAAGTTATAGGCCATTGCACATTTGTAGGAGTTATTTATGAATACACTCATCATTTTGATAAACATGAGGAGATATACAAGAACTCCAGTAACATGACTGCTCTAAGTAAACGTTTCAAGAAAAATAGCAGCACTAGTGGAGGAAAAGGTAGCAGTAGTACAATAGAAAAGTAGAAGCAATAGGAAGAAGATGAAAAGAAATAAGCAGAGGATGATCAGAGACAATAGGAAGAAGATGAGAAGAAAAAAGTCGAGGAGGCTCAAGAAAGAAAGAGGAGGAAGAAATATTACAAAATGACGTAGAAGAAAGAGTGCGGAAGGAAGATGAGGAAGCAGCTGAAGAATTGAAGAAGAAAAAACAGGAGGATAAGGGCAGAGAAAATTTAGACCATGACACTACCCAAGACAATCCAATGGACCCTCCCACCTCATCAAGTGGCATGATCACAGGAGGACATGTTTCTATTGCAAAACTAGGACTGGTTCATTTCACTCCATCTAAGCATCACACAGTGGCATGCTTGGACACTATATTCTTCGGTAAGGCAAGGAAAACTATTGTTAGAAGGTCAAAGAAAAGGTTAAAGAACGACACTCAACCTGATGTGATCATAGTGACCAAGAAAACCGTTGTGGAATGCACCAATCAAGACCCCAAATTCCTGGCATCTATAAGTATAGAATCCACGCAAGCCAACACGGATAATGTTGACAAGTTGGTGGAATATGCAGAGCATTATAAAGAAAGGATGATAAAAATGAAAGACACTTTGGTTAAGGAAAGAGGAGAAAGTTGAGAGTTAAAAAGGAATCATGAGGCTACCCTATCTGAGAAGGAGAGTCTCCAAAAGGAGTATCAAGATTTAGAAACAAAAAAGGATGCACTAGAGGTACAGGTTACTATTATGGAAGGGGAGAAAAGGGATTTTTAAGACAAAATTGCTGAACTAGAATTACATAAATCCATAGCAATCCGACAAGTGGAAGAACTAAGAGCCCAAGTAGAGGAACTAGTAGCATAGAGGAGATCTTTTGAAGCTCAACTGAAGATAGAAAATGAGAGGCAGCTGGACATCACGCCTTTCCATGATCAATCCTACATAATCCGAGGAAAATCCATCAAGTTCAAGTGAGTCTCGCAGAAGAAATATATAAGGTCAAGCTGACAGAGATAAGGTTGAATGAAATTGCAGCAGAGTTGCTTGATTTCAGAACAAGGCTATTGAAGGTTGCAGAAAAGGTTCAAATCCAGTGGACCTGGGGGGGAGGCCAATTCAGCATTTCCTGAACACTTTCCTCAAAAGACTACAGGAGCTCTAAATATAGAATTAGCACTCTTTGAATTTTGCAGAAAATATTGTTTAAGATTGAGCAATGGAATCGAAAAGACTCTGGAAAAATACACAGATTTTTACAAAAAAATGTACCAGGTTCATAATAAATTTCAAATTTCTTCGGCAGCCAAGATCAAGGACTTCCCAAACAAATATCAGCATCTGAAGTTTCTACTAGACAGATTACTTGAAGATGAACAATACATTCAAAAGATGGAGATCATAAGTGAAGAAGATGCTAAAACCTAGCTTGCACAAGCCTCCGTCAGCAATCATCTCTTGGAATATCTGTACAGGTTGACTCCAGCAAAAGTGACATATGTGGTGTCACAGTCGGTTGTACATGAAGTAATCGTAAGATTGTTGGAACCAGTATATTATCTAACTATTGCAACAAAAGGAAATGTGTGGGGGGAATACATTTTGAACCAACCTGGGCCTACTTGAGATTGTTGTCTTTTATATATTTTTGTCACTTTATGTAATTTATTATTCTTTCTAAGTGCAAGGAACTAAAGGGAAAAATTTTGGAATTCCTAAAGTCTGGGAAGTCGAAAAGGCATTTGTAATTGTATTATAAATAGAGGTAGGAGGTAGAATATTAGGGACTTTTCACCGGCATAAGAGGTTGTTTTATTTGTAAGAAGAACTATTATTTCTACTAATAAAGAAAGACAATTTTGCTCGGAGAGGACTGCACGGGGTTTTACATGGATCATGTAGGATTTCAAATCTGGAACTACTTCTATTAAGTTTCTGTATGCTGTGAGATCGTTCTGACTTTTATGAACTATTTCTTTAATGATGAATGATTTTACTTTTTTCATATAAAATTATGTGTACAAATTGAGTAATGAATGATTTCTTATTTCAAAGCTATATTTGTTAATCTTTCTGTTGTAACTATGTGTATGGAATTGGAACAATTAGCTGCAAAATTCAATATGGATAATTACAGTACATTACTCTCTTTCTCTTAAATTTGCTCCCTACAGGGGTAGAATAGATCAGTTTAGAATAGACTATAAAATGATTAATTTTCTTAGATTTAGATTTATAGAAGTGATTGAGGAGAAAGAGTGGTAAGATAGGAGGTGGGAACCTACGCATCACTTGTGAGGCTCTTGTTCACCAGTCACCTGCATTTATTTTAGGCATGTGCATTTCATCCATAATAAAAAAAAATCACATAAACGGTGGACCGGGCCGCAACCGATAAATATTTAAACAAGCTTTAATTCTACCATAGTCGAGCCACTAACCTGACGGGTTCCCCACACCAAACGGTGAATGATCTAGTTGGGATCGGTTACTAGGGATAATCCCTACTGTCGGTACCTAGGAATTTTCCAGGCTTCAACAGAAGGCTAATAAGCCTCCATATCAAAAGGGAGACAAGTCTAAGTCTCAAGAGGAGTCTTCAAACTCCAAGAAGAAGAATTCCCAGAAGAAGAAAGGTAATGGTGAAATGAGAAAGTGCGCATACTGTGGTAAGGGATTTCATCCTGAGAGATCTTGCATGAAGAAGCGAATTGGTATGTTGACTCAACTCCTCGAAAAACACAACATCTCTCTTCCTAAAGGTACAACAAAGAAGGAAGGAGGATTAAGTTTCGTAGACAAGGAGAGGGTTCATGCCTTGGTCGCAAGCACTGTAACATCTCCTTCCTTTATCATTGATTATGGAGCTTCAAGGCACATGGTTTCGACAAGGGAGGCCTTCTCTTCTCTTGATTATTCAAATGGTCCAAATATTTTGTTGGGAGATAACTCTGAAACTGAAAGTAAGGGAAAGGGTAGAATAGATCTTGACCATGGTTCCTTCAATGATGTTTTGTATGTCCCAGGTCTTGCTGATAATCTCTTGTCAGTCTATCATATGACCCACAATGTGTCTCCTATGAAGGTTTTCTTTACTCCCATTGATGTTTAGATATTTGATATTTCGAATGGTAGAGTCATTGCTAAAGGTTTTGTCGATCATAGTTCAAAAGTGTACAAGTTCTCATACTTCATGCCCTTCTCAAAACCCTATGCTCTCCTCATTCATGCTAATGAATCCATCAATATTTGGCATGAGAGGTTTGTCCATCTAAATTACAAATACCTTTCAGATTTGTGTGAAAAATATATGGTCATAGGGTTACCCAAGATCAATTTTTCCAAAGGAGTATGTTAGGGTTGCATTTTAGGAAAACACCCAGAGCATAAGTATGAGAGAGTAAGTCATGCGTGAACCTATGCACCTCTCAAACTTATCCAGAGTGAAATTTCTTGTCCATTTCCTTATATGTCCACGATTCAAGCTAAGTTTGTCCTAACATTCGTAGATGACTTTTCTAGATACTGTTGGGTTTACTTCCTCAAGCACAATTATGATTTTTTTTACCTCTTCAAGGTTTTTAAAGCCTTGGTTGAGAACCAGTCTGGAAGAAAGATCAAGGTCCTCATATCTGATAATGGTGGTGAGTATGTCAAGTCTAATTTTATTCAATATTATGAATTTGCAAGTATCCAAATGTAACACTCTGTTCCCTACACACCTTAGCAGAATGGTGTTGCTGAGAGGAAGAATAGATCTCTCAAGGAGATGGCTACTTGTATGATGGAGAATAAGAATTTTCCATAAAATATTTGGGTTGAATCTATAAAATGTGCATCCAGAATAGGGTTCCTCACAAGCATATTGATGGAATCACTCCTTTAAAATATTGGAGTGGACACAAGCCTAATGTGTCTCAGTTTAGGATTTTTTGCTCTCAAGCTTGGGCTAGAATTCCTTAGAAAATAGGAAGGATTTAGAACCCCAAAGTCAACAGTTCCCATTTTTTGGGTTTTCTGAAGATTCCAAAGGTTATAATCTATTCAACATGAGCACTCCAAGAGACTTTATTGGAAGGAGTGTTCAGTTTGAAGAAGATCACGTGCCAACAACATAAATTGGAGAGTCGTCTTTACCACCACCACCTATGATTGTAAGTGAAGAGGATGAAAAGTTTTATGATTATGATATGTCTAATAATTATGATTTAACTGCATATCCTAACACACCTACAATACCAAATTGGGAAACAAAGACCATTCATGCAACCGGGGAACTAGCTAGGAATCCTAGTGATACTAGAAGAACTAGATCTCAATTCGAGAGTGCCCTTTATGTCAAGGACCTCTTCTTTGCTGAGAAGTGTTATATAATGGTTGAATCAGATCCACAAACATATGAAGAAGCATTAGAAGATCCAATATGGAAAAAACCATGAAATGGGAATACCATTCGCTCCAAAAGAATAAGACACGGGAACTAGTCAATATTCCACCGGGGAGAAAGTTAGTCAAGTTAAAATGGGTATTCAAGACAAATTTTGCTGTTGATGGATCTCCTTTGAAGTATAAGGCAAGTTTAGTGTCCAAGGGATTCTCGCAAGTCCGAGGAATTAACTACAATGAGACCTTTGCACCAGTGGCAAAGATGGACTCCATAAGACTAGTTTTTTCCATTACAACTTCGAAGCAATGGGAGGTACATCACATGGACATGAATAGTTCCTTTCTACATGGAGATATCAAAGAAGAGATATATATGCAACATCCATAATGTTTTTTTTACTAATCCATCTCTTGTGTGTAGGTTGAAGAAATCATTATATGGGCTAAGTGAGTTATTAAAGTATCTGGCCATTCAGAGGACCTGCCAAGCGAAAAGGGAAATGAACCCTACTTGATTGACTAGTTCCCACTCATGAGGTAAGCAAAGAGTTGTTTGTGGCAAAGCGGTTATGAGTTTTACCTTAGCCTTGGAGTGTGGTATTGCCCCAATACACAAGCTGTTAGACAAACTTGGTAGTTAAGTGAATCCCCTAAACCTTTCATAAGTTGAACATACCTAGGGTCCATATCTATTTCGATTTGATAAAGCACAGATTGCATACATCAGGAGTCACCACAGATCAATTCCACCAAACCAAGAGTATAAATTTCCATTTTTTCGCCATATCTTCTTTGTTTTTATCTCTGTTTCACTTGAAAAATCACTGTAACCCCTATAATTCCATTCTGCATATTTCCTTCCTTGAGGACCCTATCCCAAATTCCACTTCCTGAAGCCCAAAATTCCACATTTGTCTATTTTTAGTGTTTGCCATAACATTTTCGATTCTCACCCAATCACCTTCAAAAATTTTCACAGTGTTGATTTCCTAATTATATTTCCTTGTCCCTCTTTGAAAACATTTCCCATTATTTCACCCCGCTTATGAAATTCTCATTTTTTGCTTCCTTGTCTCTCAGAGAGTGTCCAAAACCTAGTTAAACCCCAATTACCCACCCCTTCTGTTTTTGTTTTTCTACCCATTTCCAAAAAAAAACTCTTGGTTATGGTTGTCACCCGTGTTTGAGAAAACAAACAAATGGAGGAGGAACTTGTCGCCCTCAATACCAAAATCCAAGACCCGGATAAAAAAAATTCCAGTCTCCATATTTAGCATTCAGCCATGAACAATAGACGACAACTCGAGTGTTCTGCAGACATTGGGTTCTCTTCTTCCAGCGATTTTTGTGGGTCGAAGCTTGATTTTCCTCGCTTCAATGGTGATGATCCTACTAAGGAAATACAAGGAAAAACAATATTTCATGCTGCATAACACTTTTGATGTCAACAAAGTCCCACTTGCATCCTTTCATTTGGAACATGAAGCCCTTCAATGGTTTCATTGGTACAACAAGGCTCATGAAGAGCCAAACTCGACAATTTTTTTCCAACTCCTTTTTCAGCGATTCCTCCCTAGTTCTCTTGATGACTTCAGAGGAGCACTCACTAAACTTTGTCAAACTGGCATTGTGAGGGAGTATCAAGTAGAATTTGAGAAACTGGCCATTCGTAGAGAAGGATTGTCTAATGCATTCTACAGGAGTTGTTTTGTCAATTGTTTAAAGGATGCAATCTGATTCGAGGTTAAAATGTTCTGTCGCAAAACAATGATGGAATCCCTAGGGTTGGATAAGTTGGTGCAGGACAAGATCATAGCTCAACAACACTCTAAACCCACTTTTGTTCCATTCAGAAATATGTTCCCCAAAGACCTCCAATCTCGTCGGCTCCTATAACCACTCCTATCAAGCATTTGTCTGAAGTCAAGATGCAGGCACATAAAGAAAAAGAGATTTGTTATAATTGTGATGAGAAATTCACCTAGGGACATCGATGTGTCAAGCAAAACCTCTATCTCTTGGATAAGGATTCTCCACCTGCACCTAAAATTTATGACAATACTCAGGATCCAATAGACGATGAGGACAACATTCAGCAGCTGCTTGTTGACCCTCCTACACAGGACGACCATCCAAAGATATATCTTCATGCATTAGCCGGAGTCACCTCCCCACAATTCATGAGGGTCAATTGTTTCTTCAAGAATCTCCCTCATACAATACTCATTGATTCTGGTAGCGCTCATAACTTCATTAACCCTCAGATCACCAAACAAGTTGATTGTTTTGTCCATCCGTGCTCCACCTTTGAAGTCATTATTTCCAATGGGGGCACCTTACCTTGCAAAGGAAAAATTCCTAATGTGTGAATATCTATTGGAGATTATAACTTGCGTTCTGACATGTTTTCCTTTCCCTTAGGTGGATGTGAGGTGGTTTTTGGCGCTCAATGGTTACGCACACTTTGACCCATCTTATGGTATTTTTCATAAATTTGGATGTAGTTTTCAGTCAATGGGAAAAAAAACACATTGAAGGGATTACAACCAGGGTCTCTTAGCATCATCAATTCACATCGCATGGAAAATCTCTTTAATAATAATTCACATGGTGTCATTTATCATATCCATTTCATTCGGAATCAATCTTCAATGGTCTACACTAATCCCTTAGATCTACAATAAATTTTGGATCGATATGCATGTGTATTTGCTGAACCAGTGGGATTTCCACCTTCAATACCAATGGACCATCATATTCTGCTCCTTCCTGGAAGTTTCGCTCCCAACATTAGGCCCTATCACTACTCGTTTCACCAAAAGATAGAGATTGAGATGTTGGTTCTGGACTTATTGAAGCAAGGTATTATTCTCCCTAGTACCAGTTCCTTTTCTTCATCAGTTCTTCTTGTTTGAAGCAAAGATGGGTCATGGCACCTCTGCATTGGATTTCGAGCACTTAATCACATCACAATCAAGGATAAGTTTCCAATTCTTGTTGTTGATGAGCTTCTTAATGAGCTTCATGGTGCTCATTTTTTCTCCAAGTTGGATCTTTGTTCTAGGTATCACCAAATTCGGGTTCATGAGGGTGATATCCCTAAAACATCTTTCTGGACCCATGATGGCCACTATGAGTTTTTGTTCATGCCCTTTGGCCTCACGAATGCTCCTTCCACATTCTAGGAATCGATAAATAAAATATTCCGGCCCTACTTGTGGAACTTCATTCTCGTCTTCTTTGATGATATCCTCATCTATAGTAAAGCATGGGCTGAGCATATCCAACATATGGATCTTGTACTACAAATTTTCTATGATCATCATCTCCATGCCAAACAGTCTAAATGTGTTTTTGGGCAGGAGGAAGTAGAGTATCTCTAACATATTGTTTCAACATAAGGGGTTCCCGTAGATCCTACCAAAATAGATGCCATGAAAAATTGGTCATGTCCTTAGACACTCAAAATACTACGTGGGTTTTTGGGACTAAATAGATACCACCACAAGTTTGTCAAGGATTATGGGAAGATTGTAGCTCCATTAACAACTCTATTGAAAAAGGACACGTTTACATGGACACGTGTTGTTGAGTGTGCATTTGACAAACTGAAACAAGTTATGTTTACCACACATGTTCTAGCTATGCATGATTTTTCCAAGCCCTTCACTATTGAGAGTGATGCTTGAGACAATGGACTTGGTTCTATTATCCTTCAAGATGAACATCCCATTGCATTCACCAGCAAATCCCTTTTCGGTAAGAATTTATCCATCTCTACATATGAGAAGGAAATGATTGCTATTTTTCATGCAGTACAGAAGTGGCGGGGCCATACCTATTAAGGAATCATTTATGCATCAAGACTGATCACTAGAGTCTGAATTATTTCCTGGAACAATGGGTCTCATCTCCAACACAAGAGAAATGGGTTAGCAAACTCATGGGTATGACTATGAGATCACTTAAAAGAAGGGTAAGGATAATCTTGTGGCAGATTCTGTTTCTCGTACATTTGATGACCACATTTCTCTTTCAGCTATTTGTATGCCTATTCCAAATTGGTTACAATATGTTCAACAAGGCTATGTCAATGACTCTTCATTATCTGAAATCATCCAACGTTTGTCCCGTAACCCTTATGTTGTACCACATTACTCTTGGGATGGTTCTTCTCTGAGATACAAGGGTCGTTTGTTGCTTCCCCAGAGCACAGATCTTCAACAGGTTGTCTTCTATGAACTCCATGCTTCTCCATCGACAGGGAACTCTGGGTTCCACAAAACGTATGAGTGGGCACGACGTAACTTATTTTGGAGGGAAATTAAATGCAATTCAAAAGATGGTGTCCAAATGTGATACATTTCAGCACCACAAGGGTGAAACGACAGTCCTTCCCGAATTTCTTGAACCCTTTCCCAACCCTTCAAATATTTGGACAGATATTTCGATGGATTTCATTGAAGGGCTCCCTAAATCTGGAGGGAAGACTGTAATCTTGGTTGTGGTTAATCGACTCTCTTCACATGGCAAGAAACCACATGAAACAACAGGCCTATCAACACCGTTGTGAGCACACTTTTCAAGTCGGTGATATGGTTTATCTTCATCTACAACCTTACAAGAAATCCTCCTTGAAATGCAAAGGGCTCAAAAGATGGCTCCAAATTTCTATGGGACATATAAGGTTCTTCAGAAGATTGGGTTCATTGCTTATAAATTTGAACTTCCTCCTTCTTCTTGTCTTCACCTAGTATTTGATGTATCTTGTCTTAAGAAAGTGATTGGATCCAACATCAGAGAAAAAGCTATTTTACCATAACTGGATAATGAAGGATCCATCATTTTGGAGCCGAAGGCCATCATCAATAAGTGCACTCGTCAGCTTCATTATCGATCCATCACAGAGGTATTAATTCAGTGGCACAACATGCAACCAGAGGATGCTACATGCACTCCTTTAGAGTCAACAACAATTTCCACATCTAAATCTTTGAGTACAAATATTTTCTAAGAGGGAGGGGATGTTGGATGTATATGCTTTGTAATTCGTCCCATGAGTATATTGTATTATCCCACATTCATGGAGATTAATAGTTGTTTAGATTAGACTTGGTAAATAAGTACATGTTGAGGCCAATGAAGGAATCCATGAGTTATTTTGAATTGAGCTTGCTCAAAGGAGGTTTCCCCCTCGAAGTGGCCTGCGATCAATAGCATTCCTTATGTGCTCTATTATTTATGTTATATCGTGCATTTTCATTTTCAAATTGACCATAAATTGATCCTTATCCCTCCATCCTACCTATGTGCTTATAAATTGACCATGAAGGTCCCCCATTTACACACAAATTCTCCACTCATTTTCCATACCGATACTCTGCCAAAATATCCCTTTGAGATATAAAACTCCCTTGAGCATTCTCATTTCACCTTCATTGGAGATCTGCACCTCATGATGTGTGGTTGGAGAACAGTGGGTTGTTAGGATACTAGGTGCATTCTTCTTCAGAAAGCTGTTGATGTATTTGTAACTTTGGAATGTATTCATTTGTATATTTCTTATTATATTTCATTGTACCTCGATGGATATGTTTGTTCCTCCAATTGGGAGAGTCATTAATATAATAAATTCAGGTAAATTCATTGAGGTTAACACTCCATTGTAAGTCAGGCCAATAGACCCCATAGTTGATTCATATTAGGGTTATTAGACTCTCCTAGTGAATTCGGCTCTATATAGTAATTGTAAAGTGGAAAACAAGTATAAATAGAGAGTGAGACTCTCTATTTGATACACACACTCACTCAACAATAGCGCATGAGTGAGAGAGGAGTATCTCACACAAGGGAGAGAGAGAACAACTGCCAGAGATCATCTTTGTACTTTTGGGTTTTAATTTTTCTATTGGTGCTCATTCTAACTTTGAGGAAGTTGTGGGGTTTTATACTTTATGGTTTCCCCGAGGAAAATTCTTTGTGTCTCTTGTCTCTTGTGATTATTGTTGTGCATGTTATTCCTTGAGATAAAATCCTAGATCATATTGATTAAACGATAAAAAATCTAACATGGAATCAAAGCCTCTTTGAAAGAAGGCACTATGCAGCTGCAGGAACTAGGGCTTCCTAGTTGAAGGTTTTCTCTCCACAGATCATCAAGCAAGCAGGGCTAGGTTAACTCACCTCAATAGGAAAAAAAATTTGGTGGTAGCATAATTTTCACTGTACAGTCGTAATACAGTTGCAATGGCAGCTAATGGAAATTAGGGATTCATGCCTGAAAACCCTAGAAGACTGAATTTAGTAATCCTAGAACTTTCACTATAATGCAATCTTGGAGAATGATCAAAATCCAAAAATTTTACCGAATGAAGAAAAATTTGTGTTGTACACTGTGTAAAAATTTCAGCCTCAGATTCGCTATACTTCAAGAGATATGGTTCCCACAAATCAGGGTTCCAGCCTCCTCCAGAGTACAATCATAAATAGGTGACCTAGGGATATTTGATATATATTGGGATTTGAAGGTCCAAATGAAGTTTCACAAGATTTTCCAGGTAGGGCACGAACTATAGTTTATGTGGTAATTTTTTCAGACCCCGAATGTGAAACAGTGCCATGTGGAAGTCCATACAATTTCACTATGTTGAATATTCCCCAAAACAGACACCTTGGAAAACTCATCATAAGTCCCACTTGGAGAATCCATTTCTGCTCTAACCTATGGGGTTGGAAAGAATACTTATCAGGATATCATAGTGAGAAGTTTCAAACCTTTCAGATCCAAAACTTTAGAGATACAGCAGAATCAATATCAAACATTTCTGCAGAATAAATTGGAAAACTAGGGCTTCCTGTTCCAGGAGCCTCCCTCCACTATTTTCAAAAAAAGGGGTACATTGGACAGCTCTCCTTGAAGATTCCCATCTTTCTATGTAATCAGAAGTTTGAAATTGCAACTTTTGAAAATTAGGGTTTCTCTAAAAAACCCTAATTATATCGGGATTTGAAGGTCCAAATGAAGTTTCATAAGATGTTGCGGGTAGGGCACGAACTATAGTTTATGTGGTAATTTTTTCAGACCCCGAATGTGAAACAATGCCACGTGGAAATCCATACAATTTCACTATGCTGAATATTCCCCAAAAGAGACACCTTGGAAAACTCATCATAAGTCCCACTTGGAGAATCCATTTCTGCTCTAACCTGTGGGGTTGGAAAGAAGACTTATCAGGATATCACAGTGAGAAGTTTCAGACCCTTCAGATCCAAAACTTTGGAGATACAGTAGAATCAATATCAAACATTTCTGCAGAATAAATTGGAAAACTAGGGCTTCCTGTTCCAGGAGCCTCCCTCCACTTTTTTCAAAAAAAGGGGTGCATTGGACAGCTCTCCTTGAATATTCCCATCTTTCTATCTAATCAGAAGTTTGAAATTGCAACTTTTGAAAATTAGGGTTTCTCTAACAAACCCTAGATCATCCATCTCTAGAACCAGGATGGAAACCTCAAATCGGTAAGATCTAAATTTTTTCTATCTACATTTGAGGTTCTCATTTCAAAATGACTAATCACACCAGCTTGATGACAAGCTTGATGAAGCTGACAACTTCCAAGTAGCTCCGTGATCCTTGAAGAAATTGACTTAGATAAACATTTCAATAAATAAGTTCTAAGAGCCAGAGGGAGATGAGGCCAAGGCTAGAGCCAACAGAATCATTGCATATTCTATTAAAGATCATCTCATCCCTCATGTGTCATCCTTGAAGACACCAAAAGGAAGTGTTCATTGCTATGACGAAGCAATCAAAGGAGAATAAAATATTATTATAACCACATTGAATGGCCTCCCAGGATCATGGGATTCATTAATTCGAGGAATGTGTGCCAAAAGGAAGTGATTACCTTCAGTGGACTCTCAGAAGAGTGCACACAAGAAGAATCTCGACTCATAATAAGAGAATAGAAGATGAAGCAACTGAATATCAAACTCTCACAATTCAAGGAAGATCCCTCAAGCGGTGAGGAATATGAAGGACTCAATTCTTCAAGAACCTCTTCTCCATCTTAGCATTTGGATAAGAAATGATGATGTTATGAATGAAGAAGATGATGAAGTTGAAGGCTCAAGAAGGAGTCTACCCATGAAACAATTAAAGATAAGTATTTGAATTGTATTTTCCTATAGATCTAGTTGTTTATATGACATTGTTTAGATGTGAAATGTAGTATGCATGATAGAATGTTTGCATTAATGAACAATATACTACTAATATGCATTTTATGGGTAAGTAGCCTATAGTGATATACAACACTTCATTGCTACTTATCTAGGATGAAACCTCTTTGCTGACATATTGGGATTAGTGCACAATCTCAATAATGTTGTGGTAGAGATGGAAGGAATATGGAAATTTTCTGTGTATACGAGATATGGATGAATGTTGTATTGGCTAAAATAGTTGCATGATTATATCTTTATGCATAAGAATTTTCCATTATGAATATGCCTTATGAAATGTTTCTNAGAAAAGATTTCTTACAATCACCTACAAGAAAAGAAGGATGAGACTTGTTCCGAAGAACAAGTGACGACAGTTCAAGATTCACTCCAATAAGCATACATCAAGATGAACCTGAAGCTTCCATAGCAAAAGAAAAAGCTTCAAAATAATATAAAGAGAATGGTATATCGACCTTGAGAGATAAAGACCACCTTGGGCACAAGAAATAATCCAAAATGAAGAATAGTATGATGAGACTTCAAGAGGCCTCAAACACACTCTAGTTATGTGATACTGATGAGTGGCATCATTGATGCAGAGCCTTCTAGCTATGAAGAAGTAGACAAGAAGAAAGGGAAGGAGACTATGATAAAAGAGTTCCAGTTCAAGGAGAATGATGTATAAGGGAAGTCTATAGTGTATTTCATATGGATCTACAAGATCCAGCATGAAGTAGATGGAAACATCATAGTATATAAGGCAAGATTCGTAGCACGAGGCTTCTCACAGAAAGAAGACATAGACTACGAAGAGACATTGGCACTAGTGACGAGTCAAGTATACATAGAGCAGCCACTGGAAGTTGAGGCACATGATAAGCAGACTCATGTGTACAAATTAAAGAAGGCCATGTACGAGCTCAGAAGGCACCCATGGGATAGAACATACAATTACATAAGGAGTTTGAAGATCACCTAGAGTGATGAAGATCTTAACCTTTGCTATAAGATTGAAGATAAAATCCTATAGAGGATGACAAGCTCACAGATGGGTGCGAGAAGAACTTTTCAAACAAAGTTCAAGATAGAGGATCTTGGTATCCAGTGACCCTAGATGGATACATAGAATATTAGTAGTAGATGAAGCTACTTGTCACTCCATTACATAATTTTTCAATACATAGAGTACGAAAGGCAGAGGGAGAATGGTGCTCCGCTTCAGAGGGAGTGACTGTAGAATATCCTAAGGTTCGACATGGTACGACGGGATGGACAACTTACTGATGGCTCTAGGCTTTACTAAGAGTAAATCGGATTCCAACCTTTACTTCAAGGTTAAGGGAAGAAGACTAGTGATGCTCCTGTTATATTTCAATGACCTGTTCCTCACAGGAAAAGAGGAACTATTTAAAGTTGCAAGAAGGAGACTTGCTATGGAGTTCGAGATGAAGGACTTGCATATGATGCACTACTTTCTAGGCATGGAGGTGTGGCAGAGTGCGGATGGAATCTCCCTTGGACAAGGGAAGCATGCAGTGGAGATCATGAAGAGGTTTGGGATGATGAACTGCAAGGCCATGGCCACACCTATGGTGTCAATCCTTAAGCTTTTGAGTGATGCTTCATTAGAGATGGTTGATGCCACGATGTAATGCCAAATGATTTGTTCATTGATGTGCCTGACGAATACAAGACCAGACACATTCTTTTTCGTGAACGACCTGAGCAAGATCCTGTAGATCCGTGACTGCGCACATGGTTTTGAAGCATGCAATGAGGTACCTAAAGGGTAAAATTGAGTATGGGCTCAAGTATGATATGAATCAGAAGACTAACCTGCATGGTTATGTTGATTCAGATGGGTAGTGCCACTAAGAAGAAGAGAACCTTGGGTTGCTTCTTTAATTTGAGATCCAGTATGGGCTACTGGTTTGGCAAGATGGAGTCCTGCATGGAGCTGAGTACAGCTGAGGAAAAATATGTTACCACTTGCTCGGCTATTTGTGAGGTATTATGTTTCTTTTGAAATATACTATTTGATTTGATTGATCTGACTTGCATTTTTGTATGATGTAGAGAGGAGCAGTGAAGCTCTGGTATGTGATCCATATCGAGATCTCTCAAAATAGGGAGTGATGAGTTCTAGCATAGATGGTGAGATAGGTTGTCTAAGCATAAAATCCTAGTTAAGCTCGTAGTTTTCTCAGACGTAATCAGTCCTGTAGGTTTTCCTCAGATGTATCAGTCCTAGCGAACCTCGCAGGTTATCCTTGGACGTAATCAGCCCTGATGTGATTCTATGCTAGAAATGGCCAAAGTGAAGTTTAAGTACTTTAGAGAGAAGCTTGGTGTTCTTCAAATTGATGTTCCTTCCAAGGGGAAGTGATGAGTCTGAGAGCCTTTCCGACATGGTGGCAGGCTGGGCCTCCCATGGTTAGATGCAAGTACTGAGCCTTTCTGACATGGTGGAAGGCTAGGCCTCCCATGGTCAAATGCAATTGCTGAGCCTTTCTAACATGATGGCAAGCTGGGCCTCCCATGGTCGGATGTAAGTGTTGATCCTTTCCAACATGGTGGCAAGATGTGCCTCCCATGGTCAGATGTAAGTGTTGAGCCTTTTAGACATGGTGGCAGGCTGGGCCTCCCATGGTCGGATGTAAGTGCTGAGCCTTTCTGACATGGTGGAAGGCTGGGCCTCCCATGGTCAGATGTAAGTGTTGATCCTTTCTGACATGGTGGAAGGATGGGCCTCCCATGGTCATATGTAATTTCTAAGACTTTTCGACATGGTGGCGGGCTAGGCATCCCATGGTCAGATGTAAGTGCTAAGCCTTTCCGACATGGTGGCAGGCTGGGCCTCCCATGGTAGGATATAAGTATTGAGACCTACACCCAGCATTAAAAAGGGTTGGCACTGTAGATGAATACCTACATGGATACTAGGCCTACATCCAACACGAAAAAGGGCTGGCTCTGTAGAACTTCCTATAGCGAGTAGATTTGAGAGATAGCACCAAATTTTGCTCGAGATAGAAGTAGCAGTGATGATGATGATCTAGATTTGATGATGATCCAGCCTTGATGATGATCCAACTTTGATGATGATCCAGCTTTGATGATGATCCAGTGATGAAGATTTGTGTTGATGAACTGTGTCAAGAGAATACCTTCCTAGTTAAGAGGGAGTGTTTTTGTATTTGTAACTTCATAATGTATTCACTTGTATATTTCTTATTGTATTTCATTGTGCCCCAATGAAGATGTTTGTTCCTCCGATTGGGAGAGTCATTAATATAATAAAGTCATGTAAAGTCATTAAGGTTAACACTCCATTGTAAGTCGGGGCAATAGACCCCACAGTTGAGTCATATTAGGGTTATTAGACTCTCCTAGTGAATTCGGCCCTGTAGAGTAATTGTCAAGTGGAAAACAAGTATAAATAGAGAGTGAGACTCTCTATTTGATACACACACACACTCAACAATAGCGCATGAGTGAGAGAGGAGTAGCTCACACAAGTGTGAGAGAGAACAGCTGTCGGAGATCATCTTTGTACTTTGGGGTTTTACTTTTTCTATTGGTGGTCATTCTATCTCTGAGGAAGTTGCGGGGTTTTCTCCTTTATGGTTTCCCCGAGGAAAATTCTTTGTGTCTCTTGTCTCTTGTGATTATTGTTGTGCATGTTATTCTTTCATATAAGATCCTAGATCATATTGATTAAACAATAAAATTTCTAACAAAATCTATAGGGGCCCCTGTCACTTCTACTCTAAGGTAACTCTCGGTCCATGTATAGCCCATTATTTTAATGAAAAAGAAAAATATTCTTTTTTGTTTAAATGTGTGTGTCAAATAATGAACTCAATGTTAGTTTAGATTTGCTTAATTGCTTTTAATTCTAGTTAGTTGAATGCTTAGAATGACTTTTATTTTTGTTTGTTAAGTTTTTAAATTTATCATGTTTGAAATGCTACTAAGGTTTCCTTAAACCTTAGTAGGTGCATTTTGGAAAATACTCGTTTGCAAAAACCGACAACAATTTCGGTGAATCCACCGAGTTTCATCCATATTGATTTCTAGTTTTGTTCAACCACCTTTCCCTCTTACTTTTTCATTTTGTATCACTATGTTTGCTTGATTTCCTATTTGTATGTTGTTCCCTTCTAGAATAGGATCAATAAAATGGCCTGAATGCACCCTTAGTGATCAATATGAGCCTCTGATTGATTGTTTTTTACTTTTCCGTGTTGAGTTACACATGCCTAGCCTTTTTAAGCCACCTGAATCACACTTTTTCCTTCAAAAAGTGTGACCTGTTTCTATAGGGTCATTTTATGTTGATTTCACTCTTGATTTCATGTTTTTGGAAACATAGGTCACTCAGTTTCCACCATTAAGTACGACCTAATCCAAAATTTTAGTTTTTTAGTAGTTTTTCAGTAGTTTAGAGTAGTTTTTCAGCTTTCAAACCCTTTGTTTGACCTCTACCCATTGCAGAGAGCCTTGTTTCTTCAATTTAGGATTTATTCCAGTCTCATTTTTGTTCTTTTTACAATCGTTTGCTTGTTGTAGTGGCATTTATGCTAATTTTCTTAGTTCTAGTAGTAAAGAAAAAAGGCGTGTTTTTTATTATTTGTTGCTTCTTTAGCTCTATTAGATATTTCTTCTGACTGCATTGTTTATTGTTTTAGTGAGTGCTTGTTGAGAAATTTATTTTTTCTTAATAATCTTTATATGCTATGAAAATTGAATGCTTAGTCATAACCTTTTTACATTGAAATGATATTTTAAAGAAAAGTTTGAACTTAGTATTGGAAGATTTTCATTTCTATTAAGCATTTACTTTCTTAGTATTATATGTTGTGCACATCATCAATGCACACAGAAAACTCCATAATTTAAAATATTCTTGGTTCATGCCGCGAACGAAGCCTTCAAATAAACCATAACTTAACACACGCTAACCTTGTTTTAGGACCCAAAAAAATCTTGTTGTTAAGTTAGGAAATTGGGGATAGGCATCCAAATAATCCCCCTTTATCGATATACATTTGAAACATAGTAGTTGTTTTCTTATGGAACTAAAATCCTCCAGTAGTTGGGACATGGCTTAAGGACAACTTGTGATGTGAGCCTCTCCTAGGAGGAAAAATGGTTAGACTGGAGCTGGATGAATGGGTGTTGCACCCTCCCCACTCAATATTGAAGATCATTTACATTGTTTTCTTCGTACTGAAGCTGTGGAATTCTCATCTTGAAGTGACCCAAACGAGGTAGCTTAGAGACCATTTTTGTTCGGTACCCTACCTAGAGGCCATCTCCTTTAGTGGAGGGAGACTTAGGAAAGACGAAGTTGGTTGTGGCACCAACTTTGTAACTGTAATTACAATATGCACTTGCTGGGTCTAAATAGGATTGATTCCCCTATGGCAGTCCAGTATTTTGAAGACCACATTCAACTTCTTGTTTCTTTTTGTCTGATGGATGAGTGATGACCACATAAAGGAAAATCTTCAAAGAATATTCTATTGATGTCTTTTATTTCTAAATAAGTAGCTATATGTAGGGTTAGCAAGTCTTTTTCCTTTTCTAGGATTGATTATTGTTCACTTGTTTTCCAATTTATTGCGCTCACCTCTCTATATGTTTTTTAGCTCATTTTTTGCTTGTTTTCCACTTTGTTCTACACACTCGGTTGCATTAGTTTTTTCGATCTTTTGTTGATAATAAGACTACACCTATTTTGAGTTAGATACAATTATTATTGATCCTTTATAGTATACACAAAGGCTTTGACCAGGTGAACCCCCTCAATTCGTTCCTTTAGATTCTATGGTCGTCACCTCATGCCAAACCCCAGTTCAACACACAACATCATCACATGGTTCTAACCCCTTACAGTTAGAACCACTTACACATTCACAGCTTAGCGACACTATGGCTGCTAATATTCACTCATTTAGTAGCGAAAGTACCAACTCCTTTTATGGTTGATTAGTTGGACATGGGTCCAGTGGGTGGAATCCCCTTATTAGAAACCCTCCTAAAAGAAACCCACCTACCAGAAACCCTTCCACTAGGAACCCCCCGACTGGGTACCGACCCATTAGGAACCCCCTTGTGGGGAACCCTCCCATAATAAATCCTTTTCTCGAAGTTCCTGTGATTGTGATTTTTACATTTATGGATAGCCTCAACCTCCTTGATTTAGTGAGGTTGACCAATGATATGATCCTCCCTAATCCAAACTTCCCCCCTATGCCAACCAACCTCCCATTGGACATCCCAAAGTTCGAAGGGAAGGTTGTGGAGGACCCCCAAAATTATATCATGTCATTTTCACCTACGGTTCTTGTCAAATATCATCGTAGATTATTCCATCATGTTGTTCTTGCTCCAATAGACCCACACTAATGTCACTACTAAATGGTATCGACCAACCCCATGGAACACATCCTAAGTTTGTGTCGTTAGCGTCCACATTCCTACAATTATTTTAGTTACATGTTTGATACTATGACAGAGTAGAAATACTGCTCTCTTCTCGATAGAATTCTACACCCACATCACGAACCACATCCATGAGTGTTGTAGATGCAGAAGTCTATGCAAGATCAAACTTGACTATCATATATTTTTAGACTAGTTCCTCAAGTCCTTTCTCCCCACCATTGCCAAGGATGTGGCCTCTGAATGACCTCAAACTAAGGAAGAGGTTATTCTAAAACTTTAGTAGTTTGACCTGATATATGCACAGTTTGGGTTTTTATATACTATTATCCCTCATTTTCCTCATGGTGACTCCACTCAAAAAGATATGTTAGGGGCATACCAGTTGTAGATGGTGTCATGGGGACTATCACAACCTAACCCAATCCGTATGTACCTTATCCTTCCCTAGTGAGTGTTTCCCCATCAGGGCTTTATCGACACTTTGAGCTATGACCTAGATTTATCATGTGACTCATTACACGCAGGAATGAGTACCTCCTACTCAAATCCTACCTTATCCCCCCATGTTCATGGGCCCTCCTATAGTGGCACCATGTGTGGCGGTGCTTCTACTACCTTAATGGCCCCTCTCACCATGAACCCATACTACCCTTTTCCTAGCACTCTGCTAGTCATGCTAGTGCAACCACACTTTATTTATTCCCATTTTCCACAAGGGAAAGTGTATGTCCAAAAAAACATACGTCCCAAAGTTGTGCCCAATGCCCAACAAGTGCAACCCAAGAAAAATAATCAAGGAAAGAACAATGGAAATAACCAATGATGGGGAGGTGGAAACCAACCCGCAAATCCACCTGAAAAACACTAGTTTGAATCCCATAAACCAAGATCCCAACAAACCACCTAAACAGGACAAAAATTATCAACTATGGACAAACCATTCTTGCTCTTTCTAGGGTGTGTATGGAATTATACCCATCACTAACCCCACCTAGCTAAGGGATTCCAACTGTGGAATGAGGTGAGCCAACGCAAAGAAATGGATACCCCGCCAAGGAAATCCAACCCACCCATCCCTTAAACCACCCAAAATACACCTGTGATTCTAAATAACTCCTTCCCCACACATGGAGTTGTGATATGACAACCAATGTAGCCTTACCTACCCAAACAAAATTCAACGAGTCATCCTCCTAACTCAAGGATCCAACATCTCCTCATTTTTTCCCTCGATGTGAATGTTCAGACACAACACAACTAGTACAGTTTAGTTGCTGAAATGTCCATGATAAGGGAAAAGACACAACTCCCGTTGATGAAAATTTGTACCTACCCAATTCCCCTACTGACAGGATCCCTAGGTCCCTAATTTTCCTTTGCCTTGCATTGTCAACAATCCCAATGCTCGTGCATTATCAACAATCCCAATGACTTAGCACTACCCCTTGCTGCAATGTCAAGTTTCAAAGTTCTTTGGAACTATCCAACACAATTAAAAGCCTTATTGTCGGCCCTCGGTGTGATAGATCCATTTAAATTTGATCTGATCACTTTAGATTTGGATCAAGTGGAATCGTAGATGCCCTCTTATGTAGAATTCAAATTCACAGTGACCATTCGCAACCTAGTGATTCATCGATGCATTATGGATGAAGGCACCTCCACTTGCATCATGTTAGCTCATGTTTGGAAAAATCTCAAATCCCCTAAATTAGAGCCATCGCTCATCACTTTACGTGATTATGATGGTCACGTAGCTCAAACTCGGGGTCTTCTCCCAAATGTTGCTATAGAAGTAGTTGGAAAAACGGTGATGATAGACATCAAGGTTGCCAATTCCAATACTCACTATAACCTCCTTCTTGGATGGTGTAGCTATATGTATGTGATGAAAGCATTTTATTCATCTTCCTTCTAACTTATGGTGTTCCCTCATGAAGGGAAGATTGTCAAGTTAGACCAATTAATGTACTATGAGGTGTTGGCGTTTATGGAAAACATTTTTCCCACTATTGAAAGCACTATTGGTTGTGCCTCCATCCTATCTTCCACCTACATTGGGCTCGACATTTTTCATAATTCCCCCATCATTGAAACCTTTCAAGTTCTTCCACCTCCACCCTTAAAAGTGGAAATCTCTAAGCTATGTATGATTTCCTCCAATAAAGAAACAACCCAACACCCTCCACCACAACCACAACCACAACCCACCCCTTATCCCATTAAGTTTCCTAAGAACCAATGAGGAACAACACCTATTCAGGAAATCCACTTTTTGTTTCCACCATCTGGAATCATGATCACACCAGTCATGGAGACTGTCAACCTCCTATCTTTGACATTAGGCCTCCCTATTTGGTACCTTACACCTCCCAACCTACCTCCCACCCCATAGGTTGTTTTAACACCTATGAAACCTATTGGTACTGCCAACCACCCTCGTCTAGGAGCGTCGAAAGCAACACGAATTACCACTATGCCTCCTTCTAGGAAGAAGTCCAGGGGAAATGCAATGAGTGCGACACCACCAACAAACTGGAATGAAACATTGAACCCACCCTATTATATATTAGTTCTATACTCACCTCCTTATGCTTTGCAGGTCACCAAAACTGTCCTGAATTTCCTATCTTAAACACTCATCTGCAAACGTTAGATGATGATCCCAATGAGAACATCACAATGGTTCATCTACCTGACACCCCCAAAACGTGTAACAAGTTGTTGTGCACCAATAATCCTTATGCAATGTGTTTCCTCCATGGCTATTACTCACATCATTTCCCATATCTTTCTGGGTATCAATCGTTACTCATTGACTTGTGTCATCTCTCCATAGAGCCCCAAATCACCACCACTGAACAAGTTAACCATCCAACGCCTTCTTTAAGCAGGACGAACACTATTTTTTCATCTCATTTTCTGATGAGCCTTCCTTTTCAACCCATACCACTATTATTGTGTTGAAAAACACCAGTCCCTCTAACCTATATGTTCAACCCTTCCAAGACAATGAGGAAATCCCATGTCCACAACATAGGGCAAGTCCCCAAAATTGCTTACTCATCATCATTGTACTCATTGGAAACATTGGGGGAATATACCCCATAGGGTCACCCCCTTGTCATCATCTCACCAAGTTAGTATTCCACCATGGCCATCATCCTCGTGGTACATCTGCCTTCCAACAATTGATCTCTGCCTTATTGATACCTCCCTAGGAGAACATCTACATTACATCGACACCTTTGTGTTGGGGGGCATGATTGATTATTTTGACCCTGGGATAGGGAGCATGCTCAATCATTTTGACCCTGACCCATCACATCTATCTTGCTATTTCAATAAGCCCATAGCTCAATCCAACACATATGTGAACCATAATCACAAACCCCGTGCCCGTAGTATGGGGACAGGACCTCAACCTTGCTCACTTTTTCACATGTGTGATCTCGACCATTTCTTGAGGTCATGTGTCACTTCTATATTTGGTTTGATTTCTAAATGCACCTTTTATGCTTGGGTGTCGTTTCCATGTGTACATGTCCAAGTCACGATGGAATCCACTTGTTTCAGTCAGCGACCGATCACCACAAGTATAACACTTCAAACTAGCATATAGGTAATCACCCCCACATAATATCATATGCATCAACCTATTTCATCCCCTTTTATTCCTGTAGGTACCCCCTAACTCTGTCTGGGTAAGTGGAAAATCCCAAACACCCTTGCATTTTCCCTTACCCAACAGTCAGAACCTACCTTACATGGGTGTCCACTTAGTACCCCCTATAATTTGGCACTCATGTCGTTGCAATTTCCATAGGTTTGGGAGTCCTCATAGTATTTGAGTTACACCCAACCGCATATTACTTAGTCATACACACTCATTGGCCTACCGTGCATACTCCCAAGTTTATGTCCATTAAAGGCATTTTTATTATCTACATTTCACATTCACGATACCTTCGCTCCTTCCATACTACAAAAATGATGTTATTATGTTTCCATTCATCATTCTGCAAGTAGGTTACCACTAGTGTCCTAAACCCCCCATCAAATCTTTCATCTGCAATCAGTCACCCAGTTAAGACCATCTGATCAGTTCATTGGAAACTTACCTAATGGCCTATTGATTTACATTACTGAGGTACCCTTCTATCTCACCAACCATTATATAAAGGTGTTTTTAAACACCACCTTTTTTTAAATGTCCATGCATCTAGGAATCAACAATTGTGAATTTCAACTCCATGACATCTTTGACGACCCGCACATCGGAGAAACCATTTAAAAATGGTGCTTCTTAGAACCCTTATGGATCGTATATGGTCCCTTGTTTACTATATCATCCTTGGTCGCCTTTGTTTAGATTATTATGTGATGAGTCGCGCTTTGAATCACCTTGATATTATGTTTTTCCCAAAATTATGCATCAGTACCCCCCCTCTCTCTAAGTTTCCCTCATTTGCAGCCAGATTTCCTGGTATCCCAATTATGTCCCTCCTTGAGATTAAGTTCACATATGTTTCTAGGTTATCCATGCCATCATACTCCAAATAAAGTAAGTTTGAGTCCCCATTACTCATTTTCCCTTGTATCCACCAGGAGTGTCTTAGTCCCATGTCCAATTCTACTATTACTTGGTTGTATCCCTCGCTCTTATGTCAAGGAAACATCATTGAGTTTCCAGTTGTAGGTCTCCCTCTGTCAACATCAACACATTCATTCTAGAGGATAGTCCCAAAAGTCCCATGTATATTGTTGATGTTTGGGAAAAATCGGAGATGCTTGAACTTTAAAACTTTTATCAAACAATTTCAACACTTATGAATTTCATAAATCAGTCACATATGAATCTTTATATTGTCCACATATGAATCTCATAAATAAATCAGTCACATAAATATATCAACCACATGTAAATCTCACAAATATATCATCCACATAAATCATCTTCATAAATCATCCATATAAATCAAATCCATAAATCAACCATGAGAGACAAGATATACCCTAGTAAAACCCTCTGAACATGAAGGATGAAAAACCCAACAATTCTTTGAGTATGGTAGATATATTTGGAAAGAATGGTCTACAACACATAAGCAGATTGTCTGATAAGAGATATCACCACAATAGTAGAGAAGAGAGATCCAATATAACCCTGCAAAAACAATTGTATGCAATTATATTGAACTCGCCATATGCCTAGCATATTAATAACAAACCAAAAACCCTAGCATGCAAAAAGTAGCTCATAGGAGGCTAAGTAAACAAACTAAGAGCACCACATAGTGCATTCATAAGGAGAATCTAACTAGAACTCCCTCCATGAAACCATTAACACCCTTCATTTCCTGAATTACCTTTAACTGAATGTTCATTGTCTTGAATTGAAAGTGAACTAACTTGAACTAAATGTTAACTTACTTGAATTTAATGTTAAATTTACTTGAATTGAATGTTAACTAACTTGAACTGAATGTTAATTGAATGTGAATTGATCATATATATTACTCTGGGCCATATAGTCATATGCTAAATTAATTCATTCTAGGGGTAGTTAATCCCTAAAGGAGACTTATAGCACTCAATGACCATGACTAGCAATATATCACATAGTATTTCCACTTTACCAAGTAAATTTTGCCACCTCAATAAATGAGGATATTGGTAGGAATTGATATTACTCACAATTCTACAGTCTTGATATTACTCACAAGACTTAGCTTGATATTACTCACAAGCTCATCTCCATAACTGGAGGTCCATGTCATAGGGTACCTTCTATGAGAATACTTGACTTGATATGACACACAAGTGTGACTTGATATTACTCACAAGTCTGGAAAACGACTCCTAATGTTTTACAATCAACATACCTTGGCCTCATAACCACCATTGATGAGCCCCTTGGACCACATGAAGGGATACCTCAGTTCCCTTCAGCATGGTTGTTTCTTACGTGCTCAACACCATCTACCTTATCACATCGATGAGATTCATACAAGTTGATGGTTCTCTCATTATTTGGTTGAAGACCTCGCATGTCCCTTGACTCTATTTCATTAGTGAGTCTACATGGAAACCCCATGACATTATGTTTCCCGAGATATGTGGGTTGCATTACCAATGGTGTTTGGAAGACTCCAAGACATATGCTTTCTTGTGTATCTAGTTTTGATGTAGTTAATTATACTTGTGGGATTCATACTCTCAGATGTTTGAGTCACTACTGATGTTGGACCCCTTCAAATCCAATAGTGCATCAGATATTGAGATTCAACATTTCATGAGAATGCCATTGTTCCAGTACCAGTTCTTCATATCATCCATGGTTGGACCATGATTGCTTTCTAGTTTTCAATTCATTTTGGACACCTATGATATTCAGAGAAGTTATCCATGTATTTATTGAGTCCCCCTTTGGGACTCATTCCACTTTTTATATTTTAATACATTGATACAAGCATGGGTATTCCCTCCTCATCCATATATTTGAGATTATATGCACCCCATTCAGATTGATTATTGTATTTGTGAGAAAGGTCCATTATAATTTTATTAAAGGGCGAGCTACCTCTGACATAGCCTCCATTATCTATGTCACTGTCACATTTATCTCCTAGAAAATAAATATCCTATGATGTATATTAGCCATACGATTAGCTCCTAACCTCACACCTCAAGGGGTAACATGTTAACACCAAAATTTGTCTACCTTACACATGACCTAGCCGCATCAAACCTATATGTCATTAACCACCTTTCATTTACATCGCATGAGCCATCAATTATCCAAATTACCTAAGTCAATCATAAAAGGTCATTTGAAATATAAATTGACTCATTTAATGCAAAACTTATGAGTCATAGTGCCTAAAATGACATTTTGGATATTTCTTTTTTTACAAAAAGGAAACTTAGAAATTTCCCGAAAGTAGGGATAGGGATCCCAAAAAGCAAGGAGATGAAAAGAAACTTCAAAAATAAAAAATGGAAAAATATCCAATTTATCCTTATCCCGCCATCCTACCTAAGTGCCTATAAATTGACCATGAAGGTCCCCCATTTATAAACAACTTCTCCACCCATTTCCTATATTCTTAATCTACCAAAATATCCCTTTGTGATCTGAAACTCCCTTGAGTATTCCCATTTCACCTTCATTGGATATCTGCACCTCGTGACATATGGTTGGAGAACATAGGGTTGTTAGGAGACCAAGTGCACTCTTCTTCAGAAAGTTGCAGGCCCCCTGTCATTGCTACTATAAGGTAACTCTTGGTCCATGTCTAGACCATTCTTTTAATGAAAAGGAAAAATATTCTTTGATTTGTTTAAATGTGCGTGTCAAAGACTGAAGTCAATGTTACTTTAGATTTTCTTAATTGCTTTTAATTCCAGTTATTTGATTGCTTAGAAAAGATTTTGTTTTTGTTTGTAAATTTGTTATAAAAAAAAAATTTCGCCTGATATGAAGTCACATGTTGTAAAGGAGGTCATGAGCTCAAATCACACCCATGCTTACCCATGTCCCATGCTTGCAGGCGATTGTGGGGCACCTAGGGGTATAGTGGTAGCAGGAATAGATCCCTGGACCACATGTCACGCGAGTACCAGCCTAGTCCCCAGTTGTCGATTCTCCTAGTCACAATATATATATATATATATCTGTGTGTGTTGTTTAAACTGCTACTAAGGTTTCCTTAAACCTTAGTAGGTGCATTTTGGCACATCCTAGTTTGCAAAAACCAATAACAATTGAAGTGATAAATACCCTAGCGCTACATCATGATGTTCAAGGGGACCAAGATTTGGAACCGAAAGAAACAAGTTACTTTTAAATACTCTAAAGCATTTCAAATATATC
The DNA here is from genome assembly GCA_001517045.1 of Pseudotsuga menziesii. NCBI lineage: Eukaryota > Viridiplantae > Streptophyta > Pinopsida > Pinales > Pinaceae > Pseudotsuga > Pseudotsuga menziesii. The sequence continues at coordinate 216,277 of LPNX010375031.1, forward strand.
AACGATCCATATAGCATAACACAACATGATATTAAATATATGTTTGTGTTCATGTGTAGACAGAGAGAGGGTCGATCTTCATATAAATTTATCCCAAACCCCTAACAAAACACAGTGAAAGTCCCATATTTCATTTGTGTAACTATGAAAACAAGAGTTTGAAATACAACTGATCAATGATAAAAGAAGAATATTTAATAAAACATTAATAAATTACCAAAAAAACATGGTAATGAACCAATGGATAAAATATAGGGATGAATCCTCTAAAATTTAATAAAGGCTAGTCCAAGCTCTATTAAAAAGTAAAAGATTCATTTTCAACTTAATTAAACAAAACTAAAAGTAACTTGTTTCTTTCGGTTCCAAATCTTGGTCCCCTTTCTAAGTCCTTCATCCTTGATATAATAACTCCTCAGTTGCAAATGTTTCTTGATTTTCTAACCATTTGTCTCAAAATAGACGAAATGGATGATGTGGCATTTTTCTCATATGCTAACAATTTTATTCATTGCAACATGTTATTAACTCAACCATAAATTACCATAAGGATGTCTCTTCAAGTACCTGAAGCATTATGTAACTAAGAACTAGAACTTACCAACAAAGTAACACAATAATAGACAAAATGACCCTAAGACCTACTTTATTATTAATGAAAAATATTGGTGATCCTCCCTTTCCCATGGAAGGAAAGGGAGCTATGGAACTTACTCCCTCGCCCATATTGTTAGTGTTAAAATATTGAGAATATGCATAAACATACAAAAATACATTTACACCAACGTGTAAATCAATAGAAAATATCTACTTGTCTATCCTTCTATCCATAAAAGCAACAATAATCATGTAAGAAATAAGAGACGAGATGAGACAAGAGAACAATACACTAGATATACATCGTACAACCCCAAATGGGGAAACATCCAGAGGAAGGTTTGGTATTCTTTATTCTTCATAAATATCCAATCATTCAAAAGAGCTCCACCCCACATTTGCTTCACAACGTTACAGTAACATCACAATGCATGCCATAAGATATATGCAATATGCCCAAAGGCTCTCCCTAACCTATATTATATACAAAGAGGTATGGAAGGATAACATCCCAAAATACATGTGGGGTAAATTATTTTTCACCTCTTTATATAAAGAATGGTAATATGAGAATATTACTCCATGATGCATGTGGAATAACTCATTTTACATAAGATTATACTTATGTATGCCTTCCAATGCAAGATAAGACATCTTACGACATTATACTATACATCATTACACATGTAATCTTAAAATTACACATTCCAACACTCCCACTTAATGATGAATAAGAGAACAACACATAAATGGAGGAAGATGACATTACATTAGCATTCCCCCTTGATGAAAACTTCCCTCATTCCCAACAAACCACGAAGATACATGAACTTTGCTTCTGTCATGGATTTGATCAAGATATTAGTTGTTTGCTTTTCTATGGAACAATAATCCAAACATATAACACCACCTGCAACAAGATCTTGAATTTATTGAGTATCCAAGTCAATGTTTTTAGTCGTGTAGTGATACACTAAATTGCATGCAAGATGAATTGCACTTTGATTGTCACATATTGATTCTATACGATATTTTTGTAATAGACCAAGCTCTATTAGAACATGTTGGATCCACTACTGCTTATTTAGCTACTTCCTTAGTTGTCTTGTACTGTACTACACAAGAAGAAAGAAAAAGAGTTCTCAACTTCTTACTAGACCATGAAATATGTCTTGAACCGAGATGAAAGATGTATCTTGTAGTATACCTTCTATCCAAAGCATCCCCTTCCCGATCAAAATATGTATAATCAAGAAGTGAAACTTTATGCCTGCTAAAATACAAAACACAATAATGCATTATCCCCTGTATAAATCTGAGAATCCTCTTTCTGCTTCCAACGAATTTCATAAGGATTTTGCATAAATATTGAAACCATTATGACTACAAAAGAGATGGCCCGATGTGTGTCAAACATATCAAACTCCCCACAAGTTGATGATACAAAGTGGCAACAACAAGAGGATTGTCACAATCATCAATTAATTTTACATTGGATTGGAATGGCATAGGTGAAGGGTTACAATAACTCATATGAAACCAACAAAGTATATTTTTCACATACTTAGGTCGAGACAACAATATACCATCATCTAAATGCCAAATATTTAGACCCAAAAATAATGTAGTAGACCTAAATTGGTCATTTCAAATTACTTCTTTAGATTAATTTTCATTTATTATATAAATGTAAGTTGTATGCTAGTAATAAGAAGATCATCCACATAACATACCACAATGAGGACATCATGATCAAAGTTCTTAATGTTGAAATTATTCTTATACTGAGAGGGGGGTGAATCAGTATAATATAATTTTTCTCACTTAGAACATTCATCACTTATCCAGTAACTTCAAAACAATAAATACACATAAACTCAAATCATAATTCACATAATTTAATGTGGAAACCCATTCGAGAGAAAACCACAAAATATTATCTTCATAAATTCATGTAGGAACCAACCTATTGTTACAATGTTTGTAGGAACCAACCTACTAGAGATATCAATCCCCTCTAATGAGCATGCTCAGCAATATGTAGGCACCGACCTATTGTTACAAGGTTTGTAGGCACCAACCTACTAGAGACACCAATCCCCGCAAATGAGAACCAACTCAACAATATATAGGAACCAACCTATTGGAGACACCAATCTCCTCAACTAAGAACTAACTCACTAATATGTAGGTACCAACCTACTGGAGACACCAATATCCTCAACTAAGTGTCAACTTAGTAAGATCTAGGCACCAACCTATTGGAGAAACCAATCTCATGTTGTTACTACTTGTGTTTCCTCTTCTACTGCTACTACTTCCTTCTATTCTCTAATCCTATACCAATATTCACTATTCCCATAGACAACACCTATCTCTACAAATTCACCATAATTGGTTTCATACTATGACTCTTGATTTGCTTCACAACCTATCTCAGACTTGGTCCATCATATGTTTGAAGATGATTTTATGATCATTCAGAAACCCTTATTTACATAGGGAAATTATATAAAAATATAGAGAACCAATATATAAAACTTGGATCAAAATTACTTCAATATATCTCCTTTATCTCCTCCAAGTTCCATTGTCTAAAACATCCTAGAACAAAAGTTATAGTGAAAATACTGTACTGACCTATTTGAAGTCAATTTCGGGATAATTTATAAACCCTAAATTCTAGAGGAAATGTCTTCAAAATTATGGTGAACCAGTATCTAAAATTTGGACCATAGGTACGTTGATATATCTCCTTCATCTCCTTCAAGTTTCACTATCTAAAACGTCTTAGAACAAAATTTATAGTGAAAACTCCATATAGACCTATTTGGAACCATTTCAGGATCTTTCATAAACCTTAACTTCTTTAGGTCATATCTCCAAAAATATAGTGAATCAACATTTGAAACTTGGATCACATGTACTTCAATATCTTTCCTTCTTATCTCCAAGTTTCGTGGTTTAAAGTGTCCTAGAACATAAGCTATAGACAAAATGCAATACTGACTTGTTTGATGTTGATTTCAGGATTATTCAAAAACCCTAAATTCCCAAGGTTGTATCTATGAAAATATAGATAATATGCATCTAAAACTTGGATTACATGTACTTCAACATATCTCCTCCATCTCCTCCAAGTCTCACATTCTGAAACGTTGTACAACAAAAATTATAGTGAAAATGCCAAGATGACCTGAAACTCTTCCTTTTTGGAATGATATTCGATCTTTGTTCACCTACTTCTTCAAATGCTAAATGACTTTCCACAAGTGTGCATATATTATTATATCTCCATATCTTGTATGGGTAAGTGAATGAATAAGGAAGTGCTCCACTTGTTTATCCCCTTGAGATTGTTGTTCTCCTTGCATTTTCAACTCTTTCCTTGTTTGTAACTCTCCCTTTTCAACATCAACGATAAAGGGTTGCTCCCCCTGATCTTGTGCTTCTCCTTAAGCACTTAGTGTTGTGAGGAGAAGGATATCACTCCCAAATTTATCTATTTTTTCACATATGACTTCATTGAGTATGTATATATTGATTGAGGTTTGTGTATATATTGATATTTGGACGATCTCCTCGACAACACTTGGCTTTACTCCTTCGTCGATGCTTGGACATAGCAGTGCATTATTACATTTGTCATTTAAGAAGTGATTCGACAAAGTCTCCTTTTGGCATGTAGTACATTGAGATTCAATCCGGTGCACTTTTAGACTCGGGATGACTATTGACTATAGTGTTTTCGATACTTGGATGAGTATGTGACTACCAATTGGATGGATGCTTGGGAATTTGTAGTTGGGTGCTTATTTTCCATCTTATGTGTAGTAGAAATAACCCCATATGTACAACAAGAATAAGTTTCAAATTACTTAAATTATCAAGTGATGGAGAGTTACGTGAATGCGTTGTGCAAAGGATTTTCCTCCTTGGCGGTTGTGAATTCTCTTCCTTGAGTGCTCGATATTGAAGTTTGCATGCTTGAAGTTAAGCTAGGGTTTTGAAAGTCCATTCTTTCGATGACATCCAGAAATTTATCCATGATCTCAAGCTTTTCAAGAGGCGATATAATTACTCTCTGTTCATTCGGTTCATATCCAGCTTGAGTCAAATAACAAGCACTTCTCTTCTTCTTGTTGGATGGTCATGCTCGATGTTTGTACTTTAAATGCTTACTTAACAATCCTCAACACCTAAACTTACTCAACATTCAAACACATATTTAGTCACAAGATTATGATAAACTCCGCGTTGGATCTCTTTTTGGTATTTTGGATAATCACTTGCCTTCATGAGCTTTCTCTTTACGCTTGGGCTCAGGCTTAATTTAGCTCTTGGTTGTATGCTTAGAGATTGTGTTCTAATAGTATAATATATATTTTTTGAAAATATAATAATAAGACATTTGAAATCAAAGGCAAGATCCTGCTACAAAAGGCACTATATTTAGTAACACATCTTTCACAAGTTTTGCACATTGGATATATGGTGAAACTGATACCACAATTTTCAATTTTATGTAGCGTCCGCTTTTAAGATAAACTAGAAATGCACTACAGATTCAAGTAAAGGATTGGAGTGACCGAAAATTTAATGGAGCTATGACACAAAGGATAACTGGCTGGCAAATTTGACACAATATTGACAACAGTTTCAAAAAAATTGACAATCATATTTGTGATCTAACACAAACTCTCTGATGACATATAACAATCTCATAACCAACCTAAGTGGACCCTAATTGGACTTAATCATCTAAATGCAAGGAGCAACTGATGATAGGCTAATACATGTGGTGTTCATCCCTAAAAGACTCAACAGCTGTGCTAGTAGCTCAGAATAACTTTAAAGATAGTTAAGACCTTGAATGGTGGAGTGAACACCCATGTTTTACTCCTCAACTCTAATGACAATGGATCTCTACTAAAATTAGGAAAAGAATCCCCAAAATAAGGAATGTGCCCTCAAAAACTAAAAATAAATGGTTAGGAGCTCTATAAATGGCAATTGTCCTGTAAATAGTAGTGTCGGTCCCTTGGAACTTAGGAGGAAGCTATAGGGTGCCTCAATTGGCCAAATTGGATGCAATTTGGACCAATAGACTCATGAGACCAAGACCTAAGTCCCTAAGTGAGAGAGTGGTGCCATGGATAGGGTTATTATGCTATAGTATGAATTGCACCATTTCATAGAAGGTTTTTACAAATATATCATGGTAAATACTTCGACCTCACAAATTCTACAATTGAATTTATCCTTAGACATTAACTAGTTAACTAGAGATGTGAGTTTGATCATAGCTTCATTCTTCACTTCTCTTCTCTAAGAACTAAATTATCTCTTGAGTTACCGACGAGCTTTTATTTCACCTTTTAATAAAATGCAAATCGAAAGTTGTGCATAAATTATCAACCTAGGGATACAAAGGCTTATGAGCTACCTGGCAAAGTATATGTGAGACACTGTAAGTTGGAATGGTTTAACACAGAGGAGGTCAATGGGTTATAGAACTAAATTTGAGATGCAACTATTGGTGAACATGCTTCTAAGAAGATCATAACTTACAGAAAGAATCATGTAATCAAACCAAAAGCTCTAACTATCAAACTCAACAACCCTCTGCTATGTTGTAACGTTCTGATATACTACAGAAAGAAATTCATGCCTGAATCTGATTAAACACATTGGAAATTTCACACGAAAGCAATTTAATAAACAACAACTACAGTACATGAATTGGAAAGAGCTAATTTAATTCAACGGCCTGCTTCTACCATTATGAGCTAGTAACAAATTCTCAACAACAATTCTAATGCAATCATTCACCATAAAAGTAATCACGATTCAGTGTTCATAATCCATACATTCCCCTATGTTCACTAATAATGATAATGAATATTATACTATCCAGTTGTGTCACCACTTAAACATTCATATTAAACTGTAATCAGCACACCAAATCCAAATCGAAGACAATTAGATCAATCTTCAACTACATAAAACATTAATTTCAACAATATCAACTACGTGCATAAAGAAAATAAATTCTAACTACAACAACACCTGTCACAGAACGGGGCCCTACCTTCAGCGATAGGAGCTGAACAAGCCACTCACTCACATGAAATTAATTAACACATACAAAATCAAGATAATATAGGGTTCTTATATAAAAAGTTCTGATCACAGCAGTGTTCAATAGATCTATGCAAAATGATGGCTAAAGTACTATGGAAGAGATTCAATATTCTTATATATCAACGCTCATGAGAGAAGTATGAAAGATCGTGTAGTTACAAAAAAAATCCCAATAAGGTCCATCTGTTGATTCTCAAAAGATCTCATGAGCCATTCCAGGAGCTAGTACGGTGGAGAGTGGAGATGGTCCCAGAAATATCCCGTAGTGGTCAACAACCTCATGGGATGACCCAACGAGTTAGGAGTCATCAAAGACCCAAAATGATCAATTGGACACAGAATCTCTGATTCTTGGATTGATTACATCATCGTTTATGCACTGTGTAGGTGACCAAAATGATGTAAAATAACGCCCAGGAGTGAAATACATAAACTTGATACCTATCTGTTATAGCTTGGGACTGAGACACAAGTTGTCCAGCTTCCATAATTCCTTCATTCTGCAACTTGGAAGTGAAATGATATTGAACCTGAAACACCACTTCTTTAGTAGGAAATCATGGCATCATAACTCTATCCAAATCATCAACAATTGACAAATAACAAGGAAAACGAGATCAATCCTTACCAAAGCCAAAACTTCGCCAAATGTAATGAAGAGAGCAAATAGTGATATAGGATTAAATCAGAAAGTTCATAAACAAGGAAAAATATGAGAACAAAAAGGGTCATATACGTAGCCCTTCACATGGAAGATAGACAAAGGATTATGCGGCGGAATAAGGTAAGGATAAGGTTAACAGATGATCAAGATCAACGGTTCAAGAGAGAAGTGGATTAAATCTATGGACAAAAAGGGATCCACCCTTGTGACATGCATGGGGATTAACGGAGAATTCCACTAACTGAAAATAAAACCGCTCTCCTAGATTCCAAAACTACTATTTCAATAATATATAGGATTAAATCATCAACTTCATAAACAAGGAAAAATATGAGAACAAAAAGGGTCATATACACAGCCCTTCATCTCCCCCCAACCAAAATGTTTGCATATCCTCATGCAATCTAAGACTATGATCCACTAACAGGGGTACTCAAAGAGCTGTTTAGGCACTCATCAGTCCACTTATAGGAAGAATACCCAGATTTTGTTGCACTGTAAAAGCCCCTCTGTACATTAAAATTTTTGCAAAATTCACTGTCTCTCCATCCACAACAGGACACCAAAGTATAGGAAAATGAAATCGAAGTCCAATCCAATTGGCTTTATGCATACTCAGGAAGTCAAAATAGACTTGTGTTATGTCCAGGGATCTCTTGAACATTCTAATAGAGAAGCGGTCTTTTCTCTTTAAGTCTAGACTCAGAGAATTAATCCTTCTTCGTAGATAGAGCAAAACCTCCAATCTGTGAAAGGGAATCCAATTTCTGCATTCCTGAACAGCTTTAAGTTGGGCAGTCTCCAGGAGGGTAACGAATATTTGATCTTGCATAACCCGGTTCCTAGCTGTGAATAATTTTTCAACTGAGGGGGAACCTCTCACCCAAAGAGCATATTCCCATTCAATGTTTTCCACAACAGTGGTGGCATTGTTCCATCTCAAATGATTTCTAATGAAGGACATGAATTCCCTCAATTGTACTTCCCCTACACGAGGGTTTGGGTCCCAATCCTCATAGTCTGTCATAACCATATTATGCATATTTAATTCACATAAAAAATCTTGTTCTTCATCATTACTCCTGGAAAAAGCCGCAATGAACTGATCTTTTGTCTCGATGTGATCATGATACCCCATGGTTACCATTGACTGTCTAAAATATATAAGTTGTTCTATTAAAAGTACAGAGTAAAGATTCGAAGGGGGTCTTAGATTCCTCATAGAATGAGCCAAATAATTCATATATTCTTTTTTCAAATTTCAATTTCTCCACTTCTTGACTAAGCCTCCTCATGGCCAAGGCATACTCGTGTTTCAGTAGATGCTCTGTAATTGTTTCCTATTTGTTCCACTTCATCCGGTCACTAGGAAACTTTAGTTGTTCTTCCAATTCCCCCACCCATTGCTTGCAGCTACGCTACCACTCCTTCCAAGTCCCTTATTTGGGATTCATCTAAAGGGGTATCTTCGTGCGCCTTTTGATTCTCTGTTTCTTCTACTTCAAAACCCTCCTCGGATTCTATACCTTTTATTTGCATGATATCCTCTATCCCTTCATCGCTAAGTGTCCCCCTAAAGTCTTCCCTTTGTTTTCCTTCCAATTCCATGGCTTCCAATAAGGTATCCATCTTATGTTCCCCTATCCTCTGTAATTTCTCTTGTAGGGCCACCATTTCTTTTGTTTGCTTCTAATCAGAACTTTTCAATTCCCAGTAATATTTCCTCAGCTTACCATGTGCTCTTCGATAATTGCACAGCAGAAAATGATGAAATTTTCTCGTCTCATTGCCTCGCGTCCCCTTGAATATAGCCATCCATCGTTTTCCTTCTTTTTGTTGTTCTTCTACATTCTGCAACCCGACTTGATTTTCCCGGTTTTCACTAGTGCTCTCTAGCATAGTGAATGCTTCATGTCCTTCATCAAATTCATTGTTTTGACTAAGCAATTTTTCTTGGTCTTGTCGCTCTTTTTGATCCCTTTATCTCGTCCAGGTATGGTGTCCTTCTATTGAACTGGTTGGGGTTTCAACTTGCAGGCTTCTCTTGTTTCCCATATAGGATAATTTCTTACTTGGATTTTCTGGAGTATTTTCCAGCATGTTCCTTTTCTTCCTCCCTGTCTATCTAATGCTCGAGGATATGCCCACGAATCATTCCCATGTCTGGTTCTGCTTCTATAGGGAATCTTCCACCAACAATCTGATCAAACCATGATATGACAAACTAGTGTCTGGATTCTTACTGCCCTTAACCATTCTTCTCATCAATTCTAAGGATTTCCACATAAAATATGGCATATTGATATAGTTATGATGCCTTAAATGGTTCAAAATTTTAAAGTGATAATCAAATACTAAACTAAATCGACCTTCGCATGTAATAAATTTGTACACGCAGAGCGCCACCTCGCCCCATGGAATTGGCAATGAATTTTGTCTTGTCCCCTTCTCTGTTCCTTGCACTAGTTCACCAGGTTCCAAAATGGCGTCTATAAGCAGCTTTATTGGCACTCGTCTCTCAAACCATCTTTCACCTATCTATGGTAATCCAGAGACCCTTGCAATTGGTTGCTCATTCACTTGAATTTTCAGTCCTCGTACCCCTGTAACTGAATTGTCATATGTGAGCGTGAACATCATTGCAATCGCAGCATCTCCATTCTTCATTTTGTCAAAATAATCCAGCCACCCTTCCTATTGAAAAAAAAATTTCACTTCTTTGTATCCATAGACCATATCTGTATTCTTAGGTTCACTACAGATTTTGCCCCTCATTGTGCTTCATTCTTTATTTCCCTTCAAATTCTTACAACACTTCAGATTCTCCCATCGACTCTTTGAAGAAAAGGATGGGTTTGGATTATTAGAAGGTGGGTTCATGATGTCGCAAGGTGGCATCGTGGTGTTATCGGTACTGGTCTGACTAATAGTCCGTGGGTAGTGGAGTTAATACCAGCCAAGATTAGTAAGTTTCCCTTGGTACAATAGTGGCTACTATATTTAGAGGCACCTCTAAAGTCTCCTCTCCCCAACCAACTTGACACACGACCCTGTGTGGTACTATTGGTTTAATAAATCATGATCTGTCTTCCTGTTCTTATCAAAAGCGGATGAAGGATGGTTACGTACCTGCCTTACCTAAGAAGAGATGGATGAAGTTCGACGGCTGGTTGATTGCAGTGGTGCGAAGAAGGACAGAAAGTTCTCCACTCTTTGAGCTGATGGATATGATAACTGCCATCATTTTCCTTTGTTGCTGAGGAGTTGAAATGATGTCCCGGAATAGAGTGTTGTCGGGTGAAACTGATGTGACCCGAGTTGGCTGTTGAAACTGAATCCATGATGTTGCGGATCAACGTTGCATGATTCCTATACTCCACATGTTGGTGATGTCAATGATGTTGTGCCCGTACAAGTAAGAAAGGTTCTGCCATGTGGAGAGGGGTAGTATGTAACATGGAAAGTAACCCAAAATATGACCATTAAAGTGTTGGGATATGTCAGAAAAGGAGCCCATAACATTGTTTGAGATGGTTTCGTGGTGTTGTGAAAAGGTATAGGGAGTGGAACATAAAGAGATTCGGTAACATTACGGAAAAGGTATGTGGAGTGGATAAGAGGTTCTGTAATACGATAGAACATGTTCTGCAATGAGGCGGAAGGGTATTATGTAATTGTTACGGATGGAAATTCCTATGGCTTGGGGTACCACAACAGACATCTTAACTCCATAAATCAATCCTTTCCTATATGCAAGAGAAACCAAATATCTAACACTAAAGGATCTTGATTCGTACCTTATTCTGGACGGTTGATGTAGATCCCCGTTGAGCTTTTCCAATCTCGCTTGTATTAGCAATTTGCTTCCTCAACATTCAGCAAACAAGACAAGCATGCTATATATAATTGTGTTAGACCTACTCTAGCATATATAATCAATAACATATAAGAATTTAAAAGCATCCATGGATCAAATACTCATTTAAATACACGTTATTGGACAGGAAAAGATATTTCTATTGATATAAAACAAAGATTACAATAGTGACAATCTCTGTCGGCATGTCTACGAATTGGAGAAACTGAGTCCCCCACTTGGGCCTACACCACTTCAATCCTCCATATCTCGATAGCAAGCTCACAAGCAAAAGGCAAGCTTGGGAAGAACACAAAGTGCTCCAAGGGACAAAGGGATGCAAACTCAAGTATAAGCTCTGGCAACAATGGACTATAATTTTCTTACTCTTCAATTCCTCCCCCTTCAATGTATCCAAAGGGTTCCTTATATAGTGCTTCAATGGGGTAATGGAAGGTCAAATCTGAGTGATCTCAAGTCATATGGAAGGCCAAGAGACAAGTGGCTCGGATCCACATCAAGGTGTTGCAGCTGCAACTGTTTCCCCAAATTTTCAAATTTTGGACTCCCTTGTTAATTTTAGCATTGCCTAGAATCGTTCGGATCCATGAACTCTTTTTGTTTTTGCTTTAATTTTGGACTATTTTGAGGTTAACTCTCTTCCTGTTTTTCGAAAAATTGCTTATGTTTGAAACTGTTGTGGGTTGCGGAGTTTAAAGTTTGGTTTGTTGCCCTTCAAGCTGTGATTTCTTCTTGGGAACTTATTTCTCATGCTAGCCACTGTTTCGAAGGCCATTTAAACAACGTATCGGAGCCATGTTTCCTTAGGAAGCCTCCGTCGTGGAAATCGAATGATGATTTTTCTACAGAAGGATCGTGACTCCTCCGTTGCCGCATCGTATTGTTTGACTTGTTTATATTATCGGAGGTTGGTCAAATTTGAGTCGAAATAGTTGCTCTTTGTGAAGCCGTTGTTTCGGAAGTGAAACAGGTTTTTTTTTTTGGACCGCTGCGAGACCTTAAGTTGGTCCGAACACTTAGCATTGTACATTGATCTTGCATCATAGCAAAATTTATGGTTTGGATCAAAGGATGTAGTCTGTTTATCTTCCGCCCTTGCGGCCCCCAAGCGAACTAGGTATCCACCATATAACCCCTTTGCCCGCCGAGACTTTGTTGGGTTTCCATCGCTTTGTCTTTGGATCGGAATCTGTAGTCTTTTCTCCTTCGCCCTTGTGTCCATGTAACACACTAATTGTCCGACGTTAATGTCTTTCCACTCGCCGAATGGGAGTTCTTCCGCCCAGAGTTAGGTTCTAGCGCTTCCGACTTCGATAAACTTAACAGTCTCATGAATCCCATTTCCTGTTTGAGACCCGCTGACGCGGCTGTGAGTAGGACTACCATAGCCGAGGTTTTAGTGTTTTAAGCCATCGATAAGTTTTCTCTTCCCGTCGTTTTGTGATTTTTAAACCTCTGTGTGGGCGAGACAGTGGTTCTGGTGCTTGTTAAGGTTTTAATAATAAGAGCGCAGTACAGGGCCTCTTTGATGACTAGTCATTTTGTTGATGTAGTTTGATTTTATTGAAAAAATGCCGTCCTAATTAATGATAAATGTCGTTTAATTGCAGACGGACTCAAGAGATTTTTACAAATTACTACTGCGAGAAGGCATAGCTGGGAGATGAAGCAGCAGAAAATTGGCTGGACAGTGTTAGGTAGAGTTCGTACTGAAATCGATAGGATATCAAGGAGGACAAATGAAAGACAAGGCAGAATCGATGATGACAAAATCCCAGGCTTGGAAAGATCCGTTAGTTACCGAGCGGATCTCGCTGTGTTAAATACTCATAAGTTGAAATCTAAAAGCGTAACGCATAAAGTGAATCATGAGTACTCATGGAAAAGACAAAATGGTGATATTAGACGGTTTTGGAGGAGCCCAAAGGTCACACGGTTGGGGCAGCCCAAGGGGTTGGCTGATCTGATTTAAATATAGGGAAGTTAGAGTTTACAGGGGCTTTTTCCCTAGAAAAACTTGTGAACGATTGTTTGTAAGAGGAACTACTTCGTTTTACAATAAGAAATTGCAAATTTTGCATGTTGGAGAAGGTGCTATGTGGAATGTTTCAATGTGATAAAATGAACAATGTTGAAGGGGAACTATTTCGTTTTCGACTGTGTTTCATTAACTGTGAGAGCGTTCTAACTTTCTGAACCTATGTTCTTTCATGAATGTTCTCTAGTATATTTTGTGATATTTTCCACTATGAGTAATGGAATTTTTAACTGTTGATGAGCGATCTTGTCGTGTATACTTTTATTCATGTTTATATGTTTGGTTATAGGAACAGCTATCTGTGATTTGCCGTAACATGTGAACAGTATTACATTACTCATGAATTAATATCTAGCTCTCTAGAGATAGCCTAGTTAGTATTTATTTTCTTGTTGTGTGTGTGATTTAGATGCTTGAGAGTTTAAGACGAGAGGTAAGAACCTATGCATCACATTGTGAATACTCCTTGCATTCTTTATTACTCTGCATGTTAAGTAGGCACTTGCATATCATCCATAAAGTCAAAAAAATACAAAAAATATATACGGTGGACCGGGCCGCAACCGATAAAACCTTTTATTTTTTGTTACTTGACCTACGATAGCCGGACCGCAAACCGGACGAATTCCCTACACCAAACAGTCACGGGCTAGTTGGGAACGTGGACTGGGGAGAATCCCTTGCTGTTGTTGCCTACAATTTTCCAGGCCCCAACACAAGGAAAACTCCAAAATCATTTGGCCTTTTGCACACATCTTGATGTACGTGGGTTTAAGGGTCAAATCTGCGTATATACGCGAGAAAGGGATTAAAAGTTGCGTATGGAAATTATTGCATGTTTTTAGGGATGATCTTGGAAACATCAAAGGTACAAAAATGGTCCATGGGGTCTAACGAGTCCGTAAAGGGACAGGGAAGAACATAAAAGTGTGATCCACCATGTGTGGTAAAATCAGCTATAACAGATGCCCCCTAATGTGGGAGGTCAGAGGGGTCATACGATGGCCGAAATACATTATAAGTCCATCCCAGAAGTGGAGTGATGAAGAACCCAGTGGAAGAACCAGCCATCCAATCAATACAATACAATGATCAAACTCTGCACATAACTGCAAGTAGATGTAGCAGTCCTGGATACATAAGAGTACAATGGCCATGAATAGGCATGATACAAAATATGACATGTGTGGTCATCGCCGCGTACAATATAGATAGCTTAGAATCTCCATGACGAAGATATACATAGGATCATGATCTCCATGTAGGCTGAAGATATATAATGGATCAAGATATCCATAATGGCTGGAAATATCTGACATATACTGGAATCAAGTCACAAGAGCTGAAATCTCATGAACACTGGCACGATCAAGGAGGTAGCATATATAAGTTGCCACCAGTTTGGAAGGTCTTCTACACAAACCGCTACGAGTACATGTCCTACTATGTGAATAGAGGTGTCGAGGTAGAACATAGTAGTCCATCGTCTGATTACCGGTCATTGATGTATACTGTTAACAGACGCGAGATCACCCACCGATAATGAAAATGGGAATCAAGGTACTAGAGTACAAACTAACAAGTGTGAATAAATGTGTTGAGGTCGAACACTTGAGAAAATCCATCAATCAGGGGACATTGATGTATTCCCAAAAAAATGTCGATGGTGAGAGAACCTGCCACTGATGACTGCAAGTCTCAAGGCACTCAAAAATTACTCTAGATAACTATCCAAAATAAATGATCTGAAATCGATGGGATGAAATCCGATGGAAGGAGGGAATTAAGGCATCCCCATCATCCAACATGAGGTACTCAGCAAAGCTGTATAATGTGGGAGGAGTCGATCATAATGTGCACGAACCAGTAACTGTACCGAGAATGGCCGACATGCAGAGTCAAGATAACTGAGGAATTGCTGACTTAGGTTTCAACTTCCTTTGAACAAGATCATAAAGGTGAATGGTAACTGAATGTATGCAGCATAGACTCGATATACAAAACTAGGACATCTCTGCAACACAAGAGGCATCGACAGAGGCTCCATAGGGACTGGAAGCTTAACCAGTCGATGGAGATAAAATCAGAGAAATGAGTACAGCTCCTAAATTCAAACTATTAACCCAACCAATGGATGTGATATATAGTGCTCTATTCGAAGGCGACACAACTTGACTGCTGCCAAAGATAACATCTTTCTTGTCTAGCTTTTTGGTTTTTTTTTTTTGGACTTTTTCAAATATTTGAAAAGCTTGAAAAATAATAAAATCGCTTTATAGTTACAGACTAGGAGGAGACGAGTGTCAAGGGACAAACAAACTAGTTCCAAGCAGCGGAACATACCTATGCTCAATGCAAGGACATATGTATAAGATAGAGACACTCGGGGGAAATTCCCCTCTCGGTAAAAATCGGGAATCAAGCTGCAAAGGATATATAAAATGGCTTTGCATGGCTAGACATGAGACACGCTTGGGCTATATGGCTGAAACTCAAAGTCAAGGAAGTCGGCACAAGGCTCAATGTGGCAAGAAAAGCTCATGATAATGCAATTACAACTTAACATAAGGGAGTCCTAGGGGAAAATGCCAGCAAAAAGATCAAGAGGAGTATGAGGCTCTTGCGCAAAGTCATGGTGATACTATACAAAGGACTCTCGGACCTAAGAGAGGACTCACAGCATGGGTACCAAATGCAAAGGGGAGCTAACTAGGACACCGATGTATAGGAAAGCTCTACCATTTACATAGTTGCACTTCTAACAACAGCATGAAGGTTCTGTGATACCATGGAATGGGTTCGTACCTAAGTTTAAAATGAAATAGTCATCAGGTAATGCAAAATGCAAGCGGATGTGAAATCCTAACCTATATGCCAGTTTAGACATGATACATGTGATAGGCACGAACAGGTCAAAACCTTGGAGAGAGTGCACAAAAACTAGACCCTACATGACAACCATATTAGTCCAAAACAACCCAAAATAGTCAATAAAGAATCCAAATTATAGGGAATAGGGAGGAATGATCATGACAAATAAATTCAAAGGAAACAGTGCAGTGGACAATGGGCAATAAAAAGGAATGTAAAGTGTAGACCCAACGTTCACGTATCCACTACCACCCCCGTGAGGGTGACCACTGGTGTAAATACTAAGCGAAGGGAATAAAAATCCTCCACAAATGGAGTGGAGGGCAGAATGTGACCACTCCCAAATCTATGAGCACGGTAAGGGGTTGTGGTGCCCCCAAGTCTGACACCGGGGTCCATACTAGGACCAAGGACGGGTGATAGGATACCAAGCATGCCAAAAATAAAAGGACCTGAACTCAAGAGATCATAAATACACTCAAGTAATCGCGATCCCAAAGGCCAACTAGCGCACAAAGAGCACACTCTTAATAAAATCTACAGCCAAAATACAAGCAAACCAAGGGGAGGATATGTGAGATCCCGAATGCAGCAGGTATGTCTCTCCTATGAGAGGCTCAAAAATCCCATACACTACAAGTGGAGGTATGTAACCAATTATAGTGGCCCTCAGCTTCAACGCATAAAGCAACTGTGCTGTCTGACATCTACCTGGCCAGGACACCTGCAGAATAACCTTTGTGAAGTACCCCCTCGATAACCTAGGTAAGGCAACTAAGGTCAACTCAATATAATCAATGCTCAAGCAGACAGTCGCAGGCGGGATTGACCGTATGGGTAGGGTAGCAAAGCCCGAAACTCTCAAAAGAGCCCCCAGATACGAATACAATCCTGGAAATATATCTGGTGCTACTCAGTTATGACTAGGGGTCATCCCAATTAATAACCACTCACACTGCCTTGTGCTTAATTCCCTTGTAAGAGGAGGATCCTGAGAAACACTAATTATACCAAGGAATTTCACACTCTCACCTGGACAGACACCTACATGTTGTTGTTTAGTGGTCTTGGAGAATTTACTCACAATGAACTATTCCAAGACCCTAAAACCTAGTCTTGTTGGTGTACCCTATAAAAGAAAATAGTGTAATCCATTTTAATTAAGTGTTGATTTTATTTGGCTGTAATTACTCAAAGGGAAATGGCCGTGCAACTAATGACATTATGACTCAGCAGTGAAATAAATATGCGCACCATAACAAACAATGCTAAGTGCAATCTTTGTCAAATGAAAAATAGGGTATGCCACTACATGATATGCATAAATATATATTCCTTTCTGAATGCCAATGCAATCCTTCCTATATGAAAGCCTAAATAAAACTCTCCTCCAATCAATCCAATGCAAGTACCTCCTCAAATCCATATGCAAAAAATGCAACTGCCTTGTATTTTTCAATATAAAATAATGAAAAATGCAATAAAAGTCATCTAAAACTCTCAGTCTCTGTAGCAAGTATAAAACACAAGCCCAGCAAGACACCGAGACAAAAAAGAGTAATGCGCTAATGGAAAAACAAAAGGATAAATGACTAAAACTACTTTCAAAGAAAAATAAATGAAAAGGTGGTCTCTGGTCATAAAAGAAGCATCCAACAGACAACATCAGACCCAAGGAAGACCCAACCACACTCACAACCCACCCAACAACTTCCCACAACATCAAACTCACCAAAAGGGAGGATGTACGTGACTGTTTAAAGAACAGCTACGTATATACGCGACTTTTGGCCAAAAGGCTGCATGTATACGCGGATTTTGGCCAAAAACCTGCGTGTATATGCGACTTTTGGCCAAAAATCCATGTATGTACGCGACTTTTGGCCAAAAACCTGCATATACAGAGAAGACAGTGGTAAAAAGAAGGCCAAGTGTCAAACCAATAAATAGGAGTGTCAATGGATGAACATACTATAAAATGCAACACATAAACAAGGAGAAACAAAGAGCAATTCAAGAATAACAAGCACATTGTGCCCCCAAACCCCAAAGAAAAACAAGGAACATCCCCAGTAGAGTCGCCAATTCTGTTACGGAGAGAAATTCCTATGGCTTGGGGTACCACAACAAACAGCTTGACTCCATAAATCAATCCTTTCCTATATGCAAGAGAAACCAAATATCTAACACTAAAGGATCTCGATTCGTACCTTATTCCAGATGGTTGATGTAGATCCCCATTGAGCTTTTTCAATCTCGCTTGTATTAGCAATTTGCTTCCTCAACATTCAGCAAACAAGACAAGCATGCTATATATAATTGTGTTAGACCTACTCTAGCATATATAATCGATAAAATATAAGCATTTAAAAGCATCCATGGATCAAATACTCATTTAAATACACATTATTGGATAGGAAAAGATATTTCTATTCATATAAAACAGAGATTACAATAGTGACAACCTCTGTCGGCACGTCTGCGAATCGGAGAAACTGAGTCCCCCACTTGGGCCTCCACCACTTCAATCCTCCATCTCTCGATAGCAAGCTCACAAGAAAAAGGAAAGCTTGGGAAGAACACAAAGTGCTCCAAGGGACAAAGGGATGCAGACTCAAGTATAAGCTTCGGCAACAATGGACTATAATTTTTTTACTCTTCAATTCCTCCCCCTTCAATGTATCCAAAGGGTTCCTTATATAGTGCTTCAATGGGGTAATGGAAAGTCAAATCCGAGCGATCTCAAGGCATATGGAAGGCCAAGAGACAAGTGACTCAGATCCACATCAAGGAAAACTCCAAAATCATTTGGCCTTTTTCACACATCCCGATGTACGCGGGTTTAAGGGTCAAATCCGCGTATATACGCGAGAAAGGGATTAAAAGTCGTGTATGGAAATTATTGCATGTTTTTAGGGATGATCTTGGAAACATCAAAGGTACAAAAATGGTCCATGGGGTCTAAGGAGTCTGCAGAGGGACAGGGAAGGCCATAAAAGTGTGATCCACCATGTGTGGTAAAATCAACTATAACAGTAATGAAATAGAAAAGGTTTTGCAATGGAATGGAATATGTCGGAAGTGGGTATGTAATGAAATGAAAATGGTTTCCATAGTGTTGTGGAAAAAATGGTAGATGAAATCTGTGTAAAAATAGTCTGAAAAATATTTATATCCAAGAAAGCATGGACATCAATGAGGAAGTGATACAGGAAAGGGGATGGAATGTGAAAAATGAATGGGATAAGAAGAAGGAATTGTGGTAGAATGTCCTTTCAAAGAATCCAAAGATATATTTATTAGTATCAAAATTAAAAATTATTTTTTCTTTTTTCTTTAAAGGCTGCGTCCCAAAAGGATTTTCACAATCCAATTTCCATTTTTTTAAAGGTTGCATCCCAGAAGGCTTTTCATAGTCCAGTTTCCATTTTTTTCCTTTTTTTTCTATACAGGGGTCGAGATAGTGATATCAAAGTCTTTGGTACACTAGAATGCATCAATATTGTGGATGAACGCCTCTTTGGACAATGGTTTCTTATATGGTCTTAGTCTATAACCATTGGCCATAAGAAGCGTACCTTCTCCATCAATGGTTTTGAGTCGTACTGTACCATTATCATAAATTGTTTCGATCTCATATGGCCCTAGCCAATGAGTGTGAAGCTTCCCTTTGAATTTTTTGAATCTGGAGTCGTAGAGAAGAGCCAAGTCACCTTCCTGAAAATACTTATTTTGATGAATTGATCGTGCCACTTGGTTCGTTGTTGTTGCACAATGGTTGTACATTCTATGACGACCAATCGTCATTCATCAAGCTCATTAAGCTGCTGCAGGAGACTATGTCGGGCCTGAGATAGATCCATGCCTAATTGAAATGTAGTTCTTAATGTTTTAATATCAACTTCTACTGGTAGGGTGACTTGCTTACCATAGACTAGCTGATAGGGGTCAAACCTGTGGTACTTCTCCATGTTATTCTATAGGCCCATAAAGCTTTAGGAAGCCTATCAGCCCAGTCCCTTGAATGAAGCTAAACAATCTTTGGGAGCACGGATTCTAGAATTATGTTTGTACCTTCCACTTTCCCATTAGCTTGAGGGTGATATGGAGAAGTTACTCTATGGTTGATATGGTACTATGTTGTAAGAGATTTGATGAGTTTAGATGTGAATTGCAATCCTCTATCAATAACAATCTCCCTCGAAACTCCAAACCTTGTGAAAATATCTACGTAGAGGAAATCTAAAACTGCCTGCTCTGTTGCCCGTGGGAGTGCCTTTGCCTCAACCCATTTAGTCACATAATCTGTACATACTAGAATATATGATTTCTTCCTGTATTGAGGTTTGATAGGGCCAACAAAATCTAATGCCCATTTCTCAAATGGTTCCACCACAAGTTGAGTCTGAAGTGGCATTTCGTCTGACTATAGTGGTTGTCCCATTCTTTGGCAACTAACACAGCTCCGAACATACTCTCAGGCATCTTTAAATATGGTAGGCCAATAATAGCCCAATAATAGAATTTTGTGGGTTGTTCGTTTGTCGAAAAAGTGCCCCCCACATGGGGCATCATGACAGGTTCTCAATATTGGATAAATTTCATCCTCACGAACACATCGACGAATCACCAAGTTTGGTCCCATATAGAACAAGTAGCCATCAATCCATGAAAATGTGCTACTCTGTTGCACAATCCTCTTCTTTTCTTTTGATGTCATATGCCCCGAAAGTTTTCCTTCCACCAAATAATTTGCTACATCTACAAACCAAGGCACATTAGTAGAAATAGCAAAACAAATCTCATCTGGGAAAACATCATCCTGCAATTGAGGTTCCTCATTATCAATTATTCTTGAAAGAAATTCAGCAACCACATTAATTTTACCTGGTCTGTCCATTACTGAAATATTGAATTCTTGTAACAACAACAACCACCGAGTGACTCTTCCATTTGTGATAGGTTTGTTCATAAGATTTTTTATGGCAGAGTGGTCAGTGTGGACAGTCACTGGATATCCTATAATGTAATGGCGAAATTTATTTATAGCGTAAATGACAGCCAAGAATTCTTTTTCAGTCACTGTATAATTAAGTTTTACATCAGTCATATTTTTACAAATAAAATATATGGCATTAGGTTTATGATCTTCCTATTGGCCTAGAGATCCTCCTATGGCAATATCAGAGGCATATGTAGAAATTAGGAAAGCCAAGGACAATTTTGGTCGTCGCAGGATCGATGTTGTAGAGACCTTCTGTTTTAAAGTTTCCCATGCTAGTTGACAGGCATCCGACCACTCAAAATGTTTGTTTTTGGACATAAGCAGAAATAAGGGATTAGAAATTTTTGAAAAGTTTTGAACAAATCTTCTATAATAACCTGCATATCCAATAAAACTGTGTACCTCTTTTTGTGTGCATGGAACTAGTAAATTAAGGATCACCTAAATCTTTGTTGGGTCTACTTTGATGCCATCGAGAGATATAAGATGACCCAGGACAACGCCTTGAGTGAGCATCATTCTGCATTTTTCACTACTGAGACAGAGATTTACCTCCTTGCATTATGTAAGTACTTTGTCTAGGTTATTCAAAGCTTTTGCAAAATCTTCACCATGAGAGGTAAAGTCATCCATGAAAACTTTCATAGTGTCATGAATAAGATCGGCAAAGATGCTGAGAACAACCAGTTGAAATTTGGCAGGGGAATTGCATAATCCAAAAGGTAACACCTCATATGCAAAGGTACCCCATGGGCACGTGAATGTCATTTTCTCTTGATCCTCCGGTGCTATCCTAATCTGATTGTAACCACTGAAGCCATCCATAAAAGAGAAATACTTTTTTCCTGCTAGTGTGTCCAACACCTGATCAATGAAAGGTAGCAAAAAATGGTCCTTATGTGTAGCTTTGTTTAATTCCCTGTAATCAACACAAATACGCCACTTTCCGTTCTTCTTAGGAACTATGACTAGTCGAGACACCCACTTGCTGTCAGAGATAGGATAAATAAAATTTGTAGCCAGTAAATTTTGAAGTTCTTCTTTGACCACCTCTCTGAGTGTCGGATTCATCCTACGTTGAGGTTTCTTGATAGGTATACAATCGTCTTTTGTGTAGATATGATGTGTACACAATTTAGGATGGAGACCTTTCATGTCATTGTAATCCCATGCAAATGCAGTTTTATGTTTCTTTAATACCGAGGTAAGCATTTATGTTTGATGTGTCGACAATGTGGAACTTATCTTTAAGGTCTTACCAGGTTCAATTTCCACTTCCCTAATCGTAGAGTCACCTTGAAGCATAGAAGTAGTATCAGGTGACGTAGATGAACTTGGGATGTTGTCAATTTGTTGGGTAGCGCAGAATGAACTAAACAATTCCATAAAATATCTCGAAGGACTAGAATTGATAAATTGACTGAGCACATCATCCTCAGTTGGTAATTTTGCTGCCAGCTATTGTTCAATCATGTAAAGTTGTAGGGTTTCATCTTCCTGCTCAACTTCCTCTTCATCTGGCCACAAGGGAAGTTCTTGTTGTATCGTTGGCTTCGCAGGAGGATACAAATTGAGTTCCTTAACAACATTGCCATGAGATATGTGCATATTTCATAATCGGCAACCAATATAAGCATCTTCTATGGCCAACCATGGTCAACCCAAAATTAGAGGATAGCCTCCCAAGTTTGAATTTGTCAGTAAAACCGTAAAGTCCACCGGGTATTCCCATGAATCTACTGAAATAACAACATCTTTTATAATGCCATCTGGTCTGATAGGAGATTGGTCAGCCAACTATAAAATAATAGAAGTTTTTCGAAGATTTGTAATGCTCAATCTATCCATTTTCTGTTTAGTTGTGACATTAATAGTTGCTCCCAATTCTATCAGTGTATTAGAGAGAGAAATTCCATTGATTTTTACTTTGACAACGGGACTACCAGGGTCAGAGTACTTAGCAGCAAGAGTGTTACCCATCATCAATTCAGCCAAATCTCCTACCACATGAAGTGTTGGGGGATCTTTCCTCTTTCTGCCTAGTTTATTCAAACATAACTCGCTGACAACTTTGGAGTAAATGGGAATGTCTTTGATAGCTTGGAATAGTGGAATATTCACATAGACATTATGTAATTCTCCTAGGAGATCAAATTCAGATCAAGGCACAAGTTTGTCTATGATTAAGCACTCAGGATATGGTGGAGGTTGCTTTTTCTCTACTTGTGGCGATCTCCTAGGTGGGATGGGTGGGGAATTATCTTTAGATCGCATCAGTGTCTCTTCAGACTGAACCGGTAAGATTTATGGTGTCTCTTCATCCTCTTCCTATGTAATTATGGGAGAGGTAGTTTTATTGATATTTATGCCAGAGCGTAATTGAATGTCATGGAAATCCACTATGGAGATAGAATAAGTTGGATAATTGGGTAATTCAGCAGCCATTACAGGTTGTCCAGCCTTATTATTAGGGTTAGGAGTGGGTTGTACGGGAAGAAGTGGTTTGGGAGGTGGGTTGTTCACAGGCAGTGTTAACTGGGGTTGTGGGAGAGGTTGCATTAATGGTTGTACTGGTGCAAATGGGAATTGAGGTTTTTGTATTTGAGGGGGTAGATGTTGAATTTGTTGTTGATTCCCAAATCTTGAATTCCTCCAGTTTGATAGCCAAGGGATATTTTGTGGGTATGGAGGTGGCCATATTTGTTGTGGCATCGGTGGATACCAAAGCTAAGAATTTTGTTGAATTTGTGGAGCTTGTGGAGCTTGTGAGACTTGTGACTAAACGTATTTGAGCATTATTCCAATAAGGATTAAATGTTTGCATGGGATCTAGTACTGTACCTAAGGTTCAATATTTCCATGGGTGTTTTTGAGATATAAAACAAACAGGGTCTAAAACTGCATTTGTCCCTACTTCCTCATATATGGCCTTGAGTCCTGGCAGCAAAGGGCAGTCTTTCGTAGGATGCTCCTAGTCGCATAGAAGGCAGATTTCCACTCCGTCTAATGGGAATCTTTTGAGAGGGTTCCTCTTCCTGCATTTAGGGGAAAAAATAGTCAAAGCTTGATCTTCCTCCTCTTGCATTTTCTTTGCTTGAATTGCATCCAACTAAGAACTCAGGGAACTGAGTATATCAGTTTTAAAACCCTCTAAGAGGTTTCCAATATCCATCCTTGAAAATCCTTCTCTTGAAGTCCTGGTGGTCCTATTTACTGTGTCTTGAATCCCTCTTCCCGATCTAGAAGCATTCCTTGAATACCTTCTGTAAATGTCATATATTTCTACATATTTTAGTAGGGATACATCCCCTACACCCATCAAATTCAGCAGATCAATGCAATCATCTCTGATCCCTCGTAAGAGCAGAATTTTCAATGTATCATCATTTAACCCATTATGTCTTGATCTTTGCAGATTATATTGAAATCTCTCGACATAGTCTTCTAGGTTTTCATCTTCTTGTTGGGTCATTTTAAAAATTGCTTCCTTCTGATCCTTATCTTTGCAATATTCTTGATATTTGTCCAGGAAGACCTTCTTCATTTGTGCCCAAGTTACTATACTATCCCCTCCCATCCCCATGAACCACCTTAGTGCCTAGATTTTCAATATAGCTGGAAATTTTTTTAGCTTCTGCTTATCTGTAACATAATCATAACTCCTAGAGAGGACATCGAATTCAAACAAAAACGTATTTGGGTCCTCACTTTCCATACCATGGAAATTGGGCAATGCCAAATGTGGAATGTTCTTCATCTGGTTTGTAAATGTAGATCAGGCATTTCGGATTGGGAATTGGATAGTATTCGTCCCAATGCTTGATTCCCCATTTGTATTTCCTTGTTGTGTTTCCCCTCTGGTGGGAATGTTCTCTCCCTCACCATCCATATTTACCCAACAATCTTCCGATGTAGCTTATTCAGCAAACAATTGTTCCGCACTCAAATGATTGTTAACACTGGATTGATTAAGAGGCTCTCTTTCTTGAACAAACTCTTCTTCTCGATCAAACTCTATCACTGGTAGATTCCCACCTGCATTTGTTGGTAAGACCATTCTGTCGATGGGTGTGGTAGAATGCTCGAGTCCTTCAATTTCTTGATTGGGATTGTTGGTAGAAGGTGTCCTCCCTTTAGCGCGTCCTCCTCTTATTGTACTTCCTGCAATTTCTTGATTGGGAATGCTAGTAGAAGGTGTCCTCCCTTGAGCGCGTCCTCCTCTTATTGTACTTCCTGCGTGGTTAGTACCTGGGGGGTATCATATGCGTATACAAGCCTACCTGTACTATCTCTTATTCTATGCATGAATGATTTGCATGATACAGGATCACAGGGACTTGCGGCATGAAATATTCGAATGAATTTGTCTGTGCGTCTTACTCGTCCCTCCTCCAAAATCACACCAGACTATTTTCAGAGAAAAAAAATGTCATATGCAATCCACTCAAAGGAAAGAAAAAAAATTGCAACTACAGAACCAAAATAACCAACCAAAATTGCAATGTCCTTGGCAGCTCCCAGGAAACAACGCCAAAATGACGAGCTTTTCTTTCACCTTTTAATAAAATGCAAATCGAAAGTTGTGCATAAATTATCAACCCAGGGCTACAAAGGATTATGAGCTACCTGACAAACTATATGTCAGACACTGTAACTTGGAATGGTTTAACACAGAGGAGGCCGATGGATTACAGAACTAAATTTGAGATGCAACTATTGGTGAACATGCTCCTAAGAAGATCATAAATTACAGAAAGAATCATGTAATCAAACCAAAAGCTCTAACTATCAAACTTAACAACCCTCTGCTATTCTGTAACATTCTTCTATGCTAAGGAAATAAATTCATGCTTGAATCTGATTAAACACGTTGGAAATCTCACACGAAAGCAATTTAATAAACAACATCTACAGTACAGGAATTGGAAAGAGCTAATTTAATTCAACGGCCTACTTCTACCATTATGAGCTAGTAACATATTCTCAACAACAATTCTAATACAATCATTCACCACAAAAGTAATCCTGATTCAGTGTTCGTAATCCATACATTCCCCTATGTTCACTAATAATGATAATGAAGATTATACTATCCAACCGTGTCACCACTTAAACATTCATATTCAACTGTAATCAGCACACCAAATCCAAATCGGAGACAATTAGATCAATATTAAACTACATAAAACATTAATTTCAACAATATCAACTACGTGCATAAAGAAAATAAATTCTAACTACAACAACACATGTCACAGAAGGGGGCCCTGCCTTCGGCGACAGGAGTTGAACAAGCCACTCACTCACACGAAATTAATTAACACATACAAAATCAGGATAATATAGGGTTTTTATATAAAAAGGTCCGATCACACCAGTGTTCAATATATCTATGCAAAATGATGGCTAAACTACTCTGGAAGAGATTCAATATTCTTATACATCAACGCTCATGAAAGAAGTATGAAAGATCGTGTAGTTACAACAAATTTCCCAATAAGGTCCATCTATTGATTCTCAAAAGATCTCATGAGCCATTCTAGGAGCTAGTACCGTGGAGAGTGTATATGATCCCAGAAATATCCCAGAGCGGTCAATAACCTCATGGGATGACCCAACGAATTAGGAGTCATCAAAGACCTGAAATGTTGAATTGGACATAGAATCTCCGATTCTCGGATTGATTGCATCATTGTTTATGCATTGGGTAGGTGACCAAAATTATGTAAAATAATAGCCAGGAGCGAAATACATAAAGTTGATACCTATATGTTATAGTTTGGAACTAAGATACAAGTTGTCCAACTTCCATAATTCCTTCATTTTGCAACCTGGAAGTAAAATGATATTGAAGCTGAAACACGACTTCTTTAGTAGGCGATCATGGCATCATAACTCTATCCAAATCATCAACAATTAACAAATAACAAGGAAAACAAGATCAATCCTTACCAAATCCAAAACTTCGCCAAATGTAATGAAGAGAGCAAATAGTGATATAGGATTAAATCAGAAAGTTCATAAACAAGGCAAAATATGAGAACAAAAAGGGTCATATACACAGCCCTTCACATGGAAGATAGACAAAGGATTATGCGACGGAATAAGGGAAGGATAACGTTAACAGATGATCGAGATCAACAGTTCAAGAGAGAAGTGGATTAAATCTACAGACAAAAAGGGATCTACCCTTGTGACATGCATGGGGATTAATGAAGAATTCCACTAATGGAAAATAAAACCGCTCTCCTAGATTCCAAAACTACTATTTCAATAATATATAGGATTAAATCAAAAAGTTCATAAACAAGGCAAAATATGAGAACAAAAAGGGTCATATACACAGCCCTTCACTTACCATGCATTTGAAAGAGGATTTTACCACAAAAGGGACGATATACACTTATTATTCACAAGTCTCTATAGTGAAATTCAATGCCAGAAAATTGAAATCTAATGCCCCGGATTTCTATGCTAAAACTTATCAATCGACATATAAAATCATTCAAAATACTTATGCACTGACTTGACTCTAGTTTTTTTTTCATATTTACAAATATTTCCAAATTAATTCTTACACAACATATACAAGTCACTTAGTTTTGTGTATTTTAAAGCAAGGGCAATATAGAAGTTTCAAGTATCCATAGATTTCTAGAATTAAATCCATCCTAGGTAAAATTTCCCAATTCATTTTAGTCCACACACCAAATAATAGAAATCTCTCCATCTTTATAAAATCTTAACACAATTAAATTCATTTCTTGAAACTAAATTTGATACAATTCAAACTTGAAGCCATATATATAATGTATGGTTTACAGATCTGGGCATAGAATCAACCAAGATGAGCCGGGCTTCAATACCCTACGCCAAATTTATATAAACACACTAAACATCTTTACATTAGCAGTGATCACCTAGTTTTAGCTCCATATACAATAGGTACAATATGTTGAATATAATGCTTGTTCAATAAAAATATAATACAAATGTGTGGATATTGTCAATAAAATATTTCAATAACTCTATTTTACAAATTATATATGAAGGTGTGTGTGAAGTTCTTGACACACGAATCTAATTAAATGAGCATTGAACAAGTATGAACGATTCAATGGTTGCCTCTCACATGACAAAAAATCAATGATAAATATATTATATTATATTATAATTTTTTACTATTAAATTGATTATATCAAATATTCTTATGTCAATGACAAACATTTATATTTAATCTTCAAACTTATAGTTAATCCAATATTGTTATATGAAAAACGAACATTTATATTTAATGTTCAGACTGATATCATTATGCATATCAACATTATATATCATAATTATGGTTAACATTATTTCAACATATATTTGTTACCACGTAGTCTTGTTTATTATGTCTATTGTTGGTGTTGTCATCACACTTAATGTCCAATGGTTGAAAACTTTAGACACTTTGAGTAACTATTTTATACGTTTTATAGCATATAAATCTAAGCTTGTTTAGTATTCATTTGGGGTTTTATTTCTAACATATATTTTGATGTTGACTTTATAAAGTTAAGGAATTATATATTATTTTGGGCTATTAAATATTTGTATTGCTTAGGAAAGCATGCACTCAATAAAAGTGAAAAATTGGAAGCAGTCATTTTGAAATTAGATCTGGCCTGTAGGACCTGAAAAATGTTCATTACTTTGAAACAAACATAAGAACTATCCCAAGCTTATTCTCAAGGCATATTACACAGTTCATTGGATTTTCTTAATGTTAGTGTTGTTTCATATAGGTTTAGGGGTTGAGGTGACTAATAGGTTCATGGGTTGTGTATATTTAGTTAATTATGCAGTATTGGTTAATGGTTTTCTTCCCAATTTTTTTAAAGCTTCTAAGGGTTGAGGAAGGGGCGCCCTATATTCTCCTTTATTTTCTTAATTGTAGTGGAATGTCTCAGTAGAATGATTGATGAAACTAGGGAGAGTGAAAGAATAGAAGGAGTCAAAGTTTCTCCAAATCATAGGATCGCTCATTCATTGTTTGATGATGATGTTCTCTTATTTGGTAGAGGTATTGTTCAAGAATGGAGGATATATAAAGATATTTTGTCTAGTTTTTGTTAAGCATATGGGATTGACATAAGCTTCGAAAAAACTATGTTGTTGCAAAATTGTTTAAGTGAGGAGGTTTTCGCCCAGATTCAAGTTTTAGTGCCTTATCAAATAAACAATTTGGAAGGAGGGTTGAAGTACCTAGGGTACTACCTAAAAGCAAATGATTATAGGAAAGATGATTGGATGTGGTTACTGAAGAAAGTAGAAAAGCGTAATGGAAACTGGTGTAATAAGTGGCTTTGTTTGGGAGGGAGGCTTATTCTAGTTAAAGTTGTTCTAGAAAGAATTCCAAATTTTTGGCTCTATTTGGCTAAAATTCCATAATACATGTGATCTGAAAATGGGTAAAATGAATAAACTTTTTATTCCATTAACGAATACTTTATCAAATTTCTCAATTCTTCATAATTCATAAAGAAATTGGCATAATAATCAATTCCGATCTTTAACAAATTGGAGATTAACAAAACAAGCACATGAAAAAGATATGATGTAACACCCCGGTTTTGACCCCATGGTATTAAATTGCATATGATGGAAATATTGTATTAAATCATGGTGTGGAGCTCAAGGCAAAGGCCCCACCATGGGTTTAGTGTTTGATGTTTCAGCAATTAAAATCGATATCGATGGTTTATGTGCTAGCTAGGCACAATGTGTTTTGAGACATCATGTAAAACGCAAATTAATAAAAATACCACAACTAGCTACATGCCGCAACGTTAAAGAGATGGGGGCATGATTTCACAAGGAATAGGGAGGGGGAATTATTCGACCTTGACCCTATGGGGAAAATCCAAATGTCTATGAGAGAACACATTAATTTGTCAACTACTCTTTTTGTCTTTATGCCCACTAATCTAAGGCTGGTGAAGGAAGTTATTGCCTTGGGATGGGCAAGGCATGGGAGTCAAATTCATATTGGGGAAGCCACCCATTTTTGGGGAAAACAAATTTTGACTTGTGGGCCAAGTAAATACTTGGAAAAGAAGGCCCAAGCCATTATGCACCCATGCATTTTCTTCCTCATGCCACTGGAGATACCTGGGGCATTTTCTCCCTCACGTTTTTTGTTGTTTTTCTTTATTTATTTTTTTCCCATGGCCGAGATTTGGATGGAGGGGGCAATGCTCAATGGCTGGGATCCTCCCTTGGTGTTTTTGTTGTGGTTTTCCTCATTATCGTAGCTGGGAAATCCCATTTTTGTTTTCTTCAGTGAATGTGCAGCAGTGATTCACTTTTTGGGGGTTTCAAGAGGTTGTTTTTGGTCTTCCTCATGTAGTTGAGCTTGTTGGGTGTTTTCCCCATGATTTCCTGATGTTTCCTCATTGTTCCATGCCCATAAATTTGTTTTTGTGTTTCTTCTTGGTTAGGGAGCCAATATCTCCCGATGTGGGTGTGAATGATGGTTGTTTTTGCTCCGGCAATGCTCAGAGACGTTTTCTGAGTTTTGATTTATGATTCGAGGGTTTGTGATGGTCGAATTGCCTCCATAATGCACAAGAACGTTTCCTGAAAATGTAATTGCTCATCCTGGGTCGTTGTTTCCCTCTTTACTAGTCTATTGGGTTGCAAACCCACCCATTTTGGTTATGTTTTGTGGCTGGGAGGGTAGACCCATGATTTGGTGTGAATAAAGGTCGTTTTTACTTAGGAAGGCCATCAAACATTTGCTGAGTCGATTTGGTCACTTGGGTTGTTTTTCCCCATCTTCCATTTATGTATGTGGTTGCCAAATGCTTCTCTACAACCCAGAAATTGTGTTTTGTTGTGAAGTGCATGATGGTGTTTCCTTGGCTAAGTAAGTCCAAGGAACCCACCTGTTAATTGGTTGATTGTGTGTCTGATGTGAATTTAGGCTTGGTCGAGTAATTCCAAGGAACCCCTATGTAATTGGCTTATTTCCTTAGCAGCCTGTAAAACCCAATTTCTTATTGGCTTGGCTGGACAGTCTGTGAAACCCAACGGTGTGTTGGCTTGACTGTGGATGTTTCGGTTTTGGGCTATGTGTGAGCCTGTTATTTCCCTAGTGCCTTGTGGAATCATGCCTAGCTCGGGGGTGGCAGTGATGCTGAGAGATTGATGAGCACACTGGCCTATGGTTGGGTGGAACGTTGCAGCGACGTAGCTAGTTGCGGGCCAACTTCTTTTCCAGATAAGTATTCTTGTGTATTGAATCTCTTCAATGAATTGTTTATGAATTAAAATGAACACAATGAATGCATGAATGAAATAAATATGTTTTCTTCCACTATAGATTGCATTATGCAACTGTGTATGTTTTTATATTAATGCATTTTATTTTTATGTTTATGATCATGGGGCTAGATTGCCCAGCTTGACCACAGCAGTGTGTTGGTCGCGTCCTCTCCATCATCGGTATGAGGGGTGGGGACATGACAGTGTGGTATCAAAGCACTAGTTGCAGCATTGGGTCTCAATGGGCCAAGTTGAGTAGTTGACAGAGGCAGGATCATCCTCTGTGGCCAGAAGGAAGAGCAACAGATAGGAGAAATTTTCAGAAATTTCTATAGTGTTGGAAATTTCATATCAGTTGTGTTGGCCAAAAGGGAGCCGACATGCCGGCGTAAAAGAAGATTTGAACCAACGAAGAAGAGGAAGAATTTTTCCGAAATTTTTTTCTCTAACTGTTGAAAAATTGGAAAAATATCGGCAAGATTTCAATTACGTCGGCTGAGATAACTGTGTTGAGCCGATACGTCGACGCGATTTCTTTCGATGCAGTGGAAGCTTTGTTGGAAACGATCTTGGAACGTTTTTCGATGCAGCGAAGGGTTTGACAAGATTCTGCCGATTGAATGCAAAACTAGAAGGTTTCCCTCGGAAGAAAGTGTGGGATTTCTCCGACGCAGCGACAGTTTTGGCAAGTTTGCAAGCGGATGGGTTTTATTGTTTGATCCGCAATGGCGGATGGATTTAAATGATTGAGCTGACACGACGGCTGGGTTTCTAAGAGTTGAGCCAACGCGTAGTGGCGAAGAAAGGAGAACCAAGCCGACGCGTAGCAGCAAAGAAAGGAGAACCGAGCCGATGCGTAGCGACGGAGAAAGGAGAACCGAGTCGATGCGTAGTGGTGGAGAAAGGAGAACCGAGCCGACGCATAGCGGCGGATGAAAGTCAAAATTCTATCCGCAACGGCAGCAGAGTTAGTAATTTCCTGCAGGAAATGAAATTCAAAATTCTCTCTGCAACGATGGAAAGATTGGAAAATTCTTGCATAGAAGAAAGGTGAGATTCTTTCCGCAATGGTGGTAGGATAGCCAGTTTGTCGATCAGGCGAAACTGGAGAGGTTTTTCGATACATTGGGAGAAAGGTAAAACTTTTTTCGCAATGACGGAAAGGATCCATCGGAGGAAAACTAGAAAAAGTGTCGAAACGCAAATTTTGACAGGTTTTCAATGGGTTCTGTAGGGGCCAGAAAGATGAAATTTGTCAATGGGATTATGAGCCATATTGCGTGAAAACAAAGTATTTACAAAAAAAAATGAGGACGCTACCCTCGTCCCCCTGAGACAGTTGGTTGAAGATGATAAGAAGATGAAGGAAGAAAAACAAATGTACAAAGACATTTCTATAAAGCATAACATCATTCTGTTATGGATGAAGGGACACCATACAAAGATGGTACAAAAGAAGGACTAGTTGAACGCCTCATGAAATCTTGGGAGAGTTTAGACCAATAAAGAATGTGTTGTTGAGAAAGTCAATGAGAGATAAGAAATTCAATGTTTTTAACATTGATGAATTGTGTATATATGCAGGAATGACGTGAATGAACCTTATAAGGTTACCCCATAGGTAAATGAAGAATCAAGGGAAGACACTTGCATACTTTGAATATAGGGTTGTTGAGCAAACTATTTCTATTTAATTGACCCTGGATCTTCTCACAATTATATTACCCCTGGGCTTGTGAGATGTGCACTTTGAAGAAGTCAAAGCATAGAAGGTGATGGTTAGTTCAACTAGACATTGCAACCAGAAGAAGGTTAGTGGGGTGGTAATTAAATGTCCATTGGTCATGGATGGGTTAGACACCTGTGTAGATCTGAATGTTCTGTCATCTGGATCCTATGATGTCCTCATTGGAATGGATTGGTTGGAAGCACAAAGAAAAAGGATTGATTGTTACAACAAGACCTTTGAAGTGCTTGGATGAAGAAGCAACCTAAAGGTTTTGAAAGGCATTCCAGAAGTGATCTATGGGAGGAAGTATTTAGTGATGCAGTTGAAGAATTTCTATGGGAAAAGTTGCAGATTGTATGCAGCTCGTGTTTGGAGGTAGCAAAGAATGAAGCTCCTAGGTTGGAGGACCTTCATGTGTTGTAGGAATTCAGGGATGTTTTCCTGATGAAGTTCCAAGGTTTCCTCCAAAGAGGGATGTTGATCCCACGATTGAACTTGTGCCAGGTAAAGCACCAGTGTCCAAGACACCCTATAGGGTGAGTACACGAGACTGCTAGAGCTGATGATGCAGTTGCAAGAGTTGTGGAAAAAGAAGTATAACAGGCCAAGTGTGTCCCCGTAGGGAGCACCATATTGGTTTGAGAAAGAGAAAGATGATACACTCTGATTGTGTATTGGTTCATACCGTTGAACAAGGTCATTATGAAGAACAAGTATCCTTTTCCTAGGATCGATGACCTCTTTGATCAAGTGAGAAGATCAAAAGGTGTTTTCCAAGCTTGACTTGGGGTATGGTGCATAGCAGGTAAGGATTAAGGATAAAGATGTTCACCAGACAACCTTTAGGGCAAGGTATGGTTCTTATGAGTTGTAGTGCTACCATTTGGTTTCACAAATGCACTAGCTACATTCATATGCCTCATGAATAATTTTTTTAGTAAGTATCTAGACAAGTTTGTTCTTGTTTTCCTTGATGACATGTGAAACATTTGAGGCTGACTTTGAAATTGCTCAGGAAGCATAAGTTGTATGCAAGGTTGAGCAACTATGACTTCTATGAAGATAGAATTCATCATTTGGGTCACATAATCTCAGATAGAGGAATATCTATAGACCCTAAAAAGATTGAGGCCATGATGATTTGGCCTGCTCCAAGAAAGTTAACATATATAAGATCTTTTGTGGGACTTGCAGGGTATTGCAGGAAGCTCACTAAAGAAGATTATGCAAGTAAAGTGGAGCCTATGTATAGGATGAGGAAGCCTGCATGTGAACTTGTAGTTCCATGAGGAAATGTCCCTTGTATGTATGGGCATACATATGAGGACTTCCTGAAGACTCGAGTAGAATGACATGAGCAGAGCAGTATGGTGGTGCCCAATGAAACCCAGGGCAAGAAGCTTCCATGTGCCATGAGAAGGATCTCATGACTGAGAACAGGTTTTGAAACTTCATATTGCAAGTTTTTCTATTGATTATGGGAGATTGTGATCTCCTGTGATGGTTTTGAATCATGATAACCATGGATATGCTCGTCTTCCATTGCTTGATGATTGAAGTTTCCTGTTGACTAACTGTGATTATTTGGCTGATTAAAAAAAAATGTGTCAGGATGACATGTTGTATGTGGATGTCCAAGTTTTGGGCAGCATGCGTAAGTAAGAGATGAGTACTCCCCACTTGCAAAAGCCAAACAATATGAGGATGGCCTCATGGTTGCAAAAGAAAAAAGTCTGATTTTCTGCAAGAAGCAGAATTGTGAATTCAGATTTTTATTTCAACTATCAATGTTATTGATCGCTTGATATTTGGAAAATCATGTATGCATGAAAATAGCTTTGAAAATCTATGATTAAAATTTTTATGTTGACATCTCATGTAAACTGCATACTTGTATGTAACGCATGTGAGATGGTGAAAGTACGCCTTTGGAGTACATAGCTTCTCGGAAGGATGTGTTTGGGATACATAACTCCTTGGAAGGGTGTACTGGGTGTACATGGCTCCTTAGAAGGATGCACGAGGTGTACATAGCTTCTCGGAGGGATATCTTTGGAATAGGTTTGAAAACCTATGATTGCAATTATTTTTATGATGACATCTCATATGAACTGCATACTTGTATGTAACGCAGGTGAGATGATGAAAATATGTACCGGGTGTACATGGCTCCTCGAAAGGATGTACGGGGTGTACATAGCTTCTTGGAGGGATATCTTTGGAATAGGTTTGAAAACCTATGATTGTAATTATTTTTATGATGGCATCTCATATGAAATGCATGCTTGTATGTAACGCAGGTGAGATGATGAAAATATGTACTGGATGTACATGGCTCCTCGAAAGGATGTACGAGGTGTACATAGCTTCTCGGAGGGATATCTTTGGAATAGGTTTGAAAACCTATGATTGCAATTATTTTTATGATGATGTCTCATATGAACTGCATGCTTGTATGTAACGTAGGTGAGATGATGAAAATATGTATTGGATGTACATGGTTCCTTGGAGGGATGTACGGGGTGTACATAGCTTCTCGAAGGGATGTGTTTGAAATAGGTTTGGAAACCTATGTTTGAAATTTTAAAATGACATCTGATGTAAACTGCATGTCTATATGTAACACAGGTGAGGCAATGAAAACGTGTACAGGAAGTACACGGATCCTCTGGAAGGATGTACTTGGTTACATTGCTTCTCCCCCCTGCCAACTAGGCACTGGTATGCATCACTAGGGATGCCCATGGTGTAAGACATCTGGTTAGACTTCTTTCCACACACATTCACACCATAAGGGGAATGTCACGAGAGTGGGGGCTCCGTGAAGAGAATAACCCCTAGGTATTATGATGTCTGGAAAGGAAGTGCCTGAGTATTGGTAAGCACTTGGAGGAGGTGATGGGCCCTTAAGCTAGAGTTGTCATTAAGCACCCAAGGAGGTGTTGGTCTCTGAAGTGGGGCTGATCGGATCTCGGTTGAGAGATGCTATACATATAAGTATTGGATTACTTGGAAAATCTTGGTTGATTTTCTATAATTACACATGTGCATAATGATTCAGCTAAGATTTTTGAAAATCTTGTTAAGAAATAAATCCTACGAAAATGAATCTGACATGTGAATTAATCTGTTATGGTTCATGGAAAGGAAGCGCCTGAGCATTGGTAAGAACTTGGAAAATGTGCTAGGCCCGTAAGCTAGAGCTTTCATTGAGCACTCAAGGAGGTGTTAGGCTCTGAAGCGGGGCTGACAAGATCTCGGTTAAGAGATGTTATGCAGATAAGTATTTGGGTTACTTATCAAATTTTTGTTGTTGTTGATTTTCTGTAAATATACATGAGCATATGATGCCGCCATGATTTTGAAAATCTCGTTATAGATTGAATCCTATCGGAACGAATATAACATATGAATTGAATTCATTGTGGTGTTTGGAAAGGAAGCACCTGAGCTTGGTAAGCACCTAGAGGAGGTGCAGGCTCTTAAGAAGAGTTGTTATTGAAGAACCCGAAGAGGTGTTGGGCTCAAGAACTGAGCTGTCAGACCTTGGTTGCGAGGTATTTTCAGGTGATCTGAGGCTTACAGAAATTTGGCTACCCTTTAATGCACACCCAGGTGTGGGGTGGGGCAGAGTTGTGAGTGCCATGGTTGTATAAAGCCAAGTCAGATACCTGTGGAACCAAAAGAATATACTAATGTAGATGAGTATTTGGTTCACTTGACAACTTTTTGTTGATTTTATGTCAATATACATGTGCATGTAATTCATCTATGATTTTGGTAAATCTTGTGAGTACTGGCATGGGAATTGACTCATTGCTTGGGGCTTGAGCATAGGTATTGTTGGTTTCCAAAGACACTAGAAATGTTCCAAGTTGAGGAGAAGGATTCTCCAAGACCATAAAGATATCATGTGGTGTGTGTTGACACATGCAAGCAAGGACTTGGAAGAGTTCCAAATCGTGCCATTGGACAAATAAAGGTGCAGAGGAACCACTGTGGTCCAGAAGAGGCTACGTGGAAACTGGAAGATGCCATGAAACTGGCACATCCATTTTTGGTTCACTTTTGCAGAGCACTGAGGGTGGTGCCAATATAGCAATTGTTAAATTTTTGTAAAGCACCGAGGACAGTGCTATTGAAGGGGGAGGGGAATGTAACACCCCGGTTTTGGACCCCATGGTATTAAATTGCATATGATGTAAATATTGTATTAAATCATGGTGTGGAGCTCAAGGCAAAGGCCCCACCATGGTTTAGTGTTTGATGTTTCAGCGATTAGAATCGATGTCGATGGTTTATGTGCTAGCCAGGCACAATGTGTTTTGAGACATCATGTAAAATGCAAATTAATAAAAATACCACAACTAGCTATGCGTCGCAACGTTAAAGAGATGGGGGCATGATTTCACAAGGAATAGGGAGGGGGAATTATTCAACCTTGTGCATATGGGGAAACTCCAAATATCTATGAGAGAACATATTAATTTGTCAACTACGCTTTTTGTCTTTATGCCCAGTCATCTAAGGTTGGTGAAGGAAGTTATTGCCTTGGGATGGGCAAGGCATGGGAGTCAAATTCGTATTGGGGAAGCCACCCATTTTTGGGGAAAACGAATTTTGACTTATGGGCCAATTAAATACTTGGAAAAGAAGGCCCAAGCCATTATGCACCCATGTGTTTGCTTCCTCATGCAGCTGGAGATAGCTGGGGCATTTTCTCCCTCACGTTTTTGGTTGTTTTTCTTTATTTATTTTTCCCATGGTCGGGATTTCGATGGGGGGGGCAATAATCAATGGTTGGGATCCTCCCTTGGATTTTTTTTTGTGGTTTTCCTCATTGTCGTAGCTGGGAAATCTCGTTTTTGTTTTGTTCAGTGAATGTGCAACAGTGATTCACATTTTGGGGGTTTCAAGAGGTCGTTTTTGGTCTTCCTCATGCAGTTGAGCTTGTTGGGCATTTTCCCCATGATTTCATGATGTTTCCTCATTGTTCCATGCCCATAAATTCGTTTTTGTGTTTCTCCATGGTTAGGGAGCCAAGATCTCCCGATTTGGGTGTGAATGATGGTCATTTTTGCTCCAGCAATGCTCAGAGACATTTTCTGAGTTCTGATTTACGATTCAAGGATTTGTGATGGACGAATTTCCTCCATAATGCACAAGAATGTTTCCTGAAAATGTAATTGCTCATCCTGGGTCGTTTTTTCCCTCTTTACCAGTCTGTTGGGTTGCAAACCCACCCATTTTGGTTATGTTTTGTGGCTGGGAGGGTAGACCCGTGATTTGGTGTGAATAGAGGTCATTTTTCCTTGGGAAGGCCATCAAATGTTTGCTGAGTCGATTTGGTCAGTTAGGTTGTTTTTTCCCATCTTCCATTTATGTATGTGGTTGCCAAATGCTTCTCTACAACCCAGAAATTGTGTTTTGTTGTGAAGTGCATGATGGTGTTGCCTTGGTTGAGTAAGTACAAGGAACCCACTTGTTAATTGGTTGCCTGTGTGTTTGATGTGAATTTAGGCTTGGCTGAGTAAGTCTAAGGAACCCCTATGTAATTGGCTTGTTTCCTTAGCAGCCTGTAAAACCCAATTTCTTATTAGCTTGGCTGGACAGTCGATGAAACCAAACGGTGTGTTGGCTTGATTGTGGATGTTTTGGTTTTGGGCTATGTGTGAGCTTGTTATTTCCCTAGTGCCTCGTGGAATCATGCCCAGCTCGGGGGTGGCAGTGATGCTGAGAGATTGATGAGCACACTAGCCTATGGTTGGGTGGAACGTTGCAGCGACATAGCTAGTTGCGGGCCAACTTCTTTTCCATATAAGTATTATTGTCTATTTAATCTCTTCAATGAATTGTTTATGAATTAAAATGAACATGATGAATGCATGAATGAAATAAATATGTTTGCTTCCGCTATAGATTGCATTATGCAACTGTGTATGTTTCTATATTAATGCATTTTATTTTTATGTTTAATATTATGGGGCTAGATTTCCCAGCTTAATAGCAATAGTGTGTTGTTCGCGTCCTCTCCATTGTCAGTATGAGGGGTGGGGACATGACATATGCAAACCAGAATTGTTAATGAAGTTCGTCAGGCCTCCTAACTACATCTTCAGACTCGTTGAAACTTTGAGTCACTTTAATGATCTCCTTCAAAGATATATGGATTTCACAAGTACAATTACATGATCTTCACTTCAAGTGGCTCATTTCCATCTTGGGATGCCTTCCCTTCCTCACCAAGAAGGACCAAGACCCCCGCATGAACCGAACTGTTTCTCCCGTTTTGGGATGAATTTTCACATACAAAGCTTACTAGAAAGCTTTTCTCCAAAACCTATTTTCCTTCTCCAAATGAGAGGTATTTATATTTTTTCCATGGATGATTACTCATCACAAATGTTAAGGATAATATCTCTCCCATGATCCCCTAAATTAGGATCTATAGACACCTTAAAGCATAGGTGGAAAAATAATCCCATCTTTCTCCATGAAGATCTCAACGCTCCCTTAGGACTAGGAAACCAATTAATGAGGTGTATTCTCACATCTAATTAAATTTCC
This sequence comes from Pseudotsuga menziesii, assembly GCA_001517045.1. Lineage (NCBI taxonomy): Eukaryota > Viridiplantae > Streptophyta > Pinopsida > Pinales > Pinaceae > Pseudotsuga > Pseudotsuga menziesii. Next base: position 256,077 of record LPNX010375031.1, read on the forward strand.
TTTATCAGATTAAAAGAGAATTTGTATGAGCACTTTCTTTTTTCCCCTTTTACATAGTTTTCATTGAACTTTCAATTTTAATGTGAAATACATTTTGAGTAATGTTTTATGAAGTTTTATTGAAAAATAGCCTCCTTTTTGTCCGTGTTAGAATAGTAATCCATCATTAGTACCTTAGTTACACTAATTAGTCAATTTTATTGCTTTTTTAAGCTTTAATACACTATGAGGTGGACTAGGGGTGCTTAGGGGGACATATGCCATGTCAAGTTGAGGTTTTATGACCCACATGGGTACTCTAGCCTAGTCAACCAGCCACATGTGCACAACCATCATTACTGGTGTGCTCTCATTCATTGAATGTGGATAGGCAAGTTGACTTGGGGCGCTAGAGTGGGGTTTTGCCCAAATTTGGCTTGGTTTGGTGCAATTAATGTTGCATTCAAAGTCTAAACCATCCATTTTTCGACACCCACACTGTCCAAGGTGTAATCATTGAATTAACACACATCATCCATGCCACTTCAGCAATTTGTGGCCATTTGGAGAGATTTGGGACGAGATTGGCCCACCTATGGGGGTTTGATGCCAATTTGGCAATTTTGGGATTTTTGCTCACAATTGGATTCCAAAGCCATTCAAAACACTTATGATGTATTTATAAACATGTTAATAACAATTTCAGAGTTATACAATCCAAAATTATCTTGTTTCCAACTATCATTGTGTGTAATTTAACTGTAATTTGATGGTTTATGCTAAATCTTGCACCCAAATTTGATTTGTGGACCTCACTAACACTCCAAGGTTCTCCTGTGGTTCAAATTACTCACTTGCGGGTTCGAATTTCTCACATGGTATCAAAACTGGTTGGATATTTTTGAGTTGCAGACCAAATTCTTAGTGGATTTGAGCTGCTTTGTTAGTGAATTCTAGATAAAATTGAATTGTTGAGTGTAACCCTGTAATATCCCAAAAATTCGTAAAAATTTAAAAAATTTCATGTAACATAAAATGTTGGCATTCATCACTGCCTAGGGACCAATAATTGCTAATGGTTACATTTAAACAGTACTATTTAGATATGCACATTTGTAAATCTCTGTATAATTATTTGTTTATCTTCGTCATTCTATGTTAACAATTTGAATTTAGTAGTTTATGTTTTCCGAAGGACAGGAAAAGAATATTTTGTATGAACCTGATACTGAGAGTGCTTTTACTGTCTTATGACAAGTAGGAAAGAACTTCAGTTGAGATCAAGGCTTACTTAGCTTATGGCTAATGCAGTAAAGTGTTACTTCTTCTACAGGTTCTGAACAGGTAAACAATTAAGACGTTTTGTTACCAGTCTTTCCAGATCGAGAAAAACATTCAGATAGCATATAATAGAATGCTAGTTAAATTATTTGTTTACAGCTTTAAGCAGAAAAAGAGGTATTGTTGATCTTATTATTTATGATTTTCATAGCTGATAGTAGTGAGTACTTTTTTTAACAAACTGAACTAGGCTTAAATATTCTTCTATCCATCATAACTAGCTTATGCTTGTTCATTTTGTAGCAATTTAATTTTTAAATTAGAAAACTGGATACAACCTTAGGGAGAAAAAACATCTCATCTAGCAGTTGCCCTATTGAAACTACTTTTGTTATAATAATTTCCCAAATTATTACTTTTACTGATATTTCAGTAAATCTGGAAAGATCTCAGGAACTGAGTAAGAATATTGAGCATAATTAAATGAGAACTCATGTAGGAAACAGTACTATGGTGTACAAAGTATTTTTTAAGTAGGCTTAGCACTTAATGTTTATAAATGTTCTAACACTACTTGTTTTATTTCCACAATAGAGTTATAACTCTTTATGTAGGAGAGGTTATATTAATGTCTATAAGATGACTACCCCTATTTCTTTTATATGGATTCTCGTTACATAAGAGTTTAATTGTCAAAGAAAACACTAGCAATCATGAATATGTGACTAGACTAGGTCCTAACTAGTTAGTCTCTATAGTTACATGTATTTACATGTTATTGGTTCATTTACCATTGTCTGTGTATCATCTTAGAATCAAATACTAAACACTAATTTAAAAGAGAGAGAAAATAAACATGTATAAGTTTCCTATACATTTGTTAATGTTTTTAGTTTATGTTTAAAACTCTAGTTTTCATGAATACCTCTTAAACTAATGTCTTTGGATTATATAAACAAAATCCAAAACAATAATAAGGAAACCCTGCCAAATACCATATGATAATAACTTATATACAATACTATGTGTAGTATTTGAGTGAGGGTTTTGACTATAGTGCCAAACCCACCCTTTGCAAAAGTATTTGGAGCTACGTGTTCGATGTACATTCAAAGGGGGTTTTGGATTTGTATTTTTAGCATATAAAGGATTTCTAAACCCTAAATTCTTGTTTTTACCTAAGTTTTTACCCTGTGCTAGAAGAGTGGCCGCAGGCTCATGGCCGCTCAGCCTATTTGTCTGCCATTGCATAAACCTCTTTGTCCACGGCCTCTCCCTCCTTTGTGTAGAGGTAATGTCAGGTGCTTGCTCTGGTTTTTGTAACTACACCCTCTTATTACCACTCCTTGGCTTTAAACCATGAAGCCATTGCCATAAGTTTTCCTCTGCAAGTGATGATAATTGCTCTCTAGTATTTTGGCCAGTTTACAAGATGATCATGGCTCTAGCATTATCGTAGTGTGGTATTTGCTGGTTAGGGTTTACTGTTTTTACTGCTTAGCTCTCGGGTAGCTTTTTTTTTTCCTATTGTGGTTCCAGTTTTTCAGTCTTGAGCTTTACAGGCTGTGTTAACTTCTATTGTGGCCTAAACCCTTTGGCATGGCTTGGAAAAAAAAATAAACTTGTGCTCTAAGCATCGTGTTCCTCTGACATAGTTTTCCTGAAACTCGTCGACTTTACAAAAAGGTGGCTAGGTTTTTGAGCTCAAACTTCTTCAAGGTTGCTAAAACCAGTAACAGGTAAAATTATTCCAAGTTCGATTCTTGTTACAACATTTTAGGATTTATTTCTTTTCTTCTATGTGCATCAGTAATTTATTCTCTTAAGTTTTCCTTTCTATAAATACTTATTAGTTTTTGTTTTGCAGATGCTTAACTTCTATAGAGAAGTGCAGACAAACACCAAGGATTACCCTGCACCAACTCCAAGCTGCGTAAACCTTGGTAAGCCTTGGTCTCACTGGGGTTCTCTTGCCGTGGTGAAATGGTGTTGAGTCTAGTTGATGGAGTTCATTTGGATTATTGGCTTTTATCTCAGCCTAAAGTACTGTGTTGTAAAAGTTTGGAAGGGCCGAGGGCCGTTACAAGATGATTTGTTTTTTAAAAAAAATATAAAACCCTAGTGGTTGTTTTAGTAGAGTTTTTGGAAGGGCTTTCATAGCCGAGACAATTGTTTTGTCAAATGTGAAATTTGTTCGTAATTATAATACTTTTAATCGGGCTTTTTAAGCCTTGACTGGTGATGTAAAAGGGCGTAGGCTGAGACTATGTCTATTAAGTTTTATTTCTGATCTTAAAAGAATTCTTACAGCTTAAAGCTGATTGAATGTATCTCTATTTGGATAATATATTATATATTGTGGTTATTTTAACTATTTTTGTTGTTATTACCTTTCGAGGGTTTAGGGTTAAGTAGATTATTAGTTAGTTTGTTTTTCTTTAAGTGAATTATAACTTGAGGGCTTTTGACAATGGAATCTTTAGATAGTAACATAGTTATTGAATCAGAAATGATTTCTGGAAATAAAATAGAGAAAAGATCTTAATTGTATAATTTAATTATTTTCTGTACTTTTTGAAATATACTATTAGGATTTGATATTTATAAATTTTGAAATTATTTAATTATGAAAAGAACAGTTCTTTTACATAAGTTATTTTACAAACCCTAATTCTTCTTTAAATATTTACAGAGCTAGTATTTCATTTTTAGTTAACCCTAGTTTGCATTTTCACTTAAGTGAACTAATTGGGCAAATGTTTTAACCTTATATACTGTTTTTGTTAAGTTAAACTTAATCTCGATAATTTCATGTTTTCTATATTATCTATTTATGATTGGCATATTAGATTTATGATATAAAAAATTTCTGGATTTACTATGTAAAATGTTAGACAGACTAGTGTGTAATACCTAAGCTCTTTCTTATATGTCTCTATTTAGTTTGTTTAAATACTTTAAGTAAATAAAAAGTATAAAAGAAAACATACAAACAATTTATACAAAGATCCTGTAGAAAATAACAATTTCATCTGCATACATACTTATTCGAATTCTTTATTTGAAAATAAACTAACCTACTGTACTAGAGTACTACCTTGCAAAAGGTGTGGAAAAATACACTTTATGTAATTTTTTTTTCTATCAATTTAAATCAGAATACTTCAAATCATTCACCCTAACTAAACTAGTTCAGAACTTACTAACTTTTCCCAACATATACATTCCTAAGCTAACCCTAACAGCAATAAGAACAGAATTATACCATATTATTGATAAATCTTAAACTTTCTAGATAATTGTGAATACTTAGATAACTAAAATAAGCAAGTAAAACCTGGTAGTATAGATGAGGTGACAACAGCTTAAGGAACCTGTTCCTCCCAACCAACTCCTAGAGAAGAGCTGGACTGCAATTCTCAGGACCCCCGAGCTTGTCTCCTAGTTCACTTGGTAGAAGTACTAGGTGAGAGATGTAGTCTAGGAATCCTCTGCAACTCCACCGAGTGTTCAGCAGTAAATTAGTTCTATCTGTAGCAGTATGAACTCAGCTTAGAATAGCTGCACTAGTTCAGTTCTTCAACACTTTTCCACTCAAACTTACTTCAGCTAGTCCCCTCCATCGAATTCTCTTGTGCACTCCATTCACTCAAAATGATTACCAATCCGAAAAATGAGCAGCCTCAGCTATCTTCAATGGGAAGTTTTATTTGCATGACTAGGTCTTTGGGTCATTTTTTACTTAATGAGCCACCTGCTCTTGTTCCACTTTCTTGGGGAACATGACCACAAAAATAGGGAAGTTGCCACCTGCAATAGCTAGAAGTAGTTTGAGGATGCTACCAAGTGTCAATATGCTCTCAACCTGGCCTTCTACATCAAGTGACCAGTAAAACACTCATTTAACAGCTTCCCTAAGATGTTGTCTCATCTTTCATTTATTTATTAATAAAATATTCAACAATTACATTAAATTATCCTTGACCCCACTTGGTCATTAATTACCAACTTTCACATAAAATGTAACATAATGTTTCTTAAAAACATGAAAATGTTTTGCAAATTGGGGCATTTGACAAACCCAATTAGCAATTTCACCACCATCAGTGCAGGCAGTAATGGAGGCTACCCACATCATGCTAACACCTTTCAACTTATTTGAATGGAAGGCAGAGATGGTGATTCAATTGAGAGCCAAGGGGATTTTCAAAGTTACTATGGGCACTGAAGTGGAACCAAATTCTCCTGTGGAAAAAGCCAAGTATTTTAACAAATTGGATGAAGCATATGGTTTGCTGTGTCTGAGCATCTCGAGAGATTTTTTGTTCCACCTTGACTGTTTGACATCACCAAAGGAGGTTTGGGAGAAGCTTGAGTCTCTATTTGGAAAACTGATGAGCTACATGGTCACCAGCTTGAGAATGAGCTGATAAGCTTGAGCCCAGCACACTATGACACAATCCAAGACTTCTTCACCAAGTTCAATTCACTTGTATTGGAGTTAAAACAATGGGGGATTAAGAAGAAGGAAGATCAATTGATATTGTCTATACTTTCGAAGTTGGGGCCAGAGTTCTCAGTCTTTGTGAGCACATTTCACTCATGCAAACTCACCCTTTGAAACTGGCAAATGCCAAGTCTGGCAAATTTCATGGATTCACTCACTCAAGAGCAGGACAAATTGGTCCAAATGGGTTCCATCAAGACCAAATATCAAGCACTAGCAGTGGGGGTTTCGAATTCAGCAAAGGGAAAACCCAAGTCCAAGAATTCGAAGTTGTTGGACAAGAAGAAATCAGAAAAAACCCAAATCTAGTGAGGGAGCTACGAATCCACCCAAAGAAAAGGAGAAGAAAGGGAAAGAGAAGGCCAAATGCTCTTATTTCCATAAGGGATGGCATCCAAAAATCTCATGCATGAATAAAACCATAGACACCATGGCGCAACTACTTGAGAAGAACAACATTCCAGTTCCTGGCAGTGCTAGGAAGAAAGATGGCAACTACAGTTCAAGTGAAGGAAAGGAGAAATGTCATGCATTAGTGGCAGGTACTTCTAATTCCTCATCCTTTATTAATGGTTCAGGTGCTCCAGGAATATGGTATCCAGGAGAGAATTCTTCTCCTCCATGAGTTCGAATACTGGCCCAACAGTTCGAATGGGAGATGATTCTGAACTCTAGACTAGAGGGATTGGGAGAATTGATTTAGACCATGGGTCCTTCAGTGATGTACTGTATGTACCAAACCTTGTAGCAAATTTGTTGTCAGTCTACTAGATGACTCATACAAGAGAGCCAAATAGAGTAATCTTTACTCCTAACTCTATAGAGATTTTTGAAATCTCAACAAGCCAAGTTGTTGTAGTTGGGTATGCTGATCATCATGAGAGAATGTACAAATTCTCTAATTTCCTCCCTACTTCCAGTGATCAAGCATTTCACTCACATGCCAATGAAGTCTCCAAACTATGGAATGAGAGGTTTGGCCACATGAATTACAGATATCTCCAAACATTGCACAAAGAAGGAATGGTGGAAGGTCTTCCACAAATTCAGCCATCTACTGGAGCATATATTGGATGTGTGATTAGGAAGCATCTTGAGCAGAGCTACGAGAAGGGGAAGGCAAGGAGAGCAACACAACAAATTGGGTTGGTGCATTCTAATCTGATTGGTCCACTACCCACTCCCTCATTGTTAGATTTTTAACATTAAGCTAGCATTATATTAGGATCTTTAACTAAGAGAATAACAAGCATAGCAATCAAACACAAGAGACAATGAACACAGTGTTTTTCCTCGGGGAAACCATAAATGGAGAAAACCCTGCAACTTCCTCAGAGATAGAATCAACACCAAATAGAAAATCCCAAAACAGTAAGATGATCTCCCGACGGCAGTGACCTCTTTCTTCCTAGCCCCGGTGTCTTCTTCTTCCTCAACTATGCGCTACAACTGAGTGTGAGTGAGTGTGGGATAAATAGAGAGGCTAGCTCTCTATTTATACTAATTCTCGACTTGACTAAACCCAACTAGGGCTGACTTCACTAGGTGATTCTAATAACCCTAGTGCCCCAGAACTGCAGAGACTGTAACCCTTTATCAATAGGAGGGTTACCCACAATGACTTGACATGACTTGTTTACATTATAGATCCTCCTGATCGGAACATTGGGGCATGACATGACTCAATTACATTACAGACACATCCCAGAATAAACATCAGGGTACAACACATAAGATACATATGTGAATACATTCCGAAGTTACAAATACATCAACACTCCATATTAACTAGGAAGGTATTCTTTCGACACAATTTTCAGCACTGGTCTTCTTCTCTGTATCGACTGGATCATCTTGTCATCTTCATCTTCAAGTCTTCTTCGTCTTCAAGTCTTCTTCATCTTCAAGTCTTCGATTCTTCAAGTCTTCTTCATCACGGGATCTGGATCATCACGACTACTGGATCATCACTGCTGGATCATCATCACATCTGGATCATCACTTGATCTGGATCATCATCAAGTCTGGATCATCATCACATCTGGATCATCACTTGATCTGGATCATCATCAAGTATGGATCATCATCACATGCTATCTCATAATGGTGCTATCTCAATTCTTCTCGTCACAAGAAGTTCTACAGAGCCAGCCCTTTTTCATGCTGGTTGTAGGCCTACCCTTCATGTAGGTATTCAGCACTTATATCTGACCCTAAGTCAGAAAGGCCCGCCCAGCTCTTACATTTGACCTCATCTTGCAGAAAGGCACACCCAACACTCACATCTGACCTCATCTCGTCAGAAAGGCCCAGCACTCACATCTTACCATGTGTAAACACATCGCGCCAGAATGGCTCAGCGCTTACATCTGACCTCATATTGTCGGAAAGGTTCTGCACTTACATCCGACCCCACCTTGTCAGAAAGTCATAGCACTCACATCTGACCATGTGTAAACACATTACGCCAGAATGGCTCAGCACTTATATCCGACCTCATCCTGTCAGAAAGGATCTGCACTTACATTTGACCATGTGTAAACACATCGCATCGAAAGGGCTCTCAGTCCTAGAATGAGGATTCCTGGTAACTAACCAGGTGCCTCCATTCTCCCAGAGAATGGCATCAGACCTTATATCTGATCAAGTGGGACACATCCCTCAATCACATTAGAATGGCCATGTGCTCACTTCTGATCATGTAAGACTACATCCTATAGTCATATCAGAATGGCCCTCAGTCCCAGATTGAGTATTCCTGGTAACTGACCAGGTGCCTCCATTCCAAGAATGGCATTCAGCCCTTACATCTGATCATGTAGGAACCAATCCTACAATCACATAAGAATGGCTTAGCACTCACATTTGACATGGAAGGAACCAAATCCTCTCACAATGACAAAATGGCTCAGCCCTTACATCTGACCATGGAAGGAACCTAATTCTCTCCCATGTCAAAATGGCTCTAGGTCTCATCATTTCCCCTTGGAGGGAACCTCGATCTAGAGAACACCAAGCTTCTCCTTGAAGTACTCAAACTTCACTCTAGCCAATGGCTTCGTCAATACATCAGCTATATGTTCGTCTGTCACAACATATTGGAGCTTCACTGCTCCTCTCTGCACCATATCCCTAATATAGTGATACTTGATCTCGATATGCTTCGACTTGTCATGGAACACTGGATTCTATAATAAATTCACACAACTCTGGTTGTCGCAAAATATACAAGTAGCATCCATCTGGAGATCAAATAAATCAGACAGTAGCTTCCTCATCCATACTGCCTCACAACAAGCTGAACAAGCTGCAACATACTCTGCTTTAGCTGTACTCAATGCCATGCATGATTGTTTCCTGCTAAACCAAGAGATCACACCTGATCCCATACTGAAGCAACACCCTGAAGTGATCTTCCTATCGATGGCACTTCCTGCCCAATTTGAATCAACATAACCCTCCAGGTTAATCTTTTGATTCGCCTCGTACTTGAGCCCATAATCAACTGTACCCTTTAGGTACCTCAAGATATGCTTTGCAGCAATCAAGTGAACATGTCTCGTATCTGTGAAGAACTGGCTCAAGCTGTTCACAACAAAGCAAATATATGGTCTCGTGTTCGTCAAGTACATCAAGGACCCAATCATCTGATGATACATCATAGCATCAACTGCTTCTGATGAAGCATCACTCAATAGCTTCAGGTTTGATGCCATAAGTGTGGTTATAGCCTTGCAGTCCATCATCACGAATCTCTTTAGAATCTCTACTGCATACTTCCCTTGTACAAGGAATATTCCATCTGCATTCTACCACACCTCCATGCCTAAGAAATAATGCATCATACCCAAGTCTTTCATTTCAAACTCGACAGCAAGTTTCCTCTTCGTATCAGCAATCAACCCATCCATACCTGTTACAAACAGATCATCTACATATAGTAGAAGTATCACTGGATTGCCATCTTCAACCTTGTAGTAAAGGTTGGAATCTACTTTACTCTTGGTAAAGCCCAAACTGGATAGGAAACCATCAATTCTACCGTACCATGTCATGGGTGCCTGTTTCAAACTGTATAGGGCTTTCTTCAATCTGGACACATGAGACTCCCTGTCATGTGTCTCAAAACCGAGTGGTTGTTCCACATACACTTCCTCTTCTACTACACCATTCAAGAAAGCAGTATTGACATCCATCTGGTGTATCTTCCATTTCATCACTGCAACCAAAGCAAGCATTGATCTGATGGAAGTGTATTTGGCTACAGCTGCAAAGGTTTCTTCCTAATATATTCCTTCTTTCTTAGAGAAACCACGAGCCACAAATCTAGATTCATATTTCTCGATGCTTCCATCTGCAGCATGCTTGACCTTGTAGATCCATTTGGAAGTTACAATGGACTTCCCTTTTGGTCTTGGGACAACTTCCCAAACATCATTCTTCATAATTGATTGGTACTCTTCGATCATAGCATCCTTCCATTCTTTCTGTTCTGCCGCTTCTTCATAGTTGGAAGGTTCTTTATCAATAATGTCACATAGTAAGGTTACGTAACTAGAGCAAGATCTAGTTCTCTTTCTTCCTCTGGGAGTTTCTTTTGAAGCTCCATATCTTTTTGCACCTTGGATAATTTCACGTACCCAAGCAGGTTTCCTCTTATGAGGATTATTCTCCAGAGGTGGATCTACAGGTTCTTGAGGTTCTTCAAATTCTCGTATTCTTCTTGAATTTCTTCGTTCATGATTGTGTCATGAATTATGGGTTCTCTTGTTTCTTCAGGTTCTTCAGCCGGTTTCTTCCTGGATTTGATGTAGGCTGAATCTTCATCAAATGTTACATCTCTGTTGATGTCAATATTCTTGAACCCTGGGAAGTATATTATGTAAGCCTTCGAGCTTTCAGAGTATCCCATAAATATACCCTTCCTTCTTGAAGGATCTAAATTCGTCATCTTTTCTTTTGGAATGTGTATGTATACAGGACAACCGAATATTCTGAGATGGTTGACTTCTGGTTTCTTTTCGGAGAAGACTTCTTCAGGAGTCTTGTTCTCGAGTACTCTGTGTGGAGTACGGTTCTGTACATACACCACTGTTCTGGCAGCTTCTACCCAAAGATGCATAGTAAGATCTTGATCATGAAGCATTGCTCTTGCAGCTTCCATGATAGTTCTATTCTTCCTTTCTGCAATCCCAGTCTGTTGTGGATTGTATGGAGTGGACAACTCCCTCTTAATCCCTGAGTCTTTGCACAACTCTTTGAATTCATTTGATGTGAATTCTCCACCATTATCTGATCGACAAGTCTTGATCTTCTTTTCAGTGTGGTTCTCGATCAAGGCTTTGAATTCCTTGAACTTGCTGAATACTTCATCTTTGTTCTTCATGAAGTAGATCCATGTCTTCCTAGAAAAATCATCAATAAAGGAAACATAGTATACATACCCGCTTAATGAACTAGATGACATTGGACTACATACATCGGAGTGGATGATTTCCAAGATTCCTTTTACCTTGCTCTCGTTACTTGGAAATGTCTTCTTTGTGTTCTTTCTTTTCGCACATCCTTTGCATACACCTTCGTGTTTTGTTTGCATTTTTGGGAGACCTTTTACAGCTTTGCTTGCAAGTGGTAGTGCTCTATAATGTACATGTGCAAGCCTTCTATGCCAAAGCTCATTTGGTTCTACCGAGTCATGAACCAAAGCTTGTTCTGGTTGGACCTTCAATTTGTATAGTCCTCCTTCTTGTTCTCCAATCACTACTGCATCATCGAAAGACTTTCCTTTTGGCCACGTGAGGACTTGGCCATCTACAAATGCAACCCTCATTCCTTTTGCATCTAATGCAGATATGGAGAGGAGGTTCTTCTTTAGTCCAGGTACAAACAATACATCTTTCATCTTGATAGACTTTCGAGAGTCTAGCTTATAGGAGGATTCCCCACTACCTTTTATTGGATACCGGTAGTCATCTCCAAGTTTCACCTTGTGAGGTGATTCGTGTTCAGATAATTTCACAAAGGATTCCTTGAATCCTATCATGTGCTTGGAAGAACCACTGTCTATAAGCCAATCACTGTTGCCATGTGTGATAGTTCCCGTGAGAGCGGAAATCAGAACATATTCTTCATCACTTGAAGAATCATCACTGACTTGTATGTTTCTCTTTGTGGAAGGTTCATCATCCTCTGCAGCATGAGCATGATGTCTTATTTTGTTTCCCTTCTTCTTGTGAGAGCTACTCTTGTTCTTAGGACAATCTCTAGCAAAGTGTCCTCTTTCATCACATGTATAGCAAATGAACTTAGACTTATCTCTAGGCTTTCTAAAGTTATTCCTTCGGTGAGAGTACTTACTTCTGTGGTGGCTAGATCTGGTTTTCTTGGATTGTACTGTGAGAGATTGATCTTCACTTCCCATCTTCTCTTCTCGAGCTGCTATTCGAGCTTCTTCTTGAGAGCATTCTTCCCATAGTCTGCTGAACTTGACTAACTTCTTTCTGGCACACAACCCTTGAATGAAAGAGCCCCATGTCCTAGGGAGACCATTCAAGGTTGTCAATACAATCTCTGCATTCTCCACTTCTTCATCTACTGCTTCCAATTGTTCCTTGATCTGAGAAACCCTTGTAAAGTAAGACTGGATGGTTTCTGCATTCTGGATCTTCACATTCTTCAATTGGTTCCTCAAGGTCATCTTTCGGTTTATGTTCTTTCCTTCAAATAATTTGGTTAGGGAATCAAACATAACTTTAGGTGTCTTTAGGGAGGACACATGTGGTATGAGGTGATCCTTGATTGAATCAGCAATGATCCTCTTTGCCATAACCAACTTCTTCTTGTGTAAGGCCTTAGCCTCATCTCCCTCTGGAACTGGAACACCCTCATTGATGTAGGAGTCCAACTCATTCTCTTCCAAGACCAGGGAGATCCTATACCTCTAGGATCGGAAGTTATCAGCTCCCTCAAGCTTTTCATCAAGCTTGGTATGATGAGACATCTTAACTGAGAACCTCAAATGGAAATACAAAAGATTTAGATCTTACCAGGTCAAGATGTCAGATCTAGATTTGGAGCTGAAATTCTGCAGGGCTGGTTTAGGAGCATATTAGGGTTTTGCTTTTTTCGGAGTTCTGTCCAACCAAATGCTTTGATCTTGATTCCTAACTTCGATTTTGAGGAGGAGATCAATCCATGCCTGGGCTCACTGAAAAATTCCACTTCTGTGAAAAGCCCTAATTTTCGGCAGTAGTATCGGGTCCAAAATTGAAAAACCTCAGAATTGGATTCTACTTCGACAGAAAGATGCGCCCTAGGGAGGAGATTTATTCCAACCTTCTTTTGCTAAAAATCTGTGGAGAGAGATCCAAAAAATAAGAAGCCCTAGTTCCCGCTGCTGCACAATGTCTTCTTCTCATGTTAGCTATGATACCATGTTAGATATTTAACATTAAGCTAGCATTATATTAGGATCTTTAACTGAGAGAATAACAATCACATCAATCAAACACAAGAGACAATGAACACAATGTTTTTCCTTGGGGAAACCATAAACGGAGAAAACCCCGCAACTTCCTTAGAGATAAAATCAACACCAAATAGAAAATCCCAAAATAGTAAGATGATCTCTTGACAGCAGTAACCTCTTTCTTCCTAGCCCCAGTGTCTTCTTCTTCCTCAACTATGCGCTACAACTGAGTGTGAGTGAGTGTGTGATAAATAGAGAGGCTAGCTCTCTATTTATACTAATTCCTAACTTGATTAAACCCAACTAGGGCCGACTTCACTAGGTGAGTCTAATAACCCTAGTGCCCCGGAACTACGGGGACTTTAACCCTTGATCAATAGGAGGGTTACCCACAATGACTAGACATGACTTGTTTACATTATAGATCCTCCCGATCGGAACATCGAGGCATAACATGACTCAATTACATTATAGACACATCCCGGAATAAACATCGGGGTACAAGACATAATATACATAGGTGAATACATTCTGAAGTTACAAATACATCAACACTCATATGGTGGATCTAGGTATGTGCTTACATTTATTGATGACTACTCTCAATTTTGTTGGGTGTATTTTCTGAAATTGAAATCTGAGGTGTTTGAGCAACTTGAAGTTTGGAAAGCACTAGTAGATAATCAGAGTGGGGAGAAGATCAAAGTCCTTAGGACTGATAATGGAAAGGAATATGTGAATAAGAATCTACATCAACTTTGTGAGGAGTGTGGCATCCAAATGCAACACTCAACTCCCTACACTCCACATGAAAATGGTGTGGCAGAGAGAAAGAATAGATCTCTCAAAGAGATGACAACTTGCATAATAGAAGTGAGGGAACTTAATCCCAAGCTATGGCTTGAATCCATCAGATGTGTTGCTCACATTCAAAACAGAGCCTTCCACAAATCAGTGAAAGGGATGACACCCTACGAGGCATGGTTTGGTGAAAAGCCAGATGTCTCAAATTTTAGGATATTCGAAACAAAAGCATGGTCAAGAATTCCTTCAGAGAAGAGGAAAGCCATGCAGCCACAAATCAAGGAGTGTCTCATGGTTGGATATGGTGAAGACACCAAAGGGTACAATCTCTTTGACACATCCACCGGCAAAACTTTTGTTGAAAGAAGTGTCAAATTCAAAGAAGAGCCAATTCCAGACTTTGAACTTGCACCGGGGGATTGCTCCTCTCCTCAACCATTCAAAGATGTAAGTGATGACACATGCTCTGTTTTATCTGATAATTCTGATATGAATGTTGTTGAAGATGATATTGTTTTAGATTACTCACCATCTAGGCCCAAATGGGCTGAAAAAATTGTGCAAGCAGTCGGGGAATTGGCAAGCAATCCCTAAGAGCATAGGAGAACTAGATCATAAAGTAGTTAGGATTCATTTGATAGTGATAGTGCTCTTGCTGAGCACTGTTACATGTTGATAAGTTCTGACCCACAAACATATCAGCAAGCTTGTACAAACCCAAGATGGAAGTCAGCAATGGAAGATGAGCTTCAGTCCCTCCAAGAGAACAATACATGGGAATTGGTTCCCCTTCCTCCCAAGAGGAAAGTTGTTCAATGTAAATGGGTCTACCAAACCAAACTTGCTGCTGATGGTTCTGATATAAAACATAAGGCTAGGTTAGTGGCTAAGGGCTATTCTCAGGTCCATGGAGTTGATTACACAGACCTTTGCACCGGTTGCAAAGATGGACTCAATTAGACTAAATCTTGCACTAGCAGCTAGTAAGTGTTGGGAGGTTCACCACATGGATGTAAAGAGTGCTTTCTTGCATGGTGAACTACAAGAGGAGATATATATGCATCAGCCTGAAGGTTTCCAAGAGGATCCTTCATTGGTATGCAGGCTGAAAAAATCACTGTATGGACTCAAGCAAGCCCCCAGGGCTTGGTATGCAAAAATGGATGTTTTCTTGCTTTCAATTGGTTTCACAAGATGCAAATCAGACCCTAATGTGTATTTGCAACAAAATGATGTTAACTTGCAGGTCATTGTTCTTTATGTTGATGATCTTCTTATTACAGGTTGTTGCACCAATTCAATTGGCCAAATTAAGAACTCTTTGCACAGTGAATTTGCTATGACAGGCCTAGGATTGTTAAGGCAATTTTTAGGCTTAGAAATTGAGCAAAATGGTAAGGGAATCATGCTGAGTCAGCCACAGTATGATTCAGACCTACTAAAGCAGTTTAATATGGCTGACTGTAAGGCAGCCAAGTCTCCCTTTCTTTCTGGTATTAAATTGCATGAATTTGGCAATTCCCTAATGGTGGATATCACACTCTACATTCAACTAGTGGGCAGCTTGCTCTACCTCACTCATACAAGACCTGATTTGTCTTATGATGTGAGTGTTGTAGCAAGACACATGCACCAGCCATGTGAACTCCATTGGAAGGCTGCTAAAAGAATTCTTCAGTATGTCTAGGGAACTAAGAAATTCAGAGTGCATTACGCAGCTAGTTCCTCACTTCAACTAGCTGGATTTTCTGATTCAGATTGGGCCGGTGATCCAATTGACAGAAAGTCAACATCAAGTTTTGTCTTCATGTTTTCTGAGGGTCCTATTTGTTGGTCAAGTAAGAAACAACACACCATCTCACTTTCATCAACAGAGGCTGAATACAGGGCAGCAGTCAATGCTGCAACTCAGTGTATTTGGTTGCAGGGAATACTCCGGGAGTTTGGTGTCACAATTGATTCTCCAACAAACATTTGGGTGGATAACCAGAGTGCCATCAAGATATCTACTGATCCAGTATATAGGCAGAGGACAAAGCACATAGAGATTCACATGCATTACATTCGGGGCTTAGTGCATGACAGGGTGATCTCACTGTCGTATTGCCCATCCACCAAGCAAATTGCTAACATTTTTACCAAGGCTTTCATTGAGAAGACCTTCACTTACCTGAGATCTTTGCTTGGGGTGAGTGAAGGATGGTAATTTTTTGTTATATCATTGTAGGTCCATCCCCATGTCCATTCTTGAGGGGAGGTTTTTCCCATGTGGTTTTCCTTTTTTCCTCGGTTCACATGGACAAATAAAAATTGAAATTTCTGATTATGTACTTGAGGTGACTTGAGCCATTGTTGCCAAGGCCTTCATCATTTTGTGAGCATACTTAGTTGTTGGATTAAGGGAGGGTGTTAGAACAGTAATCCTTCATTAGTACCTTAGTTACACTAATTATTCAATTTTATTGCTTTTGTAAGCTTTAATACACTATGAGGTGGACTAGAAGTGCTTAGGGGGACATATGCCATGTCAAGTTGAGGTTCTATGACCCACATGGGTACTCCAGCCTAGTCAACCAGCCACATATGCACAACCATCATTGCTGGTGTGCTCCCATTCATTGAATGTGGACAGGCAAGTTGACTTGGGGCGCTAGAGTGGGATTTTGCCCAAATTTGGCTTGATTTGGTGCAATTAATGTTGCATTGAGAGTCTAAACCATCCAATTTTCCACACCCACATTGTCCAAGGTGTAAGCATTGACCCAACACACATCATCCATGCCACTTCAGCAATTTGTGCCCATTTGGAGAGATTTGGGACAAGATTGGCCCACCTAGAGGGGTTTGATGCCAATTTGACAATTTTGGGATTTTCGCTCACAATTGGCTTACAAAGCCATTCAAAACACTTATGATGATTTATAAACCTATTAATAACAATTTCAAAGTTAGGCAGTCCAAAATTATCTTGTTTCCAACTATCATTGTGTGTAATTTAACTGTAATTTGATGGTTTTTGTTGAATCTTGCACCCAAATTTGATTTGTGAACCTCACTAACACTCCTAGATTCTCCTGTGGTTCGAATTACTCACTTATTGGTTCGAATTTCTCACAGTCTGTAATTTCAATCTGCAATTTCTTTTATAAACGAAGTTCATTCGACCCCGTTCGAATTGCATTAGAAATCTCTCTGCTAGCTCTTCGTCGATTGAATACCTTTGGTGTGAATGAAAACCTTCTGCATTCTTCAACTGTGGAGATCCTATTGGATCAACACTCTAGGAAAAAATAAGAAAACAAGGTTTAGTTGTTTATGGTCTAGTAGGAGGGTGAGGGAAGGGTTTCACTTGGTTAAATGGGACAAGTTTGCAGTGCCTAAGCTTAGGAGAGGGTGGGGCACAAAAAATATTTTCCTTTTCAGCTTGGTCATGTCAGCCAAAATCCTATGGATATGCTTGAGAGTTTCAGGTTTGTGGAGTATGGTTATGAAGGAAAAGTATCTAAAAGGGTTGATTTTGGAAGAATGGGTAAGGCTTGAGTCTAAAAAGACCTCTTAAGGATTAACTTTATGGGATATATTGGTCAAATATTTCCCTGTCATATGTGATTGGCTACCTTGGAAGATAATGGGTGGAAAAGGGTAAAATTGGGGATGGACTGTTGAATTGGAAGTGGTAACCTGTATAGATTGTCAAAGGAATCGATACATGAGTTCAGGTTGCAAGGGTTGCTTACTTTGGATCAAATATTCAATCGATATTTAAATGCTAATAGTGGGTAGAGATGGTTAACAGTAAGCGAGTTAGGTTTGAGGGATCCTTTGGGAGCTTACTGGGATTGATATGTGCAAGGACTGATGCATTTGGGTATTTTCTAAATGATGAAGGAGATTCCTTGGTTTGGTCATGCAGTGTAGCAAGTGGGAAAGTCAATGCTAGGATAATATAATGACTCTTTGTCCTGGACATGTTCAAAAGTTCAAGAGGTGTGGTGGTATGGTGTCATGTGGAAGTAGTAGTAGCCACTAAAAATTAGGCTTTTCATGTGGCTTTCTTTGGAAAATAAGATTCTAATGTGGGAAAACCTTCTTAAGAGGGGGGGGCAGGGCAGGGGCAAAATGTCTATCTTTTGTGTCTTTCTACAGAAGAATCTATCAGCGACCTTTTTATCCATTATTCATTTACTAAGCAAGTGTTGAAGACCCTTAAAGCAATACTGTAGGTTTAAAGGAGTATGGATGGTTGTTTCCCTTGAACACAATTTGAAGAATTGGTTGGAAGGAGAGGCAAACAGTCGGTTTAAATAATTCCCTTGCTTCCTTTGTTGGGGTATATGTAAGCACATAAATAAAGTGCTTTTGAAGGATTAGAGAAGCCTTCTGTAAACTCGGCCATTCAAATTTTTTTGGGGTCTTTTTTCTAAAGGGTGCAAAAAAAAGAAGGTAGCAAAGAGTAGGAAGGCAAGAGATCCAAGTTTGGGGGGCACTGGACCAATTGGCTATTTTGATGCAGCATGTCAGGGGTAAACTGGAAAATGTGGAGTTGGGGTTGTCCCAAAGATGTTAGAGAAGCATCATTTTTGTATAAAATGGGAGGGGGTAAAGAGACAAATACGAGAGTTGAATTGTTGGTTTTGTGATGTCTCTTAAGGATTTCCAAAGAAATGAATGTTTCTCACTTGCAAGTGGTAGGAGACTCTGGGGTCATTATAAAGTGGGCGAAAAGGAAATCAAATTTTTAAGTTCTCTCTCTTGGGTGGTGGCAGAGAAGGGTTAGGAAGCTTCAGGAGGTTTTTGTTGACCTTCATTTCCAACACATTTTTAGAGACTATAACACTTTGGAAAATCAATGTTCTAAGGAGGATTTGGCTTTGGATGAAAGAAGGCTCTTTTTTGAGGAATTCAAGGATTCTTCTCTGGTTAGTAGGGGATTCCTTGAGGTTTTCGAATGATAGGATCTTTTTTGATTGCCTGATTTTTTGCCTTGTAAGGGGTTTTTCTACCTTTTGTAAAGCTTAATGTATGAAAATGTTTGATCCTAAAGGTTTTGGTGGCAAAAAAGATGTATTTTGTTTAAGTCTCAAAGGCTTATGGACTAAAGGTCTTATCGATATGGGCTCACATGTAACTCTATTTTTATAGGTATGTTCTGCGTATTGCACATTTCTTTTTCTTGAGATCATAAATGGAGTAATTTTTGGTATAGAAAACAATGTTAAAATCCATAGGGAGATAGAGTAGAATATATAGGAGGGATTTCATTTCCCATAAACAAGGGATCTCATAAATATAAATATAGAATAATAGAAAATTAGATTTTATAACGATAAAAATTATAACAAAAACACCTATTTTTTTTTAACCCAACCTTGATATTCTATCCCCCAAAATCAAGGGTGAGGCATAGGCTTGTTTGAGAAGGGATCCTAGGTCTACCTAATTAAAACACTATCTATTTTAATGATCCTCCTTGTTATTATTCACACACATCTTTGGAAAAAGAAAACCATTTCTTTAAATTTAGCCAAATTCCAGGTATATTTACCAACAAAAAAAAACCAATTCTTTAAATTTACCCACATTCGAGGTATATTTACCCAAAATACGAAAACTAATTCTTTAAATTTGTTCTAGGTATATTTACACAAAAACCCTAATAGATATCCATGTCCTAATTTAACCAAATTCCAGGTATATTTACCCAAAAACCAGAAGCTAAACATTTTGGCCAAATTCCAGGTATATGTACCCTTTTATTTATATAAAAAAAAACCTAAATTAGGTACCCATGTCCCAGTCAGATCCCACAAGAGTGAATTAGCGTCGGCTCATTAAGATGTCGAAGAAGGAATCTATACGCTTTATCGTCGTGTCCAAATCAAATTCAATTTGTTTTTTTCAGCACAAAATTTAATATGATTGTGTCGCATTCAAATGCATCAATATCTTATCATTGAAGTCCAGCTCTATCCATGATTCTATTTAATATAGAGAGAATCTGAGTATAAAAATATAGAAAGGACCGCAACATTCGTCGCTTCTCATAACAGATCCTGATATTCTCTGTATATAGCCCACGGGGGTAAATCCGTCGGCCGCATATAAAGAGAGTCAGAGAAAAGGAGATAGGATTCGTGAAAAATGACGAGGGGAAAGCAGAAGATTGAAGCGCAGCGACGAAATGCTGAGAAAAATCAGAAGTCCAAAGGATCTCAGTTTGAGGCCAGAGCTGCAGCCCTCAAATTCACCTGCCCCATCTGCAAGGTATGTTTTCTCAGCGTTTTCTTTCTTTGAATGAATTGCATTTCAGATCAGTTTTTGAGGTGGGTTCATTCTGTTTTGTGGATATGGGTGCCCACCTTGTTTTTCATGGTCTGGATTCTTTCTTTTTTTTTAACATCAATTACATTCCAGGTCAATTGTTTTATCTGGTTTGTATTGTGTGTAAGGTTGAAATCAGATTTGATACAGTGGGTATGGGTAGAGAACCCTTTGCTTCTGGTAGATTCCAGTTAGGCTGAGACAGTCGATCAACATCCTTTCTTTTCTGCACTACCCACTGTGATTCAGATGCTATGATTTTATCCATTTTGAGGTTTTTCTTGGATTTTATCATTATTATTTATGCACCAGCCACTCTGTAGAAGCTTTGATTTTATCTATTTTGTTTTTTAAGCTTTTATTAATATTATTATTGGTGATGATTACTATCCATTGATCAACTTTAGTCTAGCCGATTTTAAGGAAAAATGATAAAGATCTAATTATTTTTCTTTGACATTTTGTTTCTTTGACTGCAAAGAGTGTACTTCCTTGCACTAAGGTGCCAAGTCTGGGGGTATCTATTGATTCTATTCTGCCAAAATGACCAGGGACTTACCCCTGACCTGCACTTCACCTTATCTGTTTGAAACTTATGCGGTAGGGTGGGGCAGACCACTGTGAGGATGGAACCCTGATGGACTGCTTGGCTTAACATTGTCGATCTCACCAGTGAACCAATGCTCAATTGGCAAGAAATAGGATTTAAAGACATCAAAGCAGAGAAAACTGTAATTCTTACAGGAACTTATTGTGCCTATTTTTTTGCGTCTTATGCCAATAGAAAAAACACACAAAAAAAGAGAATGCTATTATTTGAATTCATTTCAATTTGGAAACAAGAGCGACACCAAGAACAGAGGAGTTTCTCTTTTTTCCTAACTAATTACAGGGTGGGAAATTACAATAGGTGGACACTAGGAGGATTGTACATGGTTGTTTATTTTGATATTTAGATGGAAAAGCTTTGGGCTCAAACCTAACTCCATTAGGGACCCCTGTTCTCCCTGTGGCTTGGGAGGTCTGCACTGGCTGCTGAATTTTCGACCATCAGATTCTAGCTGCTTATGGACATCACGCCACTTTGTGTGTGCATTTAGATGGTCTTTGAATTAATTTTATAAGTTAAAGAATCAATGAAAAAGAATACAAAATCCCTCATCCACTGTTTGAGTTTACAGAATGAAGTCAGACCTATTCATAGTCTGATTCTTCATTATACTAGTGAAACAGAGTGATTTAAGTGTCATCTAAGATAGTACTAAGTAGACTACCATGAACTTGATAGTCCATGGAATGGTCCAAAAAGAAGTAAATGGAGATGTTTCCTCTGTCAAGTGGCGAGGGCATTAAAAGGCTTTTTGTTGGATCCAGCATTGATACAAAAGGTTATAGAGAAAATAAGTAGCATGGGTACCCGTACCCGGGTGTCGGGGACGCGTACCTGTACCCCCGTACCCGGTACGGGAACGGGTACTCTTGGAAGTACCCAAGAAGAACCTAGTACCTTGCCCAAGTACCTGGTACCTTGCACTGTTCAGTTGAGTACTGGTACTCCAAAAAGGCAAAGTACCCAGATTTTGGGTACTTCCAGTGTACTTCGGTACTCCAAAAAAGGCAAAGTACCCTGATTTTGGGTACTTCGGGGGTACTTCCAGCCCATAAATCTCAGCTTGCGAACATCAAAATCCAAATTTTTTTTAATTTTTGAAGTGAAGAGGGGGGAGGGTATGGTGGGGCCCTCTCCCAAAGATTTAAACCAAAGCCTTAAAGCTTACTAAGAGCTCAAGCCTCAACCATTTTCTTTTATTCTTGGTAGTAGTGTTGAAGTTTGGAGGCCATGGGTTGCATTGGTGAGCTTAGTTCAACGATGAGTCCTTATGATTTATCATTTAAGAAATGGTAATAACCCCATTTAAACAAGAAACCGAGTATACTTCAGCTTCCATTATAACTGACTAATTAGTAATAGCTGGCTTGTGTTTGGCACAGTAGTATGTGGTTGATTGGCATATTGCACATCAACATATTTATTTTGAGTAAAACTTGTGTTATTTACTATGCACAGCTAGTGATTCAGTGTCTCATTTGGAATCCTATAGATTACCACATTTGTACTTACCACAACCCTGTCGTTTGTTTTATAAATTTATATGCATTTTGTATCATCGATTTGGGCATGAACGCTTGTGATATTGAGTCCTCTGTTTTAATTGTTCCATCTTCATCTACCTAATATGGAGTGAATAGAAACTAATTTCTTAGCTTTAAATTGGGCAGGAAAGTAAGTCATTTGGTATTGAAGGTTACCATAAGAGTTCATTCCTTCAAAATACTATGAATGCATCTTAATATTACTTGCTTTTCCATGCTTATGTGCAAGTAAGTTAAAAGTTGAAACTCAAACACTATAAGACGTAATTCATACTTATAAAGTTATGATTTATCTCAGATTCTCATGCTATTTAGTATTTTCCAGATTTACTTTGTGACTATCCTATGCTTAAAGCACTCAAAGATTATATTTTGAGATTGATCATATTGATCCCTATTAAAATAGTTCATTGATTTGTTCATAACAACAATATATTTAAGAAAGTATTGTAGTTTATTGTTTACTTGTTGACCAATTAACATTGAACAATGAAAACTTAATAATAAATACTAATATATAATATAATTTATAAACTTGAAAATTATATATATATATATATATATATATATAAACTACAATACCTCGATGTACCCAAGTACCCTATTTCAAAAAGTGGCGTACCGTACCCGTCCCAAGTACCCTGGTAACCTAGAGAGAAATCTTATCTTCTTGATAAGATTTCTCTATAATGTTTCCTTTTATGTTTACACATCATCATAGCTTCTGCACTTTATAAAAACATGGTTGAATGTTAGGAAATCTTGTCACGGTTCTCGTTTAAAAAATCCCATAACAAGAGAAAGTATACAATTTAATAATGACAAGTTTATTAGAATTTGAATGCCATTTAGATCTTCAAGCAGATAGTTCTAATAATGTTTGCAGCAAATAGATGGAGAATGAAGATACAAATAGATTAAAACAAACCACACAGGAATCAGACAAGTATTGCTCAGGAATTTACAGTATCATTCACAATAATAATATCTGGTGTTACAATAGTTTACATTGGTAGAATTCGAATGCATGGGATATGAATTCGAATCCTCCAAGTGGATATGACTGTATCTATAATCTAACTGAATCTCTAACTAAAGGTCTCCCAATCAATATCGGAGTCCAAATAAACAACTCCCTGATGACCAATAACTCCAACAACCAATGACAACTAGTTAACTCAGTGCAACTGAGAGTGAGGTAGGTAGGAAAAGCGCTCCTCCCCATGCAACCATGCATTATCCATGCATTGGTAGCGCTAGCTTAACTGATTGTGAACTAACTGAATGTAACTGGGGGCTAAGACTAACTAGTACTAACACCAACTGACTGAAGTAGGTTGGTGTCGGGACTCCCAGTGGCTCCTAAAATGTAGGGATTGGTCTAGGAGGCGCCCAAACTGATGCATGCACATGCAGTAAGTGGCAGTGAACCTCTAGTAGTGTTCCCCACACTCCACTAACTGGTACATGTGGCCCCATTAGGCCAAGTGGACCCAATTAATTAATTAAGGTTCCTAAGTTATGCAATGATTAATCTAATAGACATTTGACCAAGGGAAGATTAATAATCCTAACAAAGTTGATATCCAATCTGTAGATCTAGAAATCCATAGATTGTTACTGATGAATTCAGGTTACATCCTGCTGGTAATGTCTTACAAATATTTTTAGTTACAGGATAGATTTATTAGCTTGCTTGATTTAGTGGCAGAACACCTTCAGACTTCAGTTAGGTGTGACAGGCTGACAGCAGATGTACTTTTCAAACAGAGTCATTCTGGGCACACACTGCTCAAGCATATACATCTTATTGGTGAACTGAACTTTCGATTTCCTGGGTTAATAGACAGGGGGTTTCCTTTCTTATCATTGTTAGGTAGGCTGTGAAACCCTCACTGATGCAATATCTGTGAAAGCAAAAGTATTGATAACTTTAAGTTTTTGTGCAATGTTTCATGTTTGATGAATACGTGTATTCGTGTGCAGGTCCAACTTGCAAATCAAAATCAGATTGGAGATCATTATTCATCTAAACACCCAAAAGAGAAACCTCCTCCGCCATCTGAGTAACTGTGGACCTGGTGTGTGAAGGTTAAAGACTTCTTAGGAACATAGCCGTGCTATCCAGTAAATTAGTGTCCAGGAACATATAAATTTCTGTTTACTAAAGTGCTTTGAATTATATTGTAAACTCTCTCGATTTTTCTGATCCCTGAGTTGAATATGCAAATAAGAGAATCATCTGTCAGTGCTGAAGATGATGTTTTGGATTTAGTGTCATGACTGTGGAGTCGGTTGTTCCTCAAGTTTTATATTTACTTGTTTGAAGATATTTTCTATCAGGATTGAAAAGGACCATAAAATTTGCTTATAGTTTGTTTCAAGGTTTACTATTTACATAGACTATCTTCTATGTTCCAGACTTCTGGTATCTTTTTACAGGGTCCAGCCTTCATCATTGCCTGTATGGACTTTTTTATTGGTTCTTCTTATGGCTAACATTTACCGGTAGTCTTAAAGTGTTCTCCATTTATATCTTTGCCACATAAGGTAATTCCATTCTAGAAATCGACAATAAATACTGCTCTCAAAATGGCCTTTGAATACCATTACTTGTTCGCATTTCTGCAACATTGTATTATTAGCTCCTGACACAATCCCATCTTTGTACTGCGTTTGTCTCTCATGTGGGTGTATAGTTATCTACTACTTCATTCTTCCTACTTTTCTGTGATATTTTCTTCTCATAATGCTAACGAATTGTAAAACTTCCCCAGAATATTTTAGTTGCCTCTCTTATGATCCTTCATAGTCTGTGACTCTGTTGACTCTGTTCATCACACATGCGGATGTAGCTATCTATGGTATTCTTCTTCTTGCACTTGTCACTTTGGAAGCTCAAATGCACAGAGATATTATAGGAAAATATAGTATATGAATATCTCAAATGATGGAAAATACAAAAGTGATGATAGGCTGCCAGAGCACTCCGAATATATAGACAACTTTTGGCTTCAAAAATGAATAGATGTGGTCATTGAGATTATGTAATATATTCTTAATAAACTAGATTAATATAACAGGGTATATAACTCAATACTCATACTGCAAATAGTTGGCAAGCCTGGAGCGTGCTTTTGTCAGCTGGTTCTATCTATAAGTGTAATCTTATATACCGATGGAAAGGTATTTATTGTCCTTTTCATATCACTCCACTGCCTTCATTGTGCCTGCTAAATTCTCTCTTTTTGTTTTGTTTGACATTCATTCACATTTCAGTTTTAACACTGATCCATGATTAAATTCTTGTAATAGAAAGCTAAATAACTTGGGATTATTAGTTCATTACGTGGTGTGCTTTCTGGCATTACATTCCTATCTTTTATAAGACTAAAAAATTATGATGCAAATGTTTGTGAAAATTACTCAGCTTGTGTATGATTTTCATTTATCTATCTGACCCGTTGTGTAGCATTTAGTCTCAATGTAAACCTACGTGGTCTTGTCTCCACTAACAAGAGCTCTAAATTAGCTATATAGCCAAGTGAAATATCAAGTGAGAGATGTTTAAATTACTCCCTGTTCAATTCTTAGAATGGAGTATCAATGTTTTTCGTTTTTTAACTGTGCAAGATTTTTGTAACCATAGTTGATCCCATTAACTATAAATTTTGGGTGAGTTTGATCCTGAATTATGGAAGAGAACATTATTCAGTAAGTATCTGTTTACATTGCTTTCTAGGTTGATTCTGTATGTTGCATTAACCTGTTCAATATCTGCCCCTACTGTAAGGTCACGGCCAAGCCAGATGCTAAATTTGTGTATGAGACCTCCTTGTAAGTTATTTGTGGGACAAGGGACCCCTTGGGCAGCAATTTGACCACTAAAGTCTATAGAGGTGTACATACTCTACCCCATCCTAATTGAACTTATGATTTCTTAGAAGCAAATGCATGTTTAGGCCCTTGGAATATTATCCATGTAGCAATTTGCATTTTTTGAAATTACTGGAAATTTTGGAAATATTGAAGAGAACACCACTGTTCAGGAATAAAAGTATCAAGTATCTGAATAGGGGAAGGTGATTTCCAACAATATCATTCCCTCCGTAGATAATCACGGGGCCAAAATCGTCTCGAGTACGATACTTCTGTATTGATTCTTCCAACGATCGGGTTTGACGATGCAAGGATTGGACATCATTGTAGCTAATGACTATCCACTTGGTATCGCAATTGATCAGCCTGCCAGGGATGTCACTTTCTTGCTGCTGTTGTTTATGACTGAGTTGTGACCTTGTGGGCTACCTGGACTGAACCAAGATCTCTGCTAGCCTCTAGGACAGAACCGTGACCTCTATGGGCTGCCAGATCTGGCACGTGATCCTTGTGGGCTGCTAGATCTGATTCGTGGTTGTTTGTGGGCTGCAAGATCTAGCCTGTGACCCTTGTGGGCTGCTAGATCTGAACCGTGACCAGTTTGAGGTTGCTAAGCCTGGGCCATGACATTCTTGATGCTCCTTAGCCTGGGTCGTGACCTTGCTGACCTTCTTGGGCTGGGTCGTGACCTGTGTGACCCTTCCTGGGTTGGGTTGTGACCTATGTGACTCCTTTTGGATTGGGTTGTGACCTTTTGGGCTGCTATCTATGGACTGCTAGCCCTGCTAGTGCATACTGTGACCTCCTGCCATCCTGCTAGTGATGGCCGTGACTGTGTCTCAGCCTACTAGGGCTGCTGTGACCTCCTTTCAATCTGCTAAATGCAGTCGTGACCTGTTAGAGGAGTTGTGAGGGTTGTATAGGGAAACTGTGACTTGTTAAAGGAACCATGAAGGTTGTCTAGAGCTTCCGTGACTTTGGATCAGCTGCTGTAGGGCTATCTTGACTTTTAATCACCTATATAGGGTCGCCATGATCTATGCTAAACATGTTTAGTGGGTTGTGTGCTTGCTAAGGCAGACCTTGACTTGTTTGGGCTTCCTGTGAATTTTGAGCCTGTTTGTGTAGGCCATGATCTCTGTTGTAATATTTGAGGTCTGAGGGAGCATTGGGTTTTGAGTTTTGGCTTGGGTGTATCACCTTATGAATTGTTGTTTCTTGGTCTGCTATCGTACTGGGGTCTCCACACTGGTTGACTGGGATGAATTGACTGCTAATGTATGTGTCTAATCTTATGACAATTTAACTATCTTTCTCTCAGGTATGTCTACTGTGTCTTAGTGACTTGTCTTCGAAAGACAAGGTCTGATCTGCATAAGGAAGGTCTAAACAAACCAATGTCTTTTGTGAGTTTTGTTTAAATTGATCTTTAGCTTATTTTATTACTACTGCTATTGTTTATAGTTCTTGTATGCTTCAACTTTAACATAGGGACCTTTGGGAGTGTTAAAGTTGAAAAAGGTGAAAATTATGTTTAAATTTATCTTGCATTGTCATTGTTGTTCTTTTACTTCATCCTTCTAAGTACTTGTTTTGAATTGTTGTACAAGTTAGTTAAAAATTTTCGAGAAATCCTAAAACTTTAACATGGTATTAGAGCTTAGGGTTTGTAGTTAACTTTGATGTTGCAGCCTATCAGAGTCTGAGTCTACATAGATCATAAGGTAAGGTTGTGAGGACTAACTTGATCTCAGAAGGTTCTTGACAAAAGTTCATTAAGCTGGCAAGTGTTAGTTTTTCTTAGATCTTGTTAGCTTAGTTAGGATCTGTATCTGAAAGAATATCAAGTGCAACAAGATGCATAAGATGAGACAGATACACAAGACACAAAGATTTTCACCGCGTAAACCATAAAGGAGAAAACCCCGCAAGCTTCCTCAGAATAGTAAGATGATCAAACCCAGTAATAAGAAGTATTCAGCAGCTATCTATCTCTCTTCCCTTGTCTCTCTTTCTCTCTCATGCGAACTTGAGAGTGTGAGGTGTGTATAAATGAGGGAGTGCGCCTCCCTATTTACACCTTTCAAGTGACTGAACAAACACATGATTGGGGCCGACTTGTCTTCCTTAACAGGGCCGACTTCTCCCAGAGAGACTCAATTTGCACACATGGGTCTTCATGTCATGTGTCTCAAATCCCAATGGTTGTCCCATGTACACTTCCTCCTCGACTACACCATTGAAGAAAGTTGTCTTGACATCCATTTGGTGTATTTTCCATTTCATAACTACTGCCAATGCAAGTATGGTCCTAATGGAAGTGTACCTTGCCACGGGTGCAAATGTCTCTTCGTAGTCTATGCCTTCTTTCTGTGAGAATCCACGTGCTACGAACCTTGCCTTGTATTTCTCGCTGCTTCCAGTTGCATCATGCTTGATCTTGTAGATCTATTTTGAAATTACGACATACTTCTTCTTCGGTCTTGGAACTATCTCCCAGACATCATTCTTCATGATCGACTAATATTCCTTGATCATGGCATCCTTCCATTCTTCTTCTCTGCAGACTCTTCATAGGTGGAAGGTTCTTTGTCAATGATGTCACACAGCAGAGCCACGTATCTATTGTAGGGCTTTTCCCTTTTTCTCTCTCTATGTATTCCTTCTAGAGTGCCATACCTTTCAACTTGTATGAGCTCCCATGCCCATGATGTTTTCCTCTTGTGGGAGTCCTTCTCAAGGATTGTCTCTATTAGTTATTGTGGTTCTTGCCATGTCATGATCTTCATGGTCTTTTGGAATTGCTTCTCCAATTTCCATATCTCAGACTCTCGTCTCTTTAGGTTCCTCGACCTCTTGAATAGATGTCCTCCTGAATATGAAGTATGTCGAGTCTTCATCAAAGGTTACATCTCTACTAATGTCGATCTTCTTGAATCTTGGGAAGTATATTTTGTTGAAATATTGTAACTTCAAAGGATATTCTAAATGTATTTTACTGATGTCACCCAAGGGAGATGTTATTATTCCTCTGACGGGGTGTTACTATTGTAATTGGTCATCATAGAGTCATGAGGTTAAGCCTCCTCTTGTGTCGGGTCTTTTAGTACCCTAATTAATAATATAATATATACTGTTTTCAGTATTCCTAGGTGAAGTCGGCCCAGACAGTTTATTGGGGCTGACTTGTCTAGTGCAAAAGTCAGTTGACTTATTGTGTATAAATAGAGGAGCTGTGGTTCTTATTTGAACACAGACTCACTCACTTGTGTAGCGCATAGGAGAGAGAGAGACAGAACAGAAGGAGGAGAACAACTGTTTTTGGGGTTGTATTTTATACATCTTATACAGAGGAAGTTTTTGCTGGGTTTTCTTCCCCTTGAGGGTTTCCCAGGATAAATGATGTGTCTATCTTGTGATTGCGTTTATATCAGTGGTTCTTGATATGCTGGTGTGATTTTTGAATTGAATACTATTGAATCTAGTCTAGCATATGAAAACTTAACATGGTAACAGAGCTAACCTGATTAGAGCAGCTTTCATAAGGTGAAATTCCCCCTCCTCTCCCTCCGGAAGAAATTAGGGTTTCTGCAAAAGCTGGAGGATTGAAGATCTGCTTGCATAGAAAGTTATGCCATCATAGAGCGCATCTTTTGAGCCCTAGATCGAAGTTTTTGGGTGGCTAGATCTTCGGGAAAGCCAAACCCTAGTTTGGCAGTGAACCAGAAAAACTGCAGCAAAACAGAACTAGAAAGAGAATGGTCTTGAGAAGTATATCAAGGATGAGATTGCAAAACCTAAAGAAGTTGAAGCTAAGGAGAAGCATGAACAAGACCTAATCAAAGCAATGAGGATCATTGTTGATTCCATTAAGGATCACTTGATCCCTCAGGTGTCATCCAAGAAGACACCTAAGCAAATGTATGATGCACTTTCCAGAATGTATGAAGGAAAGAACATCAACAGAAAGATGAATCTAAGAACTCAATCGAAGGGCACTAAGATGAGCAAAGGAGAATCTGTTCAAGATTACTTCACAAGGATCTCCCAGATCAAAGAGAAGCTAAGTGCTATTGGAGATACTCTTGATGAGGATGAATTGGTTATGTCTGCTCTCAATGGCCTCACTAGAGCTTGGGACTCATTCATCCAAACTCTGTGTGCTAGAAAAGAAAGTATGATGTTTGACATAGTATGGGAAGATTGCATACAACAAGAAGCTAGAGTAGCCAATAGAGAAGCTCTTCTTAGAGAAGATGATCAGGCTCTAGCTACCCATACTAAGGAAAAAAATAAATCAAACTTCAAGAACAGTAATCATAAGCCTTCAAAGAAGAAATTCTAGAAAAGGAAGAAGAAGAAGGATTACTCAAGTTATCAATGCTACAACTGTCATAAGTTAGGACATATTGCTCATCTAGTTGAAGATGAGAATGAAGAAAGATCTTGAAAGAGAACTAGAGGTGAAGATGTAGAAGAATACGTGTTATTCTCTGCACTCTCTGGATTTGTAACACCTGGAGAAGATACATGGCTTATTGATAGTGGTGCCTCTAGGCACATAACAGGAAAGAAGACAACTATGTCAAATCTTGAAGAAAAGAACTCTTCCCATAAAGTATCATTGGGAGATTACTATCAATATCCCATCAAAGGTATTGGTGAATCAAGCTACAAGCTTGACTCTGGGACCTCCATGAAGATGAAGGAAGTACTGTATGTACCAAGTTTGAAAAAGAACCTACTCTCCATCTTAGCTCTAGATAAGAAAGGATATAGAGTTGCTTTTATAAATGGACAGGTACTCATGTGGTCCAAGGGTAAGACACTTGAAGATGTTGTAGTCATTGGAGAAGAAGAAGGAGGACTATACAAGCTCAAAGGACATCCAGAGACAACCCTTGTCCATGAAATTACCAGCTCAAGTGAATTGTGGCATAGGAGATTTGCTCACATCAACTACAAAGCATTGCCCTATGTGAGCAAGGTGGTAACACGGTTACTAGCTTTGAAGATCGAACATGAGGGAACCTGCAAGGGATGTGCACAGAGAAAGAACATCAAGAATCCCTTCCGAAAAGTGACACAAAGACTAAAGGTACATTAGAACTAATCCATTCCGATGTATGTGGTCCTATGCCCTCCATATCCTTAAGTGGATATGAATACTATGTCACATTTATTGATGATTATTCAAGAAAGACTTGGATACACTTTTTGAAGAATAAAAGTGAAGTGTTCGGGAAATTCAAAGAATTCAAAGACTTGATAGAGAACCAGTTAGAAAAGAGAATCAAGACACTGAGATCAGATAATGGTGCAAAATACACTTCAAAGGAAATTTGAAGCATTATGTAAGGAGGCAAGAATCAAGAGGGAACTAACCACTCCCTATAATCCTCAACAAAATGGTGTTGCGGAAAGCAAGAATAGAACTATCATGGAGGCAGTGAAGACCATGATTCATGACCAAGACCTCCCTATGCACCTATGGGCTGAAGCTACAAGAACAACCGTATATGTGCAAAATAGAATATCTCGCAATGCTCTTGAATTCAAGACTCCTAAAGAAGTGTATACCAAAAAGAAACCTGAAGTAAGCCACCTCAAGATATTCGGTTGTCTAGTATATGTACATATTCTGAAAGAGAAGAGAACCAAATTGGATCCTTCTGGAAAGAAGGGAATATTTGTATGATACTGTGAAGTCTCCAAAGCCTTCAGGATAAACATTTCAGGATTCCATCATATTGAGATTAGTAGGGATGTAACCTTCGATGAAGAGCCAGCTCTTAAGAAATCTAGAAGGTGCCAGCTTGAAGAAGTACATGAAAAAGATGTACCTCTCAAAGGGATAGAAGTTGAATCAACTCCTGAAATAGTAGCATTAGAAGATCATGACATGCTAGAGCCTCAGGAGCCCCCTACTATGGATATCATACAAGAACCTATTCGGGTAAGAGAAATCATACAAGAAGCAGAAATATATGGAGCACCAGAAGGCTCCACAAGAACTAGCAAAAGATCAAAGCCACATTTCAGTTATGTAGCTTTGATGTGTGATCTTGTAGACCAAGAACCCAACAGCCATGAGGAAGCTGCACAGAAGAAAGAATGGGTTGAAGCAATGACGGAAGAATACCAGTCGATCATGAAGAATGATGTTTGAGATATAGTTCCCAAACCAGAAAACAAGAGTGTGGTTTCTTCGAAATGGATCTACAAGATAAAACATGCTACGGATGGAAGTATTGAAAAGTACAAAGCAAGATTTGTGGCTAGAGGATTCTCTCAGAAAGAAGGAATCGACTATGAAGAGACATTTGCTCCAGTAGCAAGGTACACTTCCATCATAACTATCATGGCACTTGCTTCCATGATGAAATGGGACTTGCACCAAATGGATGTAAAGACAACCTTCCTTAATGGTGTGATTGAGGAAGAGGTTTACATCGAACAACCACAAGGATTTGAAGTCGAAGACAGAGCGACTCATGTATGCAAGTTGAAAAAGGCTCTGTATGGACTGAAACAAGCTCCCAGAGCTTGGTATGGTAGAATAGATAGCTTCTTGACAAGCATGGGCTTTACCAAGAGTAACCCTGATCGTAATCTTGATATGAAGATTATGGATGATGAACCAGTCATACTATTATTGTATGTGGATGATCTATTTCTGACTGGAAATGAGAAACATATCAAGGATTGCAAGAAGAAGCTAGCTGAAGAATTCGAGATGAAAGATCTTGGATTGATGCATTATTTCCTAGGGTTGGAAGTGTGGCAGAGCCCAGAAGGAATCTTTCTGAAACAGGGAAAGTATGTAGTAGAAATCTTGAAAAAATTTGATATGTTGGATTGTAAAGTCATGGCCACACCCATGGACACCAACTTAAATTTGTTGTCTGATGAGACACCCGAGCTAGTAGACATGACTCACTACAGACAGATTATTGGGTCATTGATGTATCTGGCGAACACAAGGCTAGATATATGCTTTGCTGTGAACACCTTGAGTCAGTATGGAGGGATTGTACTATGGAAGAGATCACGACTACAATTTGCATGGGTATACAGATTTAGATTGGGCAGGAAGTGCCGCAGACAGAAAGAGCACCTTAGGTGGATGTTATTGTCTGGGATCCGCCATGATCTCATGGTTTAGTAAGAAATAGTCTAGTGTTGCTCTCAGCATGGCTGAAGCAGAGTATATTGCAGCTTGCTTTGCTTGTTGTGAAGCAATATGGCTTCGAAAGCTGATGTCAGGAATATTTGACATGGAGGTGGACACCACAATAATTTTATGTGACAACCAGAGTTGTATAAAGATGACAGAGAATCCGGTGTTCCGCGACAAATTGAAGCATATAGAAATCTGATATTTCTATATAAGGGATATGGTACAAATGGGAGCCATCAAGCTCCATTATGTGGGTGCTTATGAGCAAGTTGTTGATATACTGACCAAGCCTCTCTCTCGAATGAAGTTCGAGTATTTCTGCAAAAAGCTTGGTGTAGTTCAAAAAGACTTTTCTCGCAAGGAGGAAAAGTGATGGGACTACAAATCATGAACCCTCCTCGGACAAAGGGGGAGTAGGTTGAGACTTCCCAAGAAAGGGGGAGTAATAATGAGACTGACATCGATGATGGATGACAATGATGATGGACTGACATAATGTATGCAATCAAAATCTTCCTTGCAGACTATACTCTTACTTGGAAGAGTATGCTTACACGTAAGTGTAGATACCGTAGTATAACACTCAATTGTGAGTGGTCCTAACTTGTGTGGTATGGATGGTCTACGATAAGTCCTCACGGACGATAGGACTGGCATTGGGTGCAATCAAGATCTACATCTAGTTGTAGATGATTCAACTGATCGATTTCATGGATCATGCTGATGGAGGATTGCATCATCCTTGGACTTATGTCCTAAAGGGAGAGGGATTGATCATCCCGCAATTGGATCAGGATTGCATCATCCTTGGACTTATGTCCTAAAGCGAGAGGGATTGATCATCCCGCAATTGGATCAGGATCGCATCATCCTTGGACTTATGTCCTAGAGAAAGAGGGATTGATCATCCCGCAATTGGATAAGGAGTGCATCATCCTTGGACTTATGTCCTAAAGCGAGAGGGATTGATCATCCCGCAATTGGATTTGGATTGCATCATCCTTGGACTTATGTCCTAAAGCGATAGGGATTGATCATCTCGTAATTGGATCATGTGAGGATTGCATCGTCCTTGGACTTATGTCCTAAAGTGATTGGGATTGATCATCCCGCAAGTAAATCATGTGTACTACAGGTAGCATGGCGACAAAGGATCAAGTAGATCGAAGTACAACAGAAAAGGGTCAAGTAGATCGAAGTGCAGCTGAAAAGGATCAAGAAGGATCGAAGGGCTGCTGCAAAGGATTGAAGTGCTGCTACAAAAAAGGATTGAAAGGATCAAAGTGCTGCTACGAGGATCGAGAAGATCAAAAGGCTACCACAGAAGATTGAAGTGCTGCTGCAAAGGATCGAGAAGATCGAAGTGCTGCCGCAAATGATTAAAATACTGCAAAGGATCTAAAAGATCGATGTGCTACTACAAAAGATCGTAAGATCGATGCATTGCTGCAAAGAAAGGATCAAGTGATCATGTGATGCAGAAGATGAAGAGTAACTGTTCCAAGTTACTAATTGTGAAAAACTTCCTGTGACGTATAGATGTATCTCCTCAATGCACTAGTGTAATTGTCTCTCTATTCTCCTATAGTCTGTGATGATGTTGCCATTAGAATAACCTTCTCGTTAAGGGGGAGTGTTGAAATATTGTAACTTCAAAGGATATTCTAAATGTATTTTACTGATGTAACCTAAGGGAGATGTTATTATTCCTTCGATGGGGTGTTACTATTGTAATTGGTCATCATAGAGTCATGAGGTTAAGCCTCCTCTTGTGTCGGGTCTTTTAGTACCCTAATTAATAATATAATATATACTATTTTGAGTATTCCTAGGTGAAGTCGGCCCAGACAGTTTATTGGGCCTGACTTGTCTAGTGCAAAAGTCAGTTGACTTATTGTGTATAAATAGAGGAGATGTGGTTCTTATTTGAACACAGACTCACTCACTTGTGTAGTGCATAGGAGAGAGAGAGAGAGACAGAACAGAAGGAGGAGAACATCTATTTTTGGGGTTGTCTTTTATACATCTTATACAGAGGAAGTTTTTGCTGGGTTTTTTTCCCCTTGAGGGTTTCCCAGGATAAATGTTGTGTCTATCTTGTGATTGTGTTTCTATCAGTGATTCTTGATATGCTGCTGTGATTTTTGAATTGAATACTATTGAATCTAGTCTATCATATGAAAACTTAACATATTTGGTCCTTCGATGTATCATTGTATCCTACAACCTTCCTCCTAGAAGGATCGAGCTTGGTCCTTTTCTCCTTTGGGATATGTATGTACACCGAGAAGCCAAATATTCTCGGATAGCTAACTTCTGGTTTCTCTCCTGAGAAAGCCTCTTCAAGAGTCTTATTGTCAAGTACTCGATGAGGAGTACGGTTTTGTACATACACAGTTGTTCTTATTGCCTTCATCCAAAGGTGCATATGAAGATCTTGGTCATGCAACATTGCTCATGCTGCTTCCATGATGGTTTGGTTCTTTTGTTCCGCAACCCCATTCAACTGAGGATTGTATGGAGTGCTCAACTCCCTCCTAATCCTGGACTCTCTGTAGAGTTCCTTGAATTCTTCTGAAGTGAATTCTCTGCCATTATTTGACTGTAGAATCTTAATCTTCTTATCAGTTTGGTTCTCGACCAAGGCTTTATATTCCTTGAACTCACTGAAAACTTCATTTTTCCCTTTCAAAAAATATATCCAAGTCTTATGTGAGAGATCATCTATAAAGAAAACATAGTACACATACATGCCTAATGAGCTAGAAGACATGGGTCCACATATGTCCGATTGTACTATCTCCAGTGTTCCTTTGGCCTTGCTTTCACTACCGGGAAATGTCTTCTTTGCATTATTTCTTGTGCACATCTTTTGCAAATGCCTTCATGCTATGCTTGGATCTCTGGTAGTCTAGAGACTGCTTTGCTTGCCATCGGTAGTGCTTTGTAGTGCACATCTGCAAGCCTTCTGTGCCATAGTTCACTTGGTTCAATTGACTCATGAACCAGTGCTTGTTTAAGCTATCCCTTAAGCTTGTACAAGCCTTCGTCTTCTTCTCCAATCACTGCTGCATCCTCTATTGTCTTCCCTCTAGGCCACATCAGAACTTGGCCATCAACAAATGCAACCCTAATTCCCTTTGCATCTAGTGCAAAGTTAGAGAAGATTCTTCTTCAATCATGGAATATATAGCACATCCTTCATCTTTAAGGATTTCCCAGAGTCAAGCTTGTATGAAGCTTCTCTACTCCCTTTTATGGGCTATTGATAAGCATCCCCAAGTTTCGTCTTGTGTGGTGACTCATGTTTAGACATATTGACGAATGATTCCTTGTATCTCGTCATGTGGTGGCATTCCATATATGCTACATCCTTGATCGTGCTAGTATCTATGGGATTTTAGCTCTCATGACCAAATTCCAGTGTACCATTTGATGTCTTCATTCAATATGGAGACCTTTCTTCACTGTATATTGTACGTGGTGATGACCACTCATGACATATGTCTATTATGCCTATTCATGGCCATTGTTCTCTTATGTATTCGGGACTGCTATGTCTTCGCAGTCATGTGTAGAGATCTATCATTATATTGTATTGATGAGTGGTTGGTTTTTTCCACCTGGGTCTTCATTACTCCACATCTGGGGCTATTATAATGTATTTTGGCCATCGTGCACCCCTCTGACCTCACACATTAGGGGGCATCTGTTATAGTGTTATTTTCTACACCTTATGCATCATGCTTTGATGGCCTATCCATGTCCTTATGCAAACTCCTTTTCCCCATTTTTGCTCACTATGACCTTGATGCTCCAATGGAACCCCTTAAAAGGCATTTTTATATGTATACGTGGGTCACAAGTCTACAACCCGCGTATACGCAGCTTGCACCATTGTCACCCACGTACATTGGGAAATGTGCTCAAAACAAAAAAATATTTGGAGTTTTCTCCTACCATGTAATGAAGGACTTGTCCCTTGGCCTTCCATATGCTGAGAAACGCTTCACTTCGACCCTTCACTTCCTATCAAAGGGATATATATTGAGCTACTATGAAGCATTAGAGGAGAACTTTGGAGAGCAAATATATGATAGTGGAATTGTGCCCCATTCTTATGTACTTGAGTCTGCATCCCTTTGTTCTTGAAGTAGCCATTAGTGTTATTTCCCAAGCTTGCCTTGATCTTTGTGAGCTTGGCTTTGTATGGAGGATTAAAGTGGTGGAGGCCTAGGTGGAGGGACTCCGTTTCTCGATTTCGATGAGGTGCTGACGGAGTTTGTCATCTTTATCTATGTCCATATTAATAGAAATATTAATTTCCCGTCCATTGCATGTGTAATTGTAAATATTTTTACCCATGGATGTAATTACTTTGGTTACGTATTGGAATATAACATGTTAGATTAGATTCTAATGCTTTACATATATCATGCTTGTCTATCTCGTTGTTGTTGAGGGCAATGTGTAGGTACACGCTTGATTGAAAGCTTAGCGAGGATCTACTTCGAATGTCCAGAATAAGGAACGCCCCTTCTCCCTTAGTGTTAGTTTCGCTTGTATATTTAGCATGCTTGGAAATGGGTTTATTTCTGGTGTCATCCTGTCTATTGTGGTCCACCCCAAGCCATAGGAGATATTCTTCGTATCATGGCCAATCCCAATTTCGACCCCCGAAGCCTTTGAAGAAGGTAACATGACCAATATCTCACCAACCATCCAAGTAGATATCTCAATGAAACTTGGGATAGTTGAGAATATCACAATCAATGTTTCATGCTCTCCTAAGGAAGTCACTGCCTACAAAACATTTTTAAGGAATTTCATGATATTTTCACTTGGTCCTATACCAAGATTCTTGGGCTTGATTTGTCTATCGTTGAACATCGCATCGACACATGGCCTAATGTTGCCCTCGTTCGCCAAAAGAAATGACCCATCCACCTGTCAAAGGCCCTTGTCGTCAAAGTTGAGATAAAAAAATTGCGCCAAGCAGGATTTATATACCCCATCGCGTATACCACTTGGGTTTCCAATCTTGTTCTCGTAATAAAAAACAAGGAACCATTTGTGTGTGTACTAACTTCCGTGATTTTAATTTGGCTTGTCCCAAAAGTAACTTTCCCACTATGTTTATTGACGAGAATATAGATGCATGTGCCATCCATGAAGTCTTCCTCTTCATGGACGATTTTTCTAGTTATAACCAAATCTAGATCTGCAAAGAAGATCAGTATAAAACCGCGTTTACAACCCCTGGGGCACTTTTGCATATCGTGTCATGTCGTTTGGCCTTAATGTTGGAGCCACTTTTTAGCGAGCCATGACCTTTTGCTCCCATGACCTCATTCACATTATCCTTGTCTATTTAGATGACCTCATGGCTCAATCTCGAAAGCGTTCCCAACATTTGGACGACTTACAGCAAGTATTCCTTGGATGTTGCAAATATAATGTCTACCTGAACCCCCTCAAGTGTGTGTTATGTGTCCCATTCGGTCGTTTATTAAGATTCATCGTGTCCCAGAATGAGATTACCATGGATCCCTTGAAGGTTCAAGCCATCTTGAATCTTCCCCCTCCACGTACTCTACACCAATTGCAGATCCTTCAAGGCAAGGCCAATTTCCTTCGTCGGTTGATTTCGGATTGCAACGAAAGTCCATGGATTCTTACGTTTGTTCCGTACCAACATTCCTTTTTTGTGGGATGAACAAGCGCAAGCCACTTTCGATGCATTAAAACAAGCTCTGACTTATGTTCCCTTGTTGTCCCCTCCCGACTCCACCAAGGAGTTTATCCTCTATGTATCGGCATCTGAAAAAGTCATCGCTAGAGTTTTAGTCCAAGAACACGATGCTCGTCAAGAGCATGTGATCTATTATGTGAGGCAGATACGTTCCGGCCCACCGTTACGTTACTCCCAGGAAA
Source organism: Pseudotsuga menziesii (assembly GCA_001517045.1). Taxonomy (NCBI): domain Eukaryota; kingdom Viridiplantae; phylum Streptophyta; class Pinopsida; order Pinales; family Pinaceae; genus Pseudotsuga; species Pseudotsuga menziesii. The sequence goes on from LPNX010375031.1 coordinate 295,584, forward strand.
AGAAAATGGCCCTAGCCGTTGTCTTTTTAGTACAGAAGCTACGTCATTACATTCTCATGAGTTGAACTCGAGTTGTGGTCGATTCCAACCCCATGCATTATCTCTTGAGTCGCCGCCTTGTCCAACGTCATGCAGCCAAGTGGATTGTCGTTCTTCAAGAGTACGACTTGGAATTTGTAACACCCAAAAGCACCAAAGCTTTGGTGTTAGCTTCCTTGATGGAAGGCCTCTCATCGTCGTCTACCTTGCCTCCTATCACAATCAATATCCCTGTTAAATTTTTTTGTGTCATCTCTACGGAGGACCCATGGTATGGGGGCATCCTCCTTTACTTGCGCACCCTAAAATTCGATCCGCATTTAAGCCATGAAGAAAATTCGGGCCACATTTAAGCCACGAAGATTGTCATCGCATTCGACATCAAGCTACTCGATATCTACTTATCGGTGATGTCTTGTATCGCTGCAGTGTAGACACAATACTGCATTATTGCCTCACCCATGATGAAGTAGAACAAGTCCTGAAAGACTATCATAGTGGAGCCTATGGTGGCCACCTCTCTGGTTTGGCTACCACCCAAAATATTATCCATGTCGGTTATTTATGGCCCATCGTTGATTGCGTTCGTGCAGTTAAACATTGTTGCAATTGCCAACTCTTTACCCCAAAGGCAAGGACCCCTCCTACACCACTACATCCTGTTGTCACAGTTGGTCCTTTCTGCAAATGGACGATTGACTTCATGGATTGTAACCCTCCTTCGATCGACGACCATAAATAAATCATTGTGGTTGTTGATTACTTCACCAAGTGGATGCAACCATGCCAACCTTCAATTGTAAGGCCGAAACTGCAACACTCTTCTTTTTCAATCACCTTATAGCTCGCTTTGGTGTCCCCCTTCAACTAGTCTCAAACCACAATTCCCACTTCAATGACGCTATTTGGATAGAGCTCTCCACTATGTTGAAATTTGAACACCAGTATTCCTCTACTTATTATCCTCAGCGCAATGGCCAAGTTGAGGCTGTCAACAAGATCCTCACAACCATGCTCCAACGAATGGTGTACAAACACAAGACCAACTAGCACCACTTTATTTTTCCACCCTTTATGCCTAGCGGACATCAACCAAAATCGCCACCGGTTTTACACCATTTCATTTAGTCCACGGGGTGGAGTCAATTCTTCCCATTGAGTGCCAGATTCTGTCACTTTGCCTCGTCGTCGAGCTTCTACCTATTACTTCACTGTTGGAAAATGCCTACTTGTGCTTGAACAAATTGATGAGGACCGTCTCACTACTCTCCAAATGATCGAAGCAATTTAGACCCGGTCAAAGTCCCATTATGACTCCCATGTCCACCCACGCACCTCTAACGAGGGGGACCTTGTCCTCGTCTACGATCAAGCTAATGATAAGATTGGAAAATGGAATCTCGAATCCATGTGGTATGGCCCTTACGTCATCCATCGTTGTCTCGACAAGGGGGCATATCTCCTCGTTGACTCCGACAGTCGTCTCTTGAAGAATCCCTGCAATGGGCTCTACCTCAAGACATTCTATGCCTACGTCGACCAACCTGAATATCCTTGTATCATAGTTTTTCATTCTTGTTTTGCATCGTTTTTTCACAAGTCTCACAGTTTGTTTCCTCTGTTGTTCCAGATGGATTCTACCTTGCCCTCCTATGTTGGTTTTGTTGATGGTGCAAGTAGATGGTCTCCTAATCTTGCCTTGGTCGCGTGGGTCATTTATTCCCCGTCACATGAGTTGATCTATATCGATGGAATGTGTGTTGGTATTGCTACAAAAAACCAGGTTGAGTACGATGGTGTCGTTAGTCTCCTAATCTCTGCCCTTCACTTGGGTATTCGTCGCCTTGATGTCTTCTTAGATTCTCAACTGCTTATCGCCAAGTTGAATAACTACTACCAGGTACGCGATCCATGTCTCTTTAGAAATTTCCTACGCACTAGACACTTGGTTAGACATTTCAAATCCATTCCATTCATGTATGTTCCCAAAGTCTGAATTGTAAGAATATAATAAACCCACTTCATAACTTAGGATAAAATATTTAATCAATTTTAGGTAATTTCCTACCCACTAGCTTAAATAGTTGGCATCCACTTGCACCACATGGTTAACACTTGCCATATATACCCTAGGAGCGCTTCAATCCTAATTCTGGGTTGATCCTGTCCACTTCATTGATTGCTAAAATTAGTAACTGCGCTTTGTTGCAGATTCTGTCTTTTTCTGCTTTATTCCAACTTTTCTGTGGATAAGGTAAAGCTAGTTAACTAGGAAACTTCAATCTTTTGTTGCCAACCCACCCTCCATGATTCTCTCTCCACATTCCAGCATTAGCATGTTTTTTCATCATACATGACAACTCACTCATGCTTTTGCTAATTCGTGAGGTCCTTGATTGATTTGGGAAGTGCTTTAGCTACCTATGGGGGTTTATCATATTTAGTAAGTCTATATTTCTGAGCTTGATGAGTTGTTTCCAATACAACTCGATTTTACATATGATGGATGTACTATTTATGTACGCTATTATTGATCATTATTCAATGGAAGGATACACTCCAATATTCATCTCTTTATTCATGTGATTCAGTCTCTATTTTTTCCGTGTATGCATGTGACAATTATCTTAGTAGCAAGATCTATTTCCCCTACTTCTTCTTAGCATCAAGGCTCTATTGACTCATATCATTAGAGATGATGTTTCTACATGGTATCAGAGCGCAAGGTTGTTCAAGTTCAACAAAGTTGAGAAGCTATTTGTTCTCTCCATCAAAGGGCATCCAGTCTCCTATCCTTCTCTGAAGAAGAGCTTGATTTAAGCTTACAAGGATTTTCTCCTAAGTTTTATTTGTGCAGGTTACAGAGAGTATCTTCTTGAGCGTATCAACATCTTAATATGGATTCTTCTTCAGCTATAATCTTGACTCTCTTCATTTATCATGAATGTAAAGCCAAAATTGGCACTCTATTGCGCAGTAAGGGACTATACAGAGTTACTCTAGCTTTGGAGAATGAGCCCAATGCTATTGTTGAAAAAGCTAAGTGGCATAATAGGTTGGATGAATCCTATGGATTTCTTTTCCTCTCTATTTCTCCTGGTCTACTCTTTCATCTAGATGGTTTGACCACTCCAAACCAAGTATGGACCAAACTTGAGTCTCTCTTTGGAGTCCGAGATGAGTTAAGACCGCATCAGTTGGAGATTGAGTTATTCTTAATGAGTCCAAGCAGTTTCGATTTGAGGGTTTCTTCATCAAATTCAAGTCACTTGTTCTAATGCTCAAGAATTGTGAGATTGAGAATAAATATGATCAATTAATCATTTCCATTCTATCAAAATTGGGTCTTGAAAACTCAGATTTTGTGTCTACTTTTCATGCTACTGGGATTGTTTCTAATTGGAAAATGCCTTCTTTGGATACTTTCTTTGATTCACTAACAAAGGAGCAAGATAAATTGATTCAGATGGGTGCTCTTAAATCTTCCAAGGGCCAGGATCATGCTCTCATAGTTCAAGGAAGAAAGAATACCAAATCCAAAGAGAAACAAATTGTGAAAGAGAAGAAGCCAAAGTAAAAAATTGAAGATGAAGGTTTGAAGCCTACAGATGAAGATTCAATGAAGATAGTCAAGAAGAAAGGGAGCACATCCAAGTGTTCTTATTGCAGCAAGGGATTTCATCCAGAGAAGAAATGTTTCAAGAAGAATATGGACATCATGTCTCAGCTTCTTGAGAAGCACAACATCGAAGTTCCAGATGAGCTAGAGAAGCATGTTGATTCCTCAGAACAGTGCCTTAGTGCGCAATTCCAAGGTGATATAAACTATGCCTTGAGTGACAAAATTAAATCGTTTCCGCACATCTATGATATAGATTAATTTTCGGATATATTAGAATCATAAATATCATATACTTTCTTTGATTATCCACCTATCAGTCTCCTAGATTCATCTCTCAATACTTATGATTTCTCACTAGATCCTGTCTAGTATTTGAGAAGCTCTTCCTCACTTCATAATAATTATGATTTAGAAGCATGTTTGCAGGATGATATACATGTCATGATACCATTCATACCATCTACCATACCTTTGAATACTCGTAAGACTATACAAATCTCAAGTTCACTAGTTGTTTCCTCATTGGTCTCTTATGCAGTGTTACTTATATTACATGGTTTGAAATCTTGTTTATCTTTAATTGGTTGGTTATCCATGACCTTAGTCATCATTGGACTGATATTACACATGTTTGGATCTGTTCTAAACATTTACGGTTCAGATCTCAAGTCCATCCATCATTTAGATTTTTACACTCATCATATTTTCCCAGTTGCTCATACTTTTCTTAGTCTAACACTATATCCTCATGGAGTCACTAACGCCTTTGCCTTTGTTGTTCCATATGATAATGTTTCATATATATCAGATTCCTTTCTACCTCATATCAGATATGGGAAGGTGCTACATCAGATTGGAAGAATGATATGTGATTCACATCACAATTTTGCAGTTATTCAAGGATCTAATTGTGTAACAAATTGTCTTAATTTTTGTACTATTTCAAATGGAGTATGCACATATCTCTTTTCCATTTCAGATTTTGTTTGCATATTAGAGTGTGTTAGCAACAAGAAGCATTCAAATCGTGCTTCTACTTCATCAGATGATGATATACCAGCAGTCTCTCCACTTCTTTCTTGGAAATTCTACACTCTAGCGCATGATCATGGAGTTCATGATTTATTCATCAGGTCTTTCACCAAGAAGCAGTTCATTTAGCTCATTCAAGTGAAGATAAATACTTAGTGAAGACATGTTATTCAAATTTTGTGCCTTGTCATTTCTTGAGGGAGGATTTTCCCCATGTGGTTTTGCCTTTTTCCTCACTTTTCTGGACAAGAATAATTGTAAAGGGTGACCATAGCCTTGTTGTTGGGCCCTATATACACCTATATTTAAGACATACATATCATAAAGTTGGACTTAAAAGGGGGTGTGGAAATATAATAAACCCACTTCATAACGTAGGATAAAATATTTAATCAGTCTTGATTAATTTCCTACCCACTAGCCTAGATAGTTGGCATCCACTTGCACCACATGGTCAACACTTGCCATATATATCCTAGGAGTGCTTTAATCCTGATTCTGGGTTGATCATGTCCACTTTATTGATTGCCAAAATTAGTTACTGTGCTTTCCTGTAGATTATGTCTTTTTCTGCTTTATTTCAGCTTTTATGTGGATAAGGTAAGGCTAGTCAACTAGGAAACTGCTATCTTTTGTTGCCAACCCATCCTCCATGATTTTCTCTCCATACTCCAGGATTAGCATGCTTTTCCATCATACATGACAACTCACTCATGCTTTTGCTAATTCATGAGGTCCTTGACTGATTTGGGAAGTGCTTTAGCCACCTATGGGGGTTTATCATATTTAGTAAGTTTATCTTTCTGATCTTGATGAGTTGTCTCTAATACAACTCGATTTTACCTATGAGGGATGTACTATTTTTGTTTTGTAACTAGGGGAATCAGAAACTAGGGACGGGTTGGTACTCGCGTGACATAGGGTCCAGGGATCCAATAAGGGATGTGCTATTTATGTGCACTATTATTCATCATTATTCAATGGAAGGATACACTCCAATATTCATCTCTTCATTCATGTGATTCAATCTCTATTTTTCATGTGTATGCTTATGAGAATTATCTTAGTAGCAAGATCTATTTCATGTGCTTCTTCTTGGCATCAAGGCTCTATTTACTCATAGCATTAGAGACGATGCTTCTACATGGTATCAGAGTGCAAGGTTGTTCAATTTCAACAGAGTTGAGGAGCTAATTTTTCTCTCCATCAGAGAGCATCCAGTCTCCTATCCCTATCTGAAGAAGAGCTTGATTTAATCTTACAAGATTGTTCTCCTAAGTTTTATTTGTGCAGGTTGTAGATAGTATTTTCTTAAGCGTATCAACATCTCAGTATGTTTTCCTCTTCATCTATAATCTTGACTCGCTTCAATTATCATGAATGGAAAGCCAAAATTGGAATTCTATTGCGCAGTAAGGGACTATACATAGCTTTGGAGAATGAGCCCGATGCTATTGTTGAGAAATCTAAGTGACATAATAGGTTGGATGAATCCTATGGATTTATTTGCCTCTCTATTTATACTGGTCTACTCTTTCATCTAGATGGTTTGACCACTCCAAATCAAGCATGGACCAAACTTGAGTCTCTCTTTGGAGTTCAAGATGAGTTAAGACTGCATCAGTTGGAGATTGAGTTATTCTCAACGAGTCCAAGCAGTTTCGATTCTATTCAGGGTTTCTTCACCAAATTCAAGTCACTTGTTCTAATTCTCAAGCATTGTGGGATTGAGAAGAAAGATGATCAATTAATCATTTCCATTTTATCAAAATTGGGTCTTGAATACTCAGTTTTGGTGTCTACTTTTCATGCTACTATGCTTGTTGTTTCTAATTGGAAAATGTCTTCTTTGTGTACTTTCTTTGATTCACTAACAAAAGAGCAAAGATAAATTGATCCAGATGAGTGCTCTTAAATCTTCCAAGGGAAAGGATCATGCTCACATAGTTCAAGGAAAAAAGAATACCAAATCCAAAGAGAAGCAAATTGTGAAAGAGAAGAAGCCAAAGTCAGAAATTGAAGATGAAGGTTTGAAGCCTATTGATGAAGATTCAATGAAGAAAGTGAAGAAGAAAGGGAGCACATCCAAGTGTTATTATTGCAGCAAGGGATTTCATGCAAAGAAGAAATGTTTCAAAAAGAATATGGACATCATGTCTCAACTTCTTGACAAGCACAACATCGAAGTTCCAAATGAGCTAGAGAAGCCTTCTTATTCCTCAGAATGCTGTCATAGTGCGCAGTTCCAAGGTGATATAAACTATGCCTTGAGTGCCAGAATTAATTCATTTCCTCACATCTCTAATCTAGTTTCATTTTCTGATATATCATAATAAAAAATATCATATCCTTTCTTTGATAATCCACCTATTAGTCTCCTAGATTCATCTCTCAATACTTGTGATTTTTCACTAGATCCTGACTTGTCTTTGAGCAGCTCTTCCTCACTCCATAATAATTTCGATTTAGAAGCATGTTTGCGGGATTATATACATGTCATGACACCATTCATACCATCTACCATACCTATGAATAGTCAATACAAATCCCAAGTTCACTAGTTGATTCCTCATTGGTCTCTTATGCAATGTTACTTATATTACATGGTTTGGAGTCTTGCTTATCTTTCACTGTTTGGTTATCCATGACCTTAGTCATTATTGGACTGATATTACACATGTTTTGACCTGTTCTAAACATTTATGGTTCAAATCTCAAGTCCATCCATCATTCATATTTTTACACTCATCAGATTTTCCCAATTGCTCATACTTTTCCTAGTCTAGACCTATATCCTCATGGAGTCACTAAATCCTTTGTCTTTTCTGTTCCATATGATAATGTTTCTGATATATCAGAGTCCTTTCAGCCTCATATCAGATCTAGGAAGGTGCTACATCAGATTGGAAGAATGGTATGTGATTCACATCACAATTTTGCACTTATTCAAGGAACCGATTGTGTAACAAATTGTCTTAATTTTTGTACTCTTTGGGAAGGAGTATGCACAAATGTCTTTTCCATTTCAGATTTTGTTTGCATATCAGAGTTTTTTAGCAGAAAGAAGCATTCAAATAAAGCTCATACTTCATCAAATGATAAGATGCTAGGATTCTCTCCACTTCTTTCTTGCAGATTCTACACTCTAGCACATGATCATGGAGTTCATGATATATTCATCAAGTCTTTCACCAAGAAGAAGTTCATTCAGCTTATTCAAGTGAAGATAAAGACCTATTGAAGACATGCTATTCAAATTCTGTGCCTTGTCTCTTTCCTCACTTTTCTGGACATGAATAATTGTAAAGGGCGATCATAGCCTTGTTGTTGGGCCCTATATACACCTATATTTCAGACATAAACATCATAAAGTCATACTTAAATGGGGTTTGTGAGTATAATAAACCCACTTCATAACTTTGGATATAATATTTAATCAATTTTGATTAATTTCCTACCCACTAGCATAGATAGTTGGCATCCACTTGCACCACATGGTCAACACTTGCCATATATACCCCAAGAGCGCTTTAATCCTGATCCTGGGTTGATCCTGTCCACTTTATTGACTGCCAAAATGAGTAACTATGATTTTTTGCAAATTCTGTCTTTTTCTGCTTTATTCTAGCTTTTCCGTGGATAAGGTAAAGCTAGTCAACTAGGAAATTGTTATTTTTTATTGCCAACCCATCCTCCATATTCTAGAATTAATATGTTTTTCCATCATACATGACAACTCACTCATGCTTTTGTTAATTTGTGAGGTCCTTGACTGATTTGGGAAGTGCTTTAGCCACCTATGGGGGTTTATCATATTTAGTAAGTCTATCTTTCTAAGCTTGATGAGTTGTCTCCAATACAACTCGATTTTACCTATGAGGGATGTACTATTAATGTACACTACTATTCATCATTTTTCAATGGAAGGATACCCTCCAATATTCATCTCTTCATTCGTGTGATTCACTCTTTATTATTCTCTCTATTTTTCCTATGTATGCTTGTGAGAATTATCTTAGTAACAAGATATATTTCATGTGCTTCTTCTTAGCATTGAGGCTCTGTTTACTCATAGCATTGGAGATGTTATTTCTACATCAATAGTGTAGCAAGCCAAATGGCTAATGGAGTTCTAGAGTGGCACATCAATCAACAGATATAGGAAATAAACTGCATCATACATCATCATATAGTCATGCATACATGTCATATACATCATATAGGCATTTTTATCATCATACCAAGAGACTCATAAAACACATAAAGATACAAAAATATGCATCCATGTGCATCAATATCATGATATCATAATCAGTACAAAAAAGAGAAGCCTCCCAAGCTTTCTCATCATACATATACAAAATTTCCCATGCTCAAATGCATTAGGGGCAGCATCACAAGTTGCTAGTCCGAGTCATCCTCCTTTGACTTTGTGTCCTCCTCATCGGAACTCTCCTCCATAGGAACATCTCTCTTTGTCGTTCCTATGACATACTCAACAACCACTATGATCCTCCTCATGAGAGGGATCCACTTAGGAGGGGCTCGGTAGCATGCGGTGATCAATTTGTCGTCTAGGTATTGCCACCTATCCTCGATGACCCCCTTCAATAGCCTCTTCACATCTAGTTGCAGTGAGTCTAACGTAGCACTCTGTGGCCTCCTTTGCTCGTGAGCGAGAGGATCTAACCCCTCCACCCTGCCCCTGCGTCGCTGGCATCCCCCTGAAGGATGTGGTCCCACTGTTAGGATTATTAATCCTCCCTTGTTCAAATTTGGTCATATGTCTAAATCGGGAGTCATGTCTAAATCGGGAGTCCATCCAGTCTATTTATAGTCATTAACACCATTGAGTCCACTTGACCTAATTGGGGCACATGTTTCAGTTACTAAAGTGTGGGGAACACTAATTGAGGCTCACTGCCACTAATTGCACTTGATTGCATCAATTTAGGAGCCTCCTAGACCAATCCCTACAATTTAGGAAGCCACTGGGAGTGCCGAAACCAACCAAGGTCAATTCACTTCAGTTAATGACTAGTTAAGCTAAGTTAAGAGTCAGTTACATTCAATTCTAGTCCTCTACATACAGTTAGTGCTAGGTTTACTTGACTGAGCACATGTGGGGCGCATTTCTCACCTACCAGTGTCAGTTAACCTTAGTCAACACTGAATGTAACACTTGAGTTATGTTTTAGAGCTCCGATGAACTCCGGTTATGGTTTAGACAAGGTCAGTTAACTATTGAGTCCTTCGATAGTGATTTAGACAAGGTCTTGGTTACCTACAGTCAAGTAGAGTCTAATCAATTCGAACTTCCTCATGTGGATTCGAATTGCTTGTGGCTATTAAAGCCATTGTACTTCATTGTAATTATCTATCTAATTACTCTTTGATTAATGAAAAGCATTCACAGCTGCAAGCCATTTTTGCACTGTTTCATTCTTCAATAACTGAGTAAATTGTGTGATCTATCATGTGAATTGTGTGTTTGTCCACAGATCTATGTGCTCATTTTAATATGGTATCAGAGCCTTGGCGGACAAGGCACTTCTCCTCCTCAGATCTCCTACTGGATCATTTTTTTGTTTTGCAGGTACAACTTCGAAATGATTTCATCTTTGATGAGACAAGGTCTCTGTTGGGTGTCTATTGGGCTCGGTAAAGAGTGTTTTAGTAAGATTAACTGGCTGAATAAAAGTGATGGAGATTTTGGAACATCCAGCACCATAAGCATCCTTGATCCAAAAATCTCGGCCTCCACTCTCTCTGATGAAGTTGTTCAAGATAAAGAAGAAGCAGAAGCTTCTACACAGTCAATTCGAATTGAAGACAGTCTCCATGCAGTGACTCCTTCTCCTGATGCTCCGGAAGTTCATGAGATCTCTGATATCTCATCTTCTCATATTGCTGAAACAGAAGAAGACATTCGAATCTTTGATATTGAAGAAAAATTCTGCTACACTTCCATGCAAACATTCACCAGTGATTTTCCTTTAAATTCTGTGCAAAATTTACCAGTAGTTGCTTCCGAAAGTGAAGAGAAATTTGATTTTTCTCCCTCTAATGTTGCTGCTGGTGTGCAAATATGTGATACCTTGGATATTTTGGAAGAAATATCAGATTACTAGAGTGATCCATTCGCTCCCCATGATCTATATTTTCCAGCAAATTCTTGCAGGATTGCATGCACCAAAATTCAGAATTTTGAAGAAGAAGAAAGCTGTGCATCCACCGTCTTGGTTAACCATTTATTTGAATCTGATATTAAAATTATTGGATCTGATATGATCTTATTTAGATCTGATCTGATATTTCTTGGTTTAATATATCAAATTCATAATCTTTTAGTACCACTTGTAGCTGTTCTCATCAACGGTGTGAAGAAACAAGTACCACAAGTCTCCTACAAAACTGCTGCTGGGGATTTGATTCCATTTCACAGTTTTGGATCTGTTTTGAACCTATTTAGATCTAATTTACTTTCTGATCTGATATTATTTGGTTCATATTTTAAAATCCAAAAGCCTTTAGTCATGCTTGTAGCTGCTCTCACCAATTCCGGTGTGAAAAATCAAG